>NMRB01000693.1:174348-212066 GCA_002633025.1 Notospermus geniculatus | reverse complement strand
ATGATCAGACCATGACTTGATGTAGTCCGTGAATCACCAGAGCGCCGCGAAGTTTTGACATGCTAAAATTGCTGTTGCATACCAATAGGGCCTATTCGCTTGACGGCAATTTCTATACAATACCGACCGTACAAAGCTCGGCCCACATGACAATCGGCCGCCTACTCTGATTTCCCGCCCAGGACGGTATTGGGGCGCGGGTACAGTATGTCATAAATTCTCAAGCCAGAATGTTTTGAACTTGAAATTTTGACCACAATCGTATTACACTGGAACTCAAGGCTTGTCCTGGAACATTTCGATTTAACATTTGTCATTCGTTCTTCTGGTACGTTCAGCCAGGTGAGCACATGGTCCGTGGACCATTTTTGGACGTCGCGGTCGGGGCAACGCACCAAGAACGACAGCTGCCCGACTACCGACCAAACCCACCTCTTAGAAGAAAACCAAGCGATGTATCGGATATCTATAACGAAATCATGGGAAATCATCAAGAAATATTCTCCGTAAAATGATTATAAGATTGAGCAGAATGCCTCAAGCGTTCAATCCCAACATTAGTCAGCTTCCATCGACATCATTTCCCAACCTTTACTATCATTCTCTACCGACGGAAGATTAAGTAGATTATTTCATGACGGATAAAAAACAATCCGTCTCTTTGGCCTACTCTTAGTGAACTCTTTTGAGTCGGATTAAAGTGCACTTATTTTGCAACTTAACCATAAAGTACATTCGCTTGAGGAAAAACTTCTGTCATGGTGCAGCTTAAACCCCTATGTATTGAATTTTAGGGTTTTTCAAAGTGTCAGGAGAATGTAGGTAGAGATATCATAGCCTCATGAAGTTCCCCAAAAAGCTTGCCTGATACCAAAAATAGATAAGCTCGCTTAAGCGGGTGATCCACTTTTGCGATTTTAGCTTGAGACGGGGTTGCGTTCCCTTGCGGTTACCTTATATGGCAATCGGAAGTCCTTATAAGGTAATCGCAAGGGAACGCAACCCCGTCTCCAGCCAAAATCGCAACAGTGGATCACCCGCTTTACCTATTTTTGCTGATATGTACTTCAAAGAAACAAGTACTAGTAGTTTTCAGCACACATTGAAAAAACTGCAGGCAGAGCTCTAATGTATTCAGATACACGCAGAACATAGTACATTTTACACTACACTAACGTCGGCGAACGTAAGCACCTTCTAAATACAGTGACTGTGGCTTTAAAAACTTCAGTTGATCACAGCAATACGTGTGTCGTCATTTTGAGAAGTGAGTCCTCAGTTCAACAGTCGCCCTACTTTAGGTTCACCACACCATTTTTTCCAATCAATCAATTTTCACCACCAGAGAAGCGGGAGGGCAAGCATCCATCGGTATTACGAGCATGATCCAACCAAAAGAAAATGATGAACTGCATCATCAGGCTAATTCACGAATCTTTATGCAGTTTGAACTTAGAAAGGGCTGCGAGTCGAATGCCAAATATGGTGTTATTGATTCTAATTCCTTCATACCGAGGAAGACATCATAAACACGTCATTTTTACCCAGATTTTTGCCATCGAAAGCCTTATTTGGAGGAACGGACATTCCGTCCATTAGACAGCCAAAAAAAGGTACATTTTGTATCACATGGCCTAGAGCGTCGGAGACCTATTTCAACGACTTTCCCCGGGGGTAAATCTTCAATATTCGCAATGGAAGGACATCGGCGAACATTTAATGCGCTTCTGACGTCTATAATGTACCATAGACAGGTCCTAAGTGGTGGCGATGAAAAATAATTCGCTAGCGACGGAGCTAATCCTAGCACAGGTCATCACTCACTCACGACTTCAGCATCCCGCCCTTCACTTACTTTTGACCAGCACATCACAACGCCGGTGGCTACGTGGCCGGCTTATACAAACAGGGAAGATGGCCTTATCTTGTCTATCTTGGGGCATCCGTGCATCATTTGCTGGCTATTAAGGCGCACCGGTTGATACATAGCGCGACCACGAACGCGTACGTGGAGTGTCCTTTCCTAGCCGCTTCTGAACAGCATGTCCGCTTGGTCGCGATATGTATCAAACCAGCCCTTACTGCGTTCAGCCACCCTCTCTACTGCCACCTAGTTTTTACTTTTATAATATCGAAAACATGATTTCATTCATTTGATTTTGGACGATGTTTGCAATACGTCAGACACCCTGCGCGCGGCCCCCATGATCGCCTGTCCCACTTCGTCACGAACTGCAACTTCGTGCAAGAAGTTCGAAAGGCCCTTTTCACTACAGCGGATTCCGCCGCGCTTTCGGTGAGCGGAGCGGTTTTCACAGGGTTTGGATAATCATTCATGAATTAACAATACATGGCGTGTTAATTATCCCAATGCCTGTGAAAACCGCTCCGGCGCCGGAAACCGCAGCGGAATCCGTTGTAGTGGAAACAGGCCTAAATTCTTTAGAAAATGAAGTGGACCGGTGAAAGAGCCAGCACATACATCCATGCACACGTGCAAATCAAAAATTCATGAGCGATTAACCGCTGAGCACACTTTGTCATCGTCAGAGCGGACATCATGCAGCGAGTCGAGTGCATTAACGTCACGAGCTCGGCCAACGGCAAGGTTGCTAATCATTTGCAGCGGCTTACCTTGTCAGAAAAATGCAAATGATTATGATACTAATCTGTCACAAGGTCTTCAAGGTGTTCCTCCGCACGACATCACCGCCTGACAAACCAGGGGTTATCACGCACGAAAAACTCTCACGCAGATGCAACGCCAATGGGATGATAGCTACGATAGAGGGCAGCACACCGAAACCAGGTCCTATACAATGGACACCTTTGTGTGGGAAATTGATCAGGACCGGGATGTCAGTTTCTTTCAATAGTAACCACTAGTGACACCTATTGAGGCAGTGGGCTAAGGTCCTTATTCCGCCGGGCCCGATTTCGCCAGCAAACCACCTGCCGTGCCGGTGTCTCATCCATTCGCATCTATCACACTATTGACCCTCTCAAGAAATGTACCCTAACTAAACAATCAAGTAATCACTTAGTATCTCATCTCACTGCGACATATTAACAGTTGTTCGAGACATATTCAATGCCCAATCACGGAACTGACAATATCACTGATTGTGTTCGTCTAAATTCAATTGTTCGCCCTCCACCCTGTCTGTGGAGAATTAACATCTTCACTCCCACGCATCAGCGGGTGACGGTAGACAATCTTGAGCGATTTTGATGAATTGCAGATTAAAGTACCACTGTGTGCATGAGGTGTGCCTCACTATCCCTCCCCTGGCGGTGGAATCGGGAGCCAACGTGATAAGACTGTTGTCCTGTCCAACCCATACAAAGCCAGTGGTAACACCTATGCTAGACTGATACTATGACGTAAGCTTGGCTGACAAAAATGGCCACCGTCCTTTTCATCACTTGAGGAGTTCAACACTGGCAGATGTAACAGCGAACTGAAGGGATAGGGACAAAACGAATTCATTTCAAGACCTATCCCCGGGGCCTGTGGACCTACAAAGACAAAGCATGCTGAGAACAAGAGTGTCGGCTTTCTAAGAGGTTCACCCAAACAACGTCAACAGATCACGACCAGACTCCCTCTACACAAATCAAATTTACAAATTCGATAAGAAAATATGGATTTTCCACAATATTCCTTTATCATATTTAGGAGGGATATGTTTCCGAAACCTCCGCACCAGGTTTCTCGGAGACAGATGGCGGAGGCCAGGTCGAGAACGGCAGTTAAAGGTGCACGATATGGCCACTTTTGTCATTGCATCATTCTCCAATACCGTAGTTGCCTTTCGCTGATAAGACGTTGGGTGGCGCTGCAATCGACTGCAGCGCCACCCAACGTCTGATTTACGGATATGATATTTTTCACGTTGACATATGATTTTTTCATGGCATTAATATTATTTTCACAATTCTTAATACACACCAATCATGTCTACGTTTGTTTCATGCACACTACACTCGCGTCTACGTCTGCTTCACTCGCACGACAAGCACGTCTAATTCTGCGGAAATAACCGCCAATAATTTTACCGGGGTGATATAAAGGCTCACGCATTTTGTCGTGCCCCTATACATGTGGAAGGGGAGAGTCGCTAATGCATGAAAAACTCGCCAGGAATTCCCTCGTTGTTCCGCTTAATCTTATCAGAGCTATCATTTCTCTCGCGGTTTCCCCGCGCACCTCCACGGCGAGGCGAAAAACAGTGGGATATACCACGGATTGGATGCAATTTTCTCCGTTAATCTCTGTAGTCTATGGAGAATTCTCCCCTGACACCGCGCTGACCACTTGGGAAGATTTTTTTGCTCGTCAGAGCAGCTATTTCTTTTATTGGTTATTCATTTAGCGGAGGAACGCGCAGTATTTGCGATTGGACAAAATAGCGAGGAATGCGGCGCTCCTCCAAGCGTCCTTCGGCCAGTTTCAATGGTGCGTTTCATTTGTGACTGGAGAACAGGGATTTGACGCGAAGGTTGTAAACCGCTCAGTTACGGTTAGGAGGCAAGTTGGATTTTGACCAACCAAGGGTTTAACCCTCACCCTAAGTGAGGGTTGGGACACTAACCCCAACCCCGATGGGACTAGCCCACTGCCTCAATAGGTGTCCCTAGTGGTTAAAACTATTGAAATGAAACTGACATCCCGGTCCTGATCAATTTCCCACACAAAAGCCATCCATTGTATAGGACCTGGTTTCGGTGTGCTGCCCTCTATCGTAGCTAGGATCCCCATTTCCCACACAAAAGGCGTCCATTGTGTAGGACATGGTTACGATGTGCTGCCCTCTATCGTAGTTTTCATCACCATTGTTCTGAGTGCGAACGGGAACGCGGAGGGTTTGTTTGAACAGCGTGGCGAGGAAAGAACAAAGGTTTTGACGTGTTCCTGTTGTGTGCACACATAGCTGTAATCGACGTTCGTGTTCTCGGCGAGGCCCTCTCCATTTTAAGTTAGCAGCTTAGCTTATCTTGATTCTGAAGAGGAACACTTTAGACTTGAGAGAACAGCCTATCGATCAATTTAAAGCTTTGTCGGGCGAATAAAGAAGTCATTGAAACAAGAAGTCTGTTTTTGAGATTCAGTTTTGAATTATAAGTAGGCTTTTAGTCTGAGAATGTCAAAGACGAGGTGATGTTTGATTTCAAGAGAGGGACCGTAGGGATATTCTAGAACAGAATGTTCGTCAGGCGACAACAGAGGTTTTAGAGACGCGACTCTTACATTGGAATGGTGAATGTGTAGAGGGGCAGTTTAGAATGTACTGGGCCTACCCCCACACAACACACACTCCCGTCGAAATCTCAACCACAACCTCGATCTGAAACCAGCTGACGTGACGCCATCCATGATTCAGCAACGGTCGACTCTGTTGACTCTGACGCAACGTCTTCGACGTCGCTGTCGTGAGGTTGTCCGCGTCACGTCATTCAGTTTCAGACCGAGGTTGTGGTTAAGATGTCGGCGGAAGTGAGCAGATCTTTCCCGTTTCTGTCAATATGAGAACGGTCTATTGCACGTGGGTTGGGCCTCTGATCTGCCACGAGGTTAACCAAATCAGAGTGCAAAGTAATTTATCAGTTCAATTAAGAGAAAGCCGTTGATTCTCGTTATTCCTCTTTTACAGTTGGACGTTGTGGCATTATCCTTTCTTCTATTTTCTCTTCTCGTAAGTGTGAATGGCTACTTAATAATCCATTATGCCCGAGTTTCACCGGTCTGTCCGCAGACGACTCCAGCAGGGGGTGCCTTTTTCTTGCCATCATTAAGCAACCGTCGTCAAATATTAGCTTTAGCGCTGGTGAGAATTCTCTATTTCCTTCACGACGAAGCTGTGTTTAAAAAGACATCAAGAACTAATAAAACTGACAAGGGCATTTCAAATGATTGATTTGCCACGACTGCCCCTTGATGACAAGTTATTGATGAGTCTTTACATTTCCCACGATAAAGCAATGTCAAATTTACAATCGAAATCATTAAAGAGGCACTGTGTTCTTTCCCGATCCTCCGCTAAACATACCCGGGAGACATCTATTGACAATATTGTTAAACTACCGCTCATCAACCTCGGAAGAGTAGCTCTCGTTCCTAGGGTATCCACGTATGCATCGTATAGTAATCATGCATTCACCAAAACTGGGGCAAAAGGCAAACCTACGCCTACGGTATTGGAGAATGATGCAATCACCGCCGGTGGCGCCGGCTGTCAATAAAAGTGGCAGTATCGTGGCTCTTTAAGTATACATGTAATATTATAAGATGCTGAATAATTCACAGAACGTGGACATGACGTGAAACGGGCCATGAACATGAACATGAACACGGGTCATGAACATGAAGAAACTATGAACATGGACCGTGACCCCCCATGAAAATGAACACGAACATGGAACATGACCATGAACATGAACACGGACCGCCGACATGAACAAACAACTTTGAATATGGATCATGAACATGAACACGAACACGAACCATGAACGACAAACACACGTCATGAACATGATTATGGACCGTGAACATCAACGAATTTGTACATGAGCATCCCCGATGCTGTCTGAGTGTAGCGGCTCGATATGGAATAAAAACTTGGGCTAATGTCAGCAGAAATGCCATCCCAGCAACATTTAAATGAGAAAGCTTTCAGAGAGACAGTCATATCCATAAACCGCTACCTGCTTTGACGGTGAAAGTGCAGAGAAGACCCGGGGCTTAAGGATGAGTTACTTTACCATGAAGCTTTGATTATTTTCCACAAAGGCTCATAACCTTACCATATAGTGTTAAAGGGACACCAGTATTCTTCGATTCAGTCCGATTACTGACTTGTGAAAATGCAACGGTAGCCGAGTTAACCCTAACCCTGCTAGTGACAGTTTTATATAAACTACCAAATCGTTAAATCCTACAACAACCCAGCCTCATCGGTATTCATTGGAAAGCGTCCAATTCACAGCTTTCCAATGCATACCTGTGGTGGTGTAACGTTTTCTAGTGTTCCCCATATTCGAGTGTTTCCATTCAATAGACAGCTCGGAAGACTATGAAGGGAGTCAGAAATAAAGTGGAAAATAAGAAGTGGGAAATTTTGGCATTTAGCGCGTATTTTTCAATTTCTCAAATCGGGGTAAATTTTTTTCCCATTTTGAGAAATACCGGTATCGCCCGAAAAATCAGACAAAATGCCATGTCATTTCAAGAAAATTTCTCAAAAACGGAAAACATTCTATCCCAATTTGAAAATAAGGTACAAAAGGCACAAAATTGACACACTAAATGATAATGAACAAGAAGTCAATCTCCAGAATTCACGAATTTTCGACCCCAACCGGGGTCTTTTTCAAGTGGAACTTTACAATCTGAAACTCTAGACAAGACTGAGCTGAAACCCGAATGTAGAACTACATAGCCTGTGAAGACAGGACAAACAAGCAATTAAGGAAAGAATAGCGACCAAGCCCCAAAGGTGGCCGCTGGACAATTAAGGAGAAACTAATTCAGCTGAAAAGAAGGGTTGAATAACTGCAGGGCCTCTCAGTCTGACCACAAGCAGAGTGTAGGTAACTGGCGCAGAGCTTCATTTGGCTGAAAGAAAGTTTATAAATTAATAAATATGACTTGTGTAATACGTAACAAGCACAAAGCGAAAAGATGCACAAAGGTAAAGGAATATGAAGGAAGTCAACTTCCAGATTTGTAGGAAAAAAACAGAATGGATAATGCAAATCACTGAGCAATGAAAAGAATAAGGGGAGGAGGATTAGAGCAAAAAAAGGGGGAAGGGAGGGAAAAAACAAGGCCTAGACCAGAAGGGGAGCCACAGTGCCCTCCGCAACTGGAAAACCAAAACGAAATAGGCCTACCAGGGTGAGAGAAAAGGAAGAACACAAATGCCAAATCGGGGTCTCAGGGCCTTGTGTTAAGACCTGAGGGGGTGATGGTTTTAAGGGTCCACATCCATTTCGACTCTGTCTGAATTTGAGAAATTTGAGAAATCTCTATCCCAATTTGAGAAATTGAAAAATTCGCGCAAAAGTGCAAAATTCCCCACTTCTTATTTTCCAGTTTTATTTCTTTCTCCCTTTATGACTTTGGTTCTAGATTCCGCCGCCAGGGGAGGGATAATGAGGCATACTTCATGCATACAATGGCACTTTAGATAGGGGAACACAGAGAAATCTGTTACGCTCGTTTCACGGAGAAATGGGAACCTGTGGCACTTTAAAATGGGTTTCAGGTACGTGTAGTGTACCTACATGTATATAGGCAAGGGTTAAAGCTACAGGCTGCCTGGCGCTCCTTTCATGCAAATCATTCAGACCCACTTTATGAAGATTAATGTTTATATTTCCATCTTAATTTCGTAGAAGCTTACCAATATACTGTAACGAAGACACCTGAGATTTGTTTTATTCTATGTCCTTCAGTTTTCAGCCAACGCCGAAAAAACCCGCAAAGGGATCCACAAAAGCACGAAAGCTTTTACGCCGAATTTTGCCTCGTGTGCTGCGGCAGGACCGGATCCAGGATTGACAGAAGGGGGGGGGGCGTAGCTCGACGGAGGCGACCAGCACCGAACTGAAAGTGTGAAGCCCAAACGGGGGTCTGGGGGCTCTCCCCCAGAAAAATTTGACAATTTAAGTGCTTTAGATGCATTTTCCTGGCATCTGAGAGCAAAATACTCGGTTTTTTCATCTGATTATTTTTTTCTTGCTAAAAAATCATTAGCTCTGCCAAAAATTGGGGGGGGGGCGTACGCTCCCCACGCCCCCCCCCCCCTGGATCCGGGCCTGCTGCGGGCTTTACGCAGACGTACAGGAAGCTGCGTCTAGACATACTGCACAAGGCACTGGACACGGTGACTACCGGTCAACGTTGTCTTCGCTCTGATTAGTACAAGAAAATGCCCGAGGCAGGAGCCAAGAAGAAAGAGACCATCCATTCCACGTCCACCGATGGTTATTAAACTTCTAGGTATATTGCCCCGGGCGGCAATTTTAGGACCTTTGTTGTATGTCGAAGAAGAAGTAGGCTACTAGTACTAAAGTAGCAATCGGATTCATGGTTTCTCGCGGAAGCTCACTGAAGATCTCTGATTTCCCCGCGACATTCTCCTGAACTCTACGCAAAGGGGTACGTCTCCCGGAATACGTCTCTCATTGATTTGAATGTACTTTCCGCCATAGACAACACGCATGAAATACCTGCCTCACAGTGCTTAATGCAAAATACATGTCATGATCGTGAAGGTGGAAGCCACGTACATGACGTATCGATGTGAGATTTTCCACCGGCAAATACTGCGTCGTTTGAAGGGAGACAAGACAAACATGTAACGACAGTTTGTTGTAATGGTTGCTGAATGCATCACAATCATGCCAACAGGTACATGATAACACGCCATGGTTTTGTATCGACCTTACAATTGAGAACTGAGTTCATCAAAATTTGACCACAGGTGACTTTGCTTATAAGTTGTGAACGCTGAATATATTGCTCTGACTAATAAGTTGTGATCGCTGAACAGGTGTGAACGCTGGCAACGTTCCTTATAAGCTGTGATCACTGGCGAAGTTGTTTACAAGTTGTGATCACTGGCGAAGTTGCTTACAAGTTGTGATCACTGGCGAAGTTGCTTACAAGTTGTGATCGCCGAGACGTACAAGTTGTGATCGCTGATTCAGAAGAGGTAGGTTACAACTTGTCACCGCTGATGAAGTTACTTCCAACTTGTCACCGCTGATGAAGTTGCTTCCAACTTGTCACCGCTGATGAAGTTGCTTCCAACTTGTGATAATCGGATTCGCTGGTGATGTTGCTTACAGTAAGGACCGCTGACGATAATGATCCGTGCTTGCTTGGAGGGAAAGGTGGTTGTAACACCCTGCAGAGAAACGTGTTCTTGCAAGTGACAACTGCAGCACCACACAGCTGCTAGAAATAGCAGCCCAATTACTGCACAAAAGCTGCTTTCATGCTTTGCTTCTTCAAATCAAAGTCGGATTTGAAGTCTGGCCGCCAACTGTTATCTTTTTACAAAGTGCAACCTGCTGGCTTTATAATGGCACCATGTTCTGCAGCATGAGCTCTTTTATTTGTTCACATGTTGTGTGAACGCCTGGTGTGAACACGAGAGTTACTTGCGTTCGAAAACAGTATTCCTTTTTGATCAGACCGACTTGCTTGCATGTCGTTACCGCTTTAGGCGCGTGCACCAATGACGCGATCTAGCTCCCGCGGCGTCTCATGCTACATGTACGATGTTTGATTATTAATTGATCATATTACACCAAATATAATTACACGCTATGGCAATATTCGCTTTTCACCCATTTTCGCCTAATAAGCAACCATAAAATGCCTGGGATTGTATTGCTGGTACACCTTTGGAGCCAGGTGTGACATTTGGGTTGCTAAATACTATCAACATGATATGAAATATGTGAAATATCACCTTCACCTAAGTTCTTGGATGAAATCCTTTGCGTTCCACCCGAGGTATTTGGAAATGGCCATGTCATGTAAACGCACAGGAACGACGACTGAGGACCTTAGGACAAAGTTGGGTCGTGGATCTTGTGTTGTCTACAAGACTCTCCACACTGAAAACGAGCCAAGGCTTTTGCCGTCTAGCCGCTTAATGGTACGGCCCTAATTAAAGCAAATGGCTCGCGGGGTTTGTTGACAGTTGTTGTTTGTTGACATGTCCTCAAATCCAGAGGAATTGGAACCAGTGTTGGTTTAGGTTTAGGGGGCTTAAGCTACATGTAGCAGCACACTGACCGCCAAATGTGGCGTCAGAAGCNCCCGAGGTATTTGGAAATGGCCATGTCATGTAAACGCACAGGAACGACGATTGAGGACCTTAGGACAAAGTTGGGTCGAGGGTCTTGTGTTGTCTACAAGACTCTCCACACTGAAAATGAGCCAAGGCTTTTGCCGTCTAGCCACTTGGTACGGCCCTAATTAAAGCAAATGGCTCGCGGGGTTTGTTGACATGTCCTCAAATCAAGCGCCGTTTTGAGAAAAAGGCGAAAGAAGGATTTTACTTTAATGGGAAATGCATTAGACAGCCAAACTTCGGAGGCGTATTCTGCAAAATCTGCCGCTTCGAAATCAATGTGAATAGTACAAAATGTACATTTTGGCCGACTGAATTTGAAAATGTCATCAACCCATTTTAACAAATTTTTAATGGAACCGCGCCCCCAGGTGCACGTTCGCATATTTGCACAGGTTTTGCCTATGACTGGAGCACGGCTTTGCCTGGAGACTAGATTCACTCTCTATGGGAGGTACCAGCAAAAATCAAAACAAACCCCGCGAGCCATTTAATTCGCTTTAAGCCTGGGGAGGTACAATGTCAGAATTTGTCGACGACATCTTTTCTTAACCTCCATAAAATCTGCTGCTCGTCAAGAACAGGCGTTACCTCCACTTACACCGTCATCAACACCGTCTTTATGACATTTCCCACTCTTTAGAGTTACATATTTAAAGAATGAATGAGACTCCACAGTTTACGAGACATTACAACCCACCTGCCAACCTTTACCTGAACTATAAGTGAAACGATCCGACGTAGTTAACTCAACGAGTAACGATGACTTTTAACATCAGAACAGTCGCGAGCATGTGAAACAATTTGTGCTGAAGTTACCAAACTGTCTTCGTCTTAAGCATCGTTTTATAGGCAGCCCACGCAACATTTTCCTCCACTACACTCAAAGAAACTCTAAACTAACGACGCAAAACATCATGACATTCCTCATTCAGTCGAGTAATAACCGAAAGTTCCTCTTCGTCTTGCCGACGAAAAATGAGCAAGAGACACTGACCAGAAAATAAGAGATTTCTGCCACTGATAGCCACTGAATCCATCGTGGATTCTACACGGAAATGATGTGTTATTATATTACCATAAGCTAAAGCCAATAAGGAGAGTGTCTTTACATAAGCTGCCATCGTAATCGCTAATCCTGTCGGAGATCCAAAACTCTGTTTCATGTAACCAGAGACACATCCTAATAATCTGCCAACCGAAAAACTGCCCGAGGTGCGATGAAATTTGTTGTGGCCAGATGGGACCTCGTCAAACCACAGCTAATTAATTTGAAGATGGTGTAAGGACGGCATAATGCAATTGACATTGCCTGTTAATGTCATTCAAAACTGGAGTTGTGTATGGGCGGTTATATCCGCAACCAATGAGAAGAAATTGTAAGTTTTGATCGGCTGCGATTCCAGATCATATCTACGTCGTTCTCAGCTACAACTCGAGATCATCCTGACGACCACAGGCGCCGTCCAATGTCGTTCTGACGACTGCAGCGCCGCCCAACGTCGTTCTCAATTACGACTCTAGATTATCCTGACGACTGCAGCGCCGCCCAACGGCGTTCACAGTTACAACTCGAGATCGTCCTGACGTCCGCAGCGCCGCCCAACGGGGTACACAGCTACAACTCGAGATAATCCTGACGACCGCAGCGCCCAACATATTTCTCTGCTACGACTCGAGATCGTTCTGACGACCGCAGCGCCCAACTCTTTTCTTAGCTACGACTCGAGGTCGTCCTGACGACTACAGCGCCGCCCAACGTCTTTCTAAGCTACAACTCGACTCATCCTGACGACTGCAGCCCAAACTCTTTCTGAGTACGACTCAAGATCACATTACAACGACTCGAAATCATGTCTTACAATCTCTTCTGGGGTAGCGAACCCTTTTTGAAGCCTGCGTGCCCGGATACTGTGAAGGATCGCAGGCTGATGGCAGAAAATAGCTGTTACAAGTCTCACTCTTCCCTAACCTCAGGTTTTCTCATTTTTGTCCAACTTTTAAAGTAATCCAGCTTGTTTAGGAGGGCATAGTTTATATTAATCCCTGCCTAACTTCATTACCGGTGTAGTCATAGGACAGGGCATCAGGCCCAGGGACCTGGTACACGTTCAGCTGCCGGATGTTGGTACCTCGGTCGTAATCCCATATATGAATAAGGAGAGAGGAAAGGTCGCATTCGAAAAAAAATCATAAGATGTGGAAGCGAGTGAAATGAATAAAGTAAATATTCCTTGTTAACACTACACTTTGAGCCAATAACATGAGGTTTATCTCAATTTTGGATAATTCTACGGAACTTTATCAAAAGAAAAGATTGTAAATGCCCTATTCTGATATATTTTTCTCTCTGTTGCAATATTTCAGGCTAGCTTTTATCGGTGTCGTTAGATTAATACATGTAATTCCATGTACCAGATTACCCCTGGTATTAGTAAACTTGCACCGGGTACTGGATATGAAATATCTGGTTATTGGAAAGGTGTACACCGATGCAGAGGACAAATTTCTTCTTTATATTCGGAGGTATCGCGGGTTTACAGCGGCGAAAACTACTGCCCATTATGATTACACGTGACATCCCTGACAAGTAGCATTTTTCTCCTGGAGTGTGGACACCGCTTGTCGATACTATGTGAAGACCGCAGCAGAAAAAGATGCATTGACGATATTACGGCGCGGTGAGCAATGGATGGGCGTCAAGGTTATTATGACGGTTGAAAATGGTTTCTGAATGGGGCGATTTTCACTTTACGTGTCTGACGTCCGGCCAGCGAAACTTCAAGTGCACTTTACGTTTTCGCCAGATCGAGGTATCTCGCAAATTGATTGGTCAATTTTGTAGACCAATCTCGAGACGCGAACCACACATTCAAGCGAAAAAAACTCAACAGTGCCCAAATTTATGCACATTTTCACGTACGCAATGCAAGAATCTCAATGCCATAAGATGAACTCAAAAACAGAAACCTTGAAAACGACGCAAGACTTAGAACCCGTACAAACGTCGTCTCGTCTGCTACAATGTGCCATTTTCACAGAACGCATGTTACACACGTCCGCCGCAATTATTTTTTGCAACACAACAGGAATACATATCATTTCAATGTCACTAGAAATCGTGCAACAGACCCGACAATGCACTGCACGCAGACAGTCCTGTACAGATTACGTTAAGTACTGACCAACGTGCCATACTAATTCCACAGCGACAAAACCTGTGTCCGTCATCGTTTCCACCGCCCCGCCATCTTGGCCTCCGCCTGGAAATTCGCGCATGCGCACTTGGCCTGGTAGGTAAATCCAAACTTATCCAAGAAAGCTTCTGAGAAATCGCAGTGGAAACCAAGATGGCGGGGCCGTCGAAACAATAGAGAGCTTTCGCTATCCCGATTCCGAGATCGAGAACGGGATAGCGAAAGCTCTCTAATGAGTAGTAAGAACGCGACAATACAGAGAGAGAGACTCTTTCGAAAGTCGGCGCGGGGAAATGTATTGCGCGTGCACTGTCATGACTGTGCATGTAATGTCGTCCAACCCCTTCGTCGGACTCACGAAAGGGTCTGTCTCACGCATTGTGCGCATATGTCCTTCCATCATAATTTTTCCTTTCAAAGATTTTAAGCAAGTGTTGTGACAATAAAATCCATCAAAAATGAATTAAAGCATTGATAGATATAATGGCTGCAGACTCGGTGCTGCTTCGACACACACGATTTCAACCACCACACGTGAACGTGCATGGACCTGCATTACACATGGTGCGTATGATGTGCATGAAAACATGACGAAAATGACGTTGTTCGGACGCGTGGACGGACAGACACGTAACAGGAAACACATTGTTTTCCTTACGTAACGCCATTCGGTATCTGTCATCGAGGAGGTTTCTAGCACCATAATCTCGTGCTCGTCCAAGCAACATATCAACTGCAATTCGAAAATTTAAAGCAATAGGATTAGCCAGCCGCGCTTATTGCCAAAAGATGGCAGCAAAGTCCCAGCGGACCAAGCGGACCAATTACTGGCAATACAAAAGAAAATTCTCTTGATTGGTGCTCATTCAAGCTTGAATGGGTCCGCTAGGCGTTGAATTGGGCCGTAGTGACACCTATTGGTCAAGTGGCTGACAGCTCCTATTGATATAACAAGACGAGTTGAGGAAATAACGAACTGGCGATCATTGATAATGACGCACTCACCAGCCTACCCTTCATTCCAGAAACATTAGTGCGCCAGGTTTTCTGCAGATTTCGCCGCAAAAGCTTGATCAAATTTGACATACCATAATCAATCAACTTAGCTTTTGTTTAGGTATCTTTCTATCTCCTGTTTTCCCCAAAGGCCAAAATAACGGGCGCCTCTCTCAAAATCATGCAGTTTCATTTCGCCACGATGTTCAGTGCAGTTTACACTGGCGATGCATTGCGTTTTTCAAAATGGCCGCCATTTCGGCCATACCACGAACTTTGACTTTGTGAAACAACTTCTTCCTGTCGCGTTTTTTTTTGGGGGGGGGGGATGGAAGCGATGATGCCTCTAACAGTAAAATAGAAAATGGATTGATGTAGAGTATGCTTTTTTGACTCAGCAGCTGCGGAGAAATTTGCCGAAAACCCACCGCACAAAATATCTGGGCATGGAGAGTCGGCCAAGTGAGGCAAAAAGGCCGCCAACAATCAAACGACCGACGAAAAAGAAAGGGACTTACCAACTTTATTGTCTAATTCCTCGGCTGATACTGTGAAGACCGTCACGAGGACTGCTATAGATAAACACAGAAGTTGTTTTGTTTCCATATTTGTGTTCTCTCCGAGACCTGAAAGAAGAAAATCATTAAAGATTGGTGAGTAGAGTAATTTGAATAAGCTACTGTCAGTGTCTCTCCTCCAGAAACCTTTCTAGGAGAAATCAAGAAGCAGATCAGTCATCAGCCCCAGTCGCTCCAGAAAAAAACTTCCAGGGGAACGAACGCAAGGAGCAGCTCAATCACCAGGCCTAATCACTCCAGGAACCTTCCAGGGGAACGAACGCAAGGAGCAGCTCAATCACCAGGCCCAATCACTCCAGAAACCTTCCAGTAAAACTCAAGGATCACCAGCCCCAATCTCAATCTCTCCAGAAAACTTCCAGGGGAATTCACGGAGCAGCTCATTCAGCACCAGTGTCTTCAGAAGCCTTCAAGGGGGAACCCAAGGAGCAGCTGATTCAGCACCAGTCTCGCCAGAAACTTTTCTGGGAACTCAAGGAGTAAATCAGCGCTTACTTGATCCTTTCAGACCATCTCGCTCGTTCCTGACCACAACAAAATCTGACGCCAGTCACCAAACATGTTGATTTCTTGGCGTTTATTTTTTTGGTCGCCGTCTCCAGCTCTTTCTGCGGCAAATGCCGAGTGGGTGGCAAGCTCAGGTGGTATCAGAACTTTTGTCCGGGGATTTGATTTCGGCATTTACCGCTACTCAACCGTGGTGAGAGCAACGGCATGCGAGATTGTGAGATTACGAACTCCCCGGCATGAAATCCCGGCCTTGGCGTGTTGCGAAAAAATA
This sequence comes from Notospermus geniculatus, assembly GCA_002633025.1. Classification (NCBI taxonomy): domain Eukaryota; kingdom Metazoa; phylum Nemertea; class Pilidiophora; order Heteronemertea; family Lineidae; genus Notospermus; species Notospermus geniculatus. The sequence continues at coordinate 195,643 of NMRB01000693.1, read as the reverse complement.
AATCCTCACAGTATACACCCTGATCAAATTCACCAGAAACGCAAACCGAATAAACTCTTCAATCCACCAATTAGACGACTTGAAATGGTATAAAACATTGAAAAGATCCACTTCATCGCTCAATAAAACCACTAAGAACGACTTCAGAGTTATTTGATTCAAATAGCAACTCATTGAGATGAGATTGTCAACTAATAGCATTTTGCTTTTTGATGTATTCCGTTCGGAAATCACGCCTTGGGCTACGCGCGGCTAATAAAGAAATATCATTACGCTGAAGATCTATTTGATTTATATGATTTTTTCTGAATCTGTATTTACGTTTCTGGGAGTTCGAACAACGTCTTATGCAGCTAGTTCTGGAATCAGAGGATACAGGGAACTTTAAGCCATTTTGTGGCTGGCTTAGTCATTTTTGAATGAGTAAAGAGGCATGTTGAGGCGCTGCACCACGTGGGCGTTTTCTCACGGGAGTCGGCTTTTAATGGGTCACTCAACCATAGAAAGCTATCGGGGCTACATGTACTTTGGCACCCCAGGTATTTGAATATTAAAGCGCCCCTGTTTTCATTAGGTTTCCTATCTCGTGACGGTCGACGTAATCTTTGACCATTAAAAATATTGAATTGAGAACCGAGCGCCAAATTCGGCATTATTGGTTCTATAGACAATATTGGGCGATTTTAATGTAATGCAGGAGGAAACCGGAGTGCCCGGAGAAAACCTGCGCTGTCAGAGAGAGTCGCCCTCTCTATCACATGAGACACGGACCCGACCGGGAATCGAACCCGCGACCTCAGAGGTGACAGGCGCCGATGTTTCCATTGCGCCACTCTGACAGCCTCTTTGACCATTAAGGCGCTACAGGTCGACATGGCGTCTTGAAGCAACTCGACGGATCCGTCGCAGATCAAAAAACCACCACGCGCAGGTCGACATTTCAGCGACTGAGAGGAACTCGGAGAAACTGGCAGTTACCTCGAACAGCAGGCGCAGGTCGACGGGTCTCAGTGGAACTGGAGACAAGTCGCCGAAAAGTAGAACATGGGCAACTCGAAGCAACTCTCGGCAACTAGCGGATCCGGCAGTTGCTCGGAGACGCAAGCGCGCTCAGGTCGACAAAATCGGCAACTGATCAGCCACTCCGAGTTGCTTCCATCGCCGGAAAGCTAGTTGCTTCAAGACGCAATGTCGACCTGTGGGCACCTTCATGCTCGACAAGACTGTTCAAATCTATCTAAATGAATGATCTAAGTTATCAATTAGGCATGGAGACTGTTGCCACACATAAAAGAATGAGTTGACACATGGTACCTTACTTGATGATGGGTTAGTCACGCTATGACAGCGCGCTGAACTTTTCAAGTGGTCAAAAAGATGGCGGCTATTTTTGTCAGATAAGGTTTCGTTACAGTATCAGTCTAGCCTAGGTGTTACCAATGGCTATGTATGGGTTGGACAGGACACCAGTTTTATTACGTTGGTTCAAAATTTCGCCACCAGGGGAGGGATAGTGAGGCATACCTCATGCACACAGTGGTACTTTAAACCCTTTACTTGATTGCATGTCCCTGTAAAATCAGTAACATTACTCGTGCTGAGTGTAAAAAAAACGCCAATTTCTAACCAGTAGACTGAACTAGCTATCGTTCCAGGAATGAAAACCATATCGCGACATAAAATGCGTTAAATAACCCCATACATTCCGCAAGGTGAATGCCACAATAGTCCTACAGGCACGTAATTATACCTCCTCAGTGCTTCACGTATCATAACATCCCGTGCGGATTGCTTGCGGTGAGGCTGCGGAAAGGATTACGCACAGCCACGCACCATTCACGGGTCGTGAAAAACACAGCGGTGGTTATGCCATGATATCGTGAGAAAAACGTGGCTTCCAACTATTTTATAATTAAGGAATGAACTATGATCGGAGTTCATGCGGTTATTCACCAATTCTATATTTGCACGACCTCAATGAAACTAAAACTGTCGGATTGACGACGATTCCATTAGAATGCTAATTCAACATTAACTGTTTGCTAGTTGGCAAGTTTCTATGATACTATTGTTTTTTTCAGTGGGGTTAGCTGATATGTACCGTCATCGTCGTCCGCGGATGTCCGGCATTCAATGCGGCGAGATTGTTTGCTAGTTGGCAAGTTCCCAGGGCGGATCCACGATTTGGGAAAAGAGGGGGCACCCTGTGCTAGAAACATTGAAATTTGCGGAGAATTTCAATGATTTGCTCCTACCAAATTTCAGAATTTCACGGTGGATTTTACAGATTTGTTGGCCAAAAGGGGAGGCGAGCGCCCGGGGCGCCCCCTCAGGATCCCGCCTGGTTTCTATGATACTATCGTTTTTTTTCAGTGAGTTAGCAGACCGTCATCGTCGTCCGCGGATGTCCGGCATCCAATGCAGCGAGACTGCAGTAGGCGGTGGACGTATCAATGTTTAAAAAACAACACTCAGGTAATCACCTGACCTGGGGGAAAAGAAAATCCGTTGACAACTGAAAATTTCATAATCCTTTATCTCATAGTTTAACCCCTTCTCGGACTGACACTCAATGTTAAGCACTGCAGCTGAGTGATAGGATACCGACATTGATCCAAAGGGTGACTGAAACTATGCTTGCACCGGACTTTGGCAGTCTGCCGTTGAGAAACAAACTGTCTTTATAGGATTTCTGCGGCCATTACTGCGACAGATGGCGCTCAGTCTTGACACTAGAGGCGCTGGCGTCGTTGTCGATGCAAAAAAGGTTTTTCATGTTTTTTTCGTGTTCGTGTAGAATAGACGCAGGCGCCTCTAGCGTCAAGACTGAGTCTGTTCACTGCCGTTGCGATCTAACCGCGGACGAGGAAGTGACACACCAGAATCTCAGCGATTACAGAGACCTGGCTTTCCCACTAGTCTAGCTCCTCCAACATTATCATATCAAAAGCGTCACTGTCAGGACTTGGATTCGAAGATATCAATAGCCTGCTGTGTGTCAGCATTGCTGACCATCACCAACAGGAGAAGCTGGAGCCCGGCAATTTCAGACCTCTCTGACCCATACACATAACAGTATTGTGTAACAACGGGTGATATAAAGTTACATAAATGCTTGGAACGCCTTTTACAGCGCTGAATTCAACAATGCGGAAAAGCCCCATTAAAAATCATCCCGCATTGTTGAAAGTAGTTTTGGAACGAGACTCAGTAATAAAATCATCTCTTCCAGATTCCTCCCCATCAACTGCTCGCGGGCTTTTTGTTTCTAAAGACGATGATATCTCATAAACGATGGAGTTTATGCAACTCCATTTTATGTTTTCTTTCAAAATTGGATTCGTGAAATGAAATTGGTAATCATAACATTGTGTTGAGCGGAGAACGTGGTTAGGAAAGAAACGAGAAATTGGATGATAAAATACGGAACCGTGCTTGGAATAACTGACGGTACAGCACAAGTATGATTAATCATTTATATTATCTTTTTATTACTATGATTCAAAAATTACCACACAGTTATTGCCCACTTTTGACCCATCTGACAAATGTGCAAAATCCAAAATTACGTAACACAATCTCATACAACGTTTTTTTTGCAAAAATGCTATAAAGATGAACAAGTTCTAAAAGGTCAGTCACTGGACAGCAGGTATTAAAGAGGCCCTAGTGGCAGATCGCTATTGGGCTACCATTAGTACAGTAACTACATCACAGGTGGCGCCAGCAACTGAGAAACAATGAATTTGGGTCCAAATGTTGACATTTTGTAGATTATACTAGCAATGTGCTGTATGTACTCGCCTAAGTCGGACAAAATGGAAAAAATGTTGTACATGTATTTCCAGCAATTTTGTTTATGTACCGGTGTGGCGTTTTTGAATGTTCCCCATCTGTGAGTGTCCCCTACTACATGTTGGTCTGACGCAATAAGCTGCTACTTGACAATAGGGGACACACAGAGAAACGTGTCGATCTACATGTATCTGCCAGCGTTTCCCAACCAATAAAGGGAAACACTGACATATGAAAACACTGACAGATGTCACACCGGTAATTCAAAATCGACATATTGATAGTCATCGATTAATCTCACCCAGCTGCATGGAAAATGGTATCGGCTGGGTGTAACAGTCACAATCATCATTTTCCTATTGTTTTTTAATAATGCTTCCATTAGCAATGATATTTACTTCACAATAGGCATCAAACAAACCCTATAAAGAACAGAAACCCTGCCCTGTGGGAGACGTATTTAAGTTAGTTCCCCCAAAGGTGAAGCTTTTATTAATACAATACAAGTCGATACTGATAAAAAGCTTGCTTTCCAAGGCTTTTAGTAACGNTTTCAAACATTGTCAAAAAAGTGATTTTACAATTTTCTCTTAATTAATTAAAACTGATTTTTGGCAAAACACCATGATTCTATGCCCAACATGTTGCTACAGATTGGGTGCAAATACCATTGCTGTACATGTAGCTCCAATGGTTTTTGTGATATTTAGGAAAACTTGCTGTCCTTTTACTTTCGTACAAGAGTGTACATTATTTCTGTGTCTGACAAAATTGCCATTGGCCATGAAAGGGTTAGTCACATTTCAATCGTTCCCCCAAGGTCATAAGATTAAGAGGAAAACACTGGAGATAACATCAGATCAATATATCGAAGCGCATCATTAAAAGGCGCTAACAACCTGCCCACGATATCTTATGATGTGATGACGTAGTATATGCATGCTTCTTCTAACAACTCGTGGGTGGGGAATTTTTAAACTTCTTTTGGAAGTACGGTGTTGTTTACTACACCACACAACTGTTATTTATCAAGCATCAAAACAAGAGGATCAAAGAGGCGTGATTCAACAAGAAACGTGATCTCTTAATGAACCGTGAAAACTTCCTGTTTTTGTACAAATCTGATGTAAATAGGCCTATTGATGAGGTTGTCTTTGCCGAAACTAACCTCTGCTCAGAAACTCTATTCTATTCTCTCTATTCTATTGTTGAGCCCACATCTTCTGTTGCCAGCGTGGGCGTTCTGTGTTCGCATCCGGAGATGGTTATCAACCGTGTAATGTTAGTAGCTGCAGGTGGAGGTAAGTGCCATCAAACACGTGCTGTTGGTTAACATTTTGGTGTTAGTTAACAACCGTGCAGCCTGGTTCTGTAGCTTAAGCGGCAACATCGTCAATAGAGGTCTCCCTCAACGCGGGTATGTTTGGCGCAGGCCAGGGAAGGACATACTGCCCCTTTAAAGGGAGGCAACAGAGCCGAGTGAACTGACCAGGAGCCATGTTCCCGAAGCCATCGTTAGGTTAACGACGTCGTTAAAACTGGGAAAATGCATAGCGTAACGACATCGTTAACCTTACGACTGCTTCGGGAACAGGGGTCCTGAATCTTAGAATATTTGAAAAAGGTTCCTGGGTTGTTGAAAATCCAATAGTCTGTCATCAATACATCAACATCATGTTTGTGTTATTTCTACTAGACAAGAAACTAGCTACGGGGTAGACTTTAATTGAATTTATTTGTTTATTCCCCGCACGAATTTCAACTCAATTTTAAAATGTCAATGCAATATATACCTGTAGGGTAGCGAGTACAAACAAGGCCGTTGGAAGAGTGTTTCACGCTGGATTACCCCCATCGCATGTGGTCGAATTTATTGGTGAAGTTACAACGAACGACGCGGAAGAAAACATGCACCCAAAGTTGTGAGGTCAGGCAGTTGTAAGGTCACAGAGGTCTGGCATTGCAAGTGTGACAGGAACCAACGTATGTCCTAGGAATGCAAGTCCGCCAAACAATAGCCCGCTAATTTAAGGTTATATTCGAATGGGATTGGTCCGCAAGAACTTGCTGCCATCTTTTGGCGATAAGCACAAATTATCACCAAAAGCATGGAAATGGCTAATTATTGAAGTAAATGATAAGTCCTTAGTTCCTATCGCCTACCAAAGGAAAGCCCGAACGGAAAGACTGGAGAATGGTGTTCATATTATTGTTTGTCAAAGGAAAGGTTAGATTAGAGAAAGACAAACTACATGTACAGTTCTCTTGTTCAATGGCATGTACAAAATGCACTTATCTCGGTGAAACTGCTGCACGCCGTACCGCCATGTCAGTTTGTGAAATAGGACAACCATAACGACATTTTCCCATTTATTAGCATTGTACCATTTACAATAGTACGTTGAATAAGTCATCGGAGACGAAAGGTCAGCGTTTAATGCAACAACGTACTGTCATCTTGAGCGTCGTGTGATGCGCCTTGGAGCGAACGTCGCCCTTTTATTTTGGATGCATTCCTTCGAGTTCTTACGATATCTCGACTTTCATGAAAATCTTGATGGCTTTTTACACAATACCAGTAGGTTACTAATGAAAAGGTAATGCGAGTGCAAAGAAAGTCCTATGATTTTGAGGCCCGTTTCTCAATGCATTAGTGTCTGACACCGGACTGATGCATTAAGTGACTGGTAGTATACCCTAGGCGGTAACATTTCTCTAAACGTTTTTAGCCCACACCCCGCCTCTATTAAGAGTGACGTCGGTGTCGGATCTGGATACTAGAGTGTCAGATAAATCTTTCTCTCTCGTACTACGACACGCTCGGTCCCAGCGTTTAATTCCACGTCAACATCGTTAAAAGATAAAAGCAGTGGCTGATTGCAGATCTTAGGCATTTTTGGGTTACTCCGTTCAACCTAGAAAGGGTTACGGTAGCATAATTGGTCATGAAAAGTTTCGGCCTAGAAAGATTAAGGGAAGGGCTACATTATCCATCTTAGGCCAAGAAGGGTTTGGGTAAGGGTTAGCAATAGCCATTACGTGCAATTTAGATAGACCTTCAGGCCTGACCAACAAAAGGCTGGCATTGTTGGCAGAAAAATTGAAGTATCGCCAAAAGACGGCGCTGATGACACCTGAGCAGCAAAAGCCACCATACAGTGGAGCCGACGCCGCCGTAAGACATATGTTGATTGGTTGAAACACCTTGAGCATGTCGAGAGGCTAGGTCGCAATGATCATCGGTCGGTATGCCCGCAAAGTGGTCCTAAACGGATCACTGATTGGCTGGCTACTTTGGCGCCAATTCTAACGTGCTAGTGACGCCTATTGGTTATCTTCTGAGAATCGCATGAACCCAAGCAGTTTCGGAGCGCGGGAAGTACGGGGAGCGGTTTGAAACTATGGTGCGAGTTTAGCGGTACGGCAAACAAGTCATCTATCAGGCACTTTGGAAAACGACAATTGTAAACTAGAAATTAACTCGGGAGTCAATTTGAAGACCACCCCTCATACAAACAGCACAACACTAGCTTTAATCCGTACACGTATTGATGGGGACATCCAATGTCAGGGGTATTATGTTACAAGAGGTCAATGCACAGCTAGTGAACATGATAAACTACAAAATCAATAGAAATAATCCAAAATTCACAATTTATCGGTTTCGGGTGACACCAGGAATCAAATCAGTACTGTCTCATATACAGACCTATTATCCCTGAAACTTTGGCCGCGAAAAATAGTTTATTTCTCGAGTTATCTTGCTGAAACCAAAGAGGTAGTGAGAGAGATCCAGAGGTCAGTAAAAGTAAGGAAGACCGCCCAATTACTGTATGATGGGGCAGTCTGTAACCAAATATTTGACGGAGATAGAGGGAGAGGGAGGGAGAACATCGGTAAAAAACAAGGAAGACCGCCCACCTACTGCGTTGTGGGGCGGTCTTAATAGGGAGGTTGAGATCAGCGACTTATCACGGATCCTTATACGTATACGGATCGAAATGTACACAAAATTTGTCCTCGTTGTACAGAATTCTATCCGTATACGTATAAGGATCCGTGATAAGTCGCTGATCTCAACCTCCCTAATTACGAAATACATGTAATGGGTGGCGTCCACTAGAGCGCCGACAACATTAGGAAGGGTTCGGGAAGCAAATGTGTCATTTCGGCATTGCTTCCGCATCAAGTCCTATTGGTCGTTTTACCCTTTCCCGAACGTGCAGAAATGCCGCGAACTGTTCAGGAATGATAAAGACAGTGAACGGAACCTTTCAAGAATATGCGGAGAGGTTGCCGAATGAATGCGGATTCACTAAAATTTGCATTCGGCGTCTTGTCCGCGCCCTAGTGGACGCTAGGTTTAAGTCTAGCAGAATATACCGCATACAAATGTAATCACTACAACTACGTGAGACAAATTTTCCAAATCTCGTCACCGTAGTCCGTATCCTGGATTTATTTTATTACCGTCCCCCGCGAGAGCTTACCAGTCATCGATCTCGGGTGTTGATCCCTTAGCTTCCTTGATTAGACATGCGTGATAACCGGGCAAGTGAGACTAAGACATTAATCCGAGCAAATGTCATATCAATTTTATCATTCCTACATCGTAATGCACGCTCTTGGGGAATCTCGATGGAGGTAGACGCATGGGAGAGTAAAGCCCAGGTCACACTGTGGCGACTTAGGAGGGCGAATCCCCGCGAACTAGAATGAAATGGTCCATGGACCATGTGCTCACCCCTTTGGACATAATAGTGTAATCACAGAGAGAGGCATGTGCATGGTCCATGGACCATTTCATTCTAGTTCGCGGGGATTTGCCCGGCTAAAGCAAGGTTCATTGGCATACGGATCCGATCCGTTTCCAGTCCGTTTGCCCCTGGTTTTCCGGATACGACAACGCCGAAGTCCATTTGATAGATTTTTTACGGACCTGAATCGGACCAATAGGAGCAGTCAGCCGCGCATATTGCTAACAGATGGCAGCACAGTCTTAGCGGACCAAATGTACAGGAAATCTATTATGATCGCTGCTCGATCGATAATGACTGGGTCCGCTAGATGCATTGAATTGGGCCCTAGTGACACCTACATGTAGTGGTCAACTCGCTGACAGCTCCTATTCCGTGTGCCAATGAACCTTGCTTTAGTCGCCACAGTGTGACACGGGCTTAAAAGAATGGTATACCGGTATTTACAAGCGGAACCACGCGCGAAGTGCTGCCACCTACAACGTGGGACATGACTCGCGGAACTCCACAGCAGTCACCATTTACAAACAGTTTTTTCGCGGGACATTTCTTCGTAGGATCATCATTCCTGTTACACCTAATATTATCACTTTACCTCTAATCATCGCTAATGATACTTGCCAAATGTCAACATCTTCGTCAGTAAATTTTTACTTTTAACTTCTTTGGTTGTCATTCGCGTGATATTACCACCCCGGGGGCCTAATGGCTTGCGGGTACAAGAACAAATTCACCATCCCATGAAAGTGTCATAAAATGCTTACAAAAAACACGCATTATGGTGTGTTGAAGTACTCTCTTGAAGATTAAAGGAAAAGGTGTTTACAGTGGCTGGTTATTTGCACAGAGAATGACTGCTGGACACGTTATGACCGTCATGATTCACAATGAACGAGAAAGACCAACATTACAACTTTTTATTTTCTGGCCAACACAAAAAACATCGTCAGCATGAAGTAACAAAACTGGCTGTTACTTTGCAATCACCGCAAGAGCAATCAACGGTTACCAACCGAGTGCGACACTGTGATTTGCTTTTCTTCACGGCAAAGCTGACATCGACACCAACACGAGGCGGTATAGTACGAAGTGGCAGATTTTACGGCGCACAGCGATAGCGTCATTCTAAATGCAATCCATAGCAGGGGACCAGCTATTACTCCTTAGTGCTTGTTCATTTATTTTCTTAAAGACTGATTTGAGCAAAAATTCATCGCATGGCGAGATTGCCAAGCAATTATTTTCATGAATTTTTGTGAAAATCGCAGGCTAATGATGCCAAGGAACTCTGAAAAACTCCACATTACTTTTGATCTACGCGACGGAATGCATAATAAAATCTAACTTGGTTTGATTTTCCGCCGTTTCTCTTTCCTGGTTCTAAATTAACTCTCCCTCGCTTACACATTTTCTAATCCACCCTCGCTTAATTAATTGAATGAATAAAAATGTCACTTGATATAGCGCGCCCTTCCACAACGTGTTCAAAATGCTTCAGTCAGATTTTATCACATTAAAAATTGTTGATCTCTGCACAACAGCTAGGCGCCAGTGTAAGAGAGGTGTTATGAATGAGAATTCCTCCAGATGACAATGCCCGCTTTATTTTTTGATAGTCACACTCAAAAATGGAAGAATGTGTTTGCTGGGCCGTAGCTGGGGGGGGGGGGGCAGGGGCAAATGCCGGCCCAGAGCAAAAAGGGACAAAACAAAATTTTCCTCTAAAAGGTCATTCCCCCTCTTCAAGCCGAGTTACTGTGGCGTCAGATGTGGAGAAAATGCATCTGAGAGGATCAGGTTTTCAATTTTTTGTGGGGAGGACTCCAGACCCCCTCCAGGCCATAAAAGCTAGCTACGCCCCTGGTTTGTCAGTGCCTCGCCCATTGTCACGTCCTGACTTATTCCGTCANGGGGGGGGGGGGGGCACTGAAAAATATTACATAGTTTTATGTTTAGGCATGTTGTTCAAATGTTGTTCAAATGTTGTAAAAATGTTGCCAGTGTACACGCTGCTAAGTCGACACTACTCAGTATCCAATGAAACAGAAAACATAAATCAACCATAGTTAGAATAAAAGCTTGATCCTGTTGCTGTTGGAGCCAAAAAACTCTCTCATTATTGTGTTAATTTCTTCTTCAACTTAATGGATCTCGTTAATAATAACCAGGCTATATCATCAATTTAGCAGCCACTACTCCCTGAACAAAAATGTTTCTTGCCTTAGACCATCAGCTACTTCGGTTTCACGACTTTCCTTGTTTCAACTCGTTGAATTAGGCGCGGATATGGGATACTCCGTTTCCTGGGCGGAAGGTGCTACATTATGCCTCTATTATGCCTCTTTTAGGCTTTGGTGTCGAATGCTCGACGCAGAAAACAAAAGAGGCAGTGCACTATGTGGGTTGAGCAGAATGGAACCGCACTGACGCTGAGAGTTTGCGATTTTCAAGTTTGTGTAATTTTCATGTCAATTCTCGGCCATTTTTGATAGTCAACATGTGTGGCAGTCTAGGTAAACCCGTCGGATGTCGCACTTGAGGACGAAAGTGTTGGCCATGGTGAACCCGCACATTTCAATCACTGAAATGCACTTCGTACTAACAGGTAAACGGTAGCAGGTCTGACAGCCGTTGTTGATCATTCATTCCACATCCAATTGGCGCGAGGTTATGGCCGATATCTCCGCAACGGCTGGGTCAACAATCGATTTGTCTTTTTTGCCTCTATAGGCATCATCGCTGTCGTTTTCCCTAAAAACGTCACATAAAAAAGTTCTTTAACCAATCATAGTTTGTGGTTACGGCCGAAATGGCGGCCATTTTAAAATGACGCAATGCATCACGCATGTGTAAACTGCACTGAACAACGTGGCGAAATGAAATGGGTTTTGAGAAAGGGATCCGTTATGTCGGCCTTACGCGAAAATTGAAGATAGCAGAAAGATACCGACAAGAAAGACAAGTCAATTGATGTATGGTATGTCAAATTTGACCCAGCCGTTGTGGAGATATCGGCTGAAAACCTCGCGCCAATCGGATCTGGAATGAAGTTTACCGCATCTCATTCTCACGTACATTCAAGGACACCGTTCTGCACCATAGAGAGGTATACTCTATTCTACTCATGTAGTAGCCTAACTTCATTTAAAAACTGCAGAATTTATAAATCATGTTTACTATCTAGCTCCACAATAAGTAAACGAAATCGGCCTATGCTTGCTTCCCCTGCCCAAGTGGGCAATGAAACCTTTCTTGTCGATATTAATTTACATATTTTAGTGTGCGACGGTCGCTAGGGCCTCATTACCTAATCTATGATCCCTTTTAACAAACAAGCTAAATGTATGTTAACATTCTGGAACGGTATCAAGTGCCTTATCCAATTTAAGGTGACGTTTCCTGTAAATATTTGACAATAAGCTGGCTCTGAAGCTATTTAACGTTTGCAATGGCTTCAGGTCTCGCATACTTCCGGCAAAATTTTCATTCCTTACATGTCACTATGCAATATTACGTTTTTTTTTCTTTCAAGAAAATAAGTACTTACTGTTTCAATGAATGACATGAGACATAAAAAATTTAAAAAGTGGTGTTCCCTGAGAGCAAAACACCGATTTCCAGTGTTAATTCTGGGGTAACACCGCAGAAAGTTTCTTTTTACTTAGTTTTAAACTTTCCGAATATTTCCAATTTCGATAAAATTGGCAGAAAGAGGTCAAGAAACAGCCCCCGCCCCGAAGAATGAGCTTTGTGAAATATTGGACAGTCCGAGGTGTGATATGAATATCGGAGTAAGAAATAAAAGTGAAAAATAAGAAGTGGGGGATTTTGGAATTTTGCGTAAATTTTTCAATTTCTCAAATTTGGGAGAAATTTTTTCCCATTTTGAGAAATATGTCTTGTCTGATTTTTCGGGCGATATTTCTCAAAATGGAAAAAAAATTCTCCCAATTTGAGAAATTGAAAAATTCACGGAAAATTCCAAAATTTTCCATTTCTTATTTTCCACTTTTATTTCTTACGGTACTCCCTTTAATATTCCCAACGAACTTTGCATGCCCTCTTCAGTGCCAGCCATTTCGTCAGAGCACATCTACAGAAACCACCCTTTGAAATTTCCCATTTGTTTTGAGATAAATCAACTGTGAAATAGCATGTTTCCACGGCACTGAAATTATGCATACAATTCATAAATCGAGGACCTTCATTCAGAAGAAAACTGTGCCTTGTTATCTCCATCTTTCACTTGCTTGTCTTGATATAATCTAAACAATATTGCAATCAAATACCGTGGTCTACATGCTTCATCAATAATGCACGAAGTCTGAGATTGAAGGAAGCCCACTCTCGACTTCATCTTATCTATGGAACGTGTTTAAATTACGATACAGAAATGAAAACCCGCTGGGTCAGCCAAGCCAGACTCGTCGGCTCCACGTCAAATGGTAACAGGGAACCTACCGTGGATTCAATTTGGAGTTATCGTTTCTAACGAGAAGGAAAGGAGATGACAATCTCGCTATCAACTATTTCAATAGACAACAATAAACTATTACAGTCTATTGTTATCTCGACTAAAGTCTATTGTTGCATCTGTTTTAATAGACAACAATAAACTATTATAGTCTATTTTGTTATCTTTATTGCAGTCTATTGTTGTAGTATTTCAATAGACAATAGTAGACTATTATAATCTATTGTTATCTCTGTTACAGTCTATTGTAGCGAGTTGTAACTCTTTCAATAGGCAACAACAGACTACATGTATTATAGTCTATTGTTGTCTCTGTTACAGTCTATTATTTACGAATCATTGCTAAAAGAACACGACGCCAAGAATGTCAAGTAAGACTGTACAGAAAAAAAATCGCCTTTGAGCGTCGACATGTCTAGGCCCTGGATGGTAATCCACTCGTTGAATACTGTGTACGTTGCTTAATAGATTCTTAGAAACGATTCATATTGAATGATAACTTTGATAAAAACGAGATCAGAATCTTCCCACGATCAATTAGGGCTTAAAAAGTAGATATCGCTAACAAATTGATGCATGCCTTAATTCCAAACAGATCTTCCGCCATTATCCTAGTTATTGTTATTGCCATATGGGACGGAAGGAAGTCGGCTCCGATTACGAGTCGCTTGCGTCAATAACAATGTGGAAAATTGGTAAAAATTACTTGTACTTATTTATGAAGCGGGGTTTTTCTTGAGTAGAATTTTGATTTTATGCCTAGTATCCGCTTATTGAAATGGAAATAGCGAAGCGCAGGTGGATTTCTAAAAGTTTCAAAATGTCTCAACTTCAAAATGGTCTGACTCCCTTTTCAAGCCCTCGCAATAAATTGTTCTCACAATTATTTCTGATATCGTGATTATAGTATTTAGTTTCAGGTGCCCAGGGTATACTTCGTGGAGATAACAAAAAAAAATGTCTGTGAAACACACACTCGTTTTTTTAGCAGCAGTTGAAAGCCGAGAGGGCTATTTGACACAGAAGGCTACAGGCTAGCGTACACAGCAGAACAGTCGTATCAGGCACAGCGTTATTTTAAAATCCAATCGGTTTGATATTGGCGCACCGCCAGTGCATTCCAAGGAAGGCACGTGAGGATTTAGAAAACTGCCATGCGACACCGCACACCACACACTGCGGCGCAGCGATATTCATTTCTCAGCCAACGGGAGACGTTCCTGCCGTCAGAGGACACCACCAGTTAGCGGTCCTAGAACGTCATGGAATTTGACGTCACAGAGAAGAAATGCACGCCACAACGTCACCCATAATGACGTGCCATGACTTACGTCTGTGACGTCAAATTTTGTGACGTTCTAGGACCGCTAATGGGCGGCCTCTAGTGGCAGTAAAGTAGCACATTCAGTAAACGACCCAAAAATTAAAGGCTGTACCAAATGCAGCTGCGACTTTTCGTGTGCGCCTGGTACAGGTTGATATTGAGTTGACGTGACGTTGGCCCATTGCTATCATTAATTAGAATACGTACATGTATAGACTGGAGAGCCAATACTTTGTTCCGAGTCTGACTTAGCCGTTCTTACATTAATGGGTAACGAAAGCCGTTTGAAATACAAAACCGATATTCATCTGCCGATATTTTTTTTAAATCGAGAAACGATGTGTCAGCTATTTGTTTGTTTTGCTAAAGGCCCGGACTGACATTTATCTGATCGAAGTAAACATCAAATAGGGTATAGAAAGACGATGCGATACAAACAATATTGGCTTGGTTCCGTTGCTTCCAGCGTTCGAGGTGTATACCTTAGATGTCTTTCCAAGGGCGAACAATAGGGAGGTTCTGCAAGCTTACGTTTTACATTTACGATTACAATTTAAAAACGTCGGGTTTGCGGGACCTTTTACGTGCAAATCGCTTGCTACACATAAGAAACTTACGATTTAATCAAAGCCGAATATTTCATTTTTGTAATTCAAGAATTCGCTTGCAATTTAACACATTCATAAATGGGTATATTTTGCAGCTGCAGTAAAAGTGACAAGAAGAATGCTTAGCACATCTGGCCTGGAGCACTTGCCAAACACGGGATACATCGACCCTCTTTTCACCTGGCACGGGAAGCTTCAAGTCAAATGATGACGCCATCGCGTCACGTTGTGACGTCGTCAAATCGTAATCGTAAATGTTAAAAGTAAGCTTGCAGAACCTCCCTAATTACGTAGGAACAACAAAATAAAGTGCCTTGGACAGTGCCTATGATGAAAAGGCCTTAATAACAGAAATGCCTCGAGTATACTGAATGAAATCCGATGCAACAACCCCCAGTCTGTATTTCACATCCAAACGCCTCCTTCCAATATCAGATATGAAAGAAATAGGAATCCTATAGGAATGCAGGGACCTTATTCACGAAGCATTGGTAACTTTAAGCAGCCCATACACGATCAATATTATTGCACAAAATGACAATCAAAATGGGCAACATTACTGCCAATCTTTCTCCTACCCATCATGCCAGAAGCACATACCCCTATTTTGGGCCCCATATTGTGCAATAATATTGATTGTGTAAGGGCCGCTTAATCCTCGAAATAAACCCGACTCTGGGGCCACATTCACGAAGCCTTCGCAACTTTGCATGCACGCAAATCTATTGTTTGGCTGCACTTGCCCTATTGTTCACTAACTGCCTTACAATAGATTTGCGTGCACGCAAAGTTTCGAAGGTCGTGAATATGTGCCAAATCATCGGAACCAATCAGAATGCCTGTTACTCACGAGCGAGTAGAATGATTGGCTGATGGGAAAGGCCAAGGTTAGGGTCAGCTTTATATCATTACACAGAGGATACACGTCCGATGATCATGCACGCGAAAGCACTCCCATTGGGCTAATTTGAAACTGACCCGAGACTGACGTTAGTCATTGTGTTCAGCCAATCCCAAAGCTGAAATCTCGCGAGATCCAATGAGCATGCCTTAAACTCCGCACGCTATTGGTCGACTTATGCTCCTCTGCAATTTAAGTACGGGCGGGCAAACTGAATATTGGTGACTAGCCTTCTAAGTGTGAATGTACAGTATTTTTCTGACTGACAGAACAACACAGCAATATGCAGTGCGCCGAGTACGAGGGAGAATGCTGGCATGACACCGGAAGATCAACTTCCGGCCTACGTCAATATTAAGGCCCATAAACATCAAAAATGTCCTTGGGTCATTTGCCCCGGAAGTCGATAATAATACGTAGACATTGCTTCCGGTCCGGAAGCAATCGAAGGCTTACCTTTGTGACAAACTGCTGAGTGATATGCTTGACCAGGGATTAAGGTGGAGGCGAAGAACGTCTACTCATGTTGAAGGATGTATTGGAGAGACCAAAGATCATGCGGAAACAAGGGATGAAATTTTCATGGCTGGACCTTCTGGGAGCTGACGGCATCCTTGATATACAGAGGAGTATACTTCAGAACGCGACTAGTGGACCCTCTGGTGGCGCTAAACCCCACGCTAAAACCCACAAGGTGACTTGTGGACCACCAGGTAGCGCTAAGCCTCACAAGGTGAGCGCTATACCTCAAAACCTTGGCTGTCAGGTAGTGCTGTGGAAACTCAACTGCCACCACTGAGGCTTTGGATTGTACTTCCGATGGATCCATTCCTATTGCGATTTGTTCCAGATTCGGTAGTTTTTTTCGTATATTGACCCGACTAGTACATGTCGTGACAACCGCCCAGGTTTCTTAAGCTAGGAATGACTGCTGATTTTCTGCGTTGCGATTTGCTCTGCAACCTGCTACCTGCGATTGAATACGATCGCAAGGAAATGATACACCGGTCGCAGACCGATTGCCGACTGAAATTGACCACATCTTCGCCACATTGGTGGAAATCACAGGCGGTCGTCTAGACGGGCACCAGTTTACTACAATGCCTACGCCCCTACCCATGCATGACGTCATGACGCCCTGCCCTGTACACACACAATCAAGAAAGGCCGGTCACAAAAAAAATACACCCACAAACGCATCAAGATTTCGATAACTTCAAACCTGCCAATTCGCTTATCAGGCGATCAAATGGAGTGTTTAGTCCAACTTCATCAACTCATGTGGTTGTCACAGCGTAATGTTTCTCAGAAAGATGGAAATAGTAGCGATGAAGTGGACTGACACAAACATGACAAAACCTCTCCCCAGAATGTTGATGATTTCCCGTTCGGCGTCACTCGGAAAAATTAAAAGCCCCACTCGCCACGCGCAGCGTCAAGATGACGTCGTCCGCAGACAACGCAACAAAGTCATCTTGACGTCGTACAGCACTCAGACAACGTCATGTGCTTGACATTGCTCGTTGCGAGTGGGGCTTTTATTTCTCCGACCAATGAAAATGAAGAACGCATTTCCGACTGACGCCGAACGAGGAAATCATCAACATTTTGGGGAGAGGTTTTGTCATGTTTGTGTCAGTCCACTTCATCGCTACTATTTCCATCTTTCTGAGAAACATTACGCTGTGACAACCACATGAGTTGATGAAGTTGGACTAAACACTCCATTTGATCGCCTGATAAGCGAATTGGCAGGTTTGAAGTTATCGAAATCTTGATGCGTTTGTGGGTGTATTTTTTTTGTGACCGGCCTTTCTTGATTGTGTGTGTACAGGGCAGGGCGTCATGACGTCATGCATGGGTAGGGGCGTAGGCATTGTAGTAAACTGGTGCCCGTCTAGACGACCGCCTGTGGTGGAAATCACGTCTAGCGAGTCCACTACGGCAAACGAGTGCCCAGTTGCAACGCAACCCAGTTGCAAAGCAAGTCGCAACGCAAAATCAGCTTGAAAATCACAGGTGGATTCCTAGCTTAACACAAGCTCCGGTTTTCTCCTGCATTGACTATAAGGCCAAGCAATAGAGCTATAATTAACATTTTGGTATTTGCTCTCCCTCTCTGTCTCGTCAAACATGGTTCCGTTCTCTGAAAGATTGCTAAACAGGAAAGTCTGAATTCAAAACATGTAATTTAGCCTAAGTGAACATTTCCTCAAAATGTATAGCTCCGCAAACAGCTAAAGTGCACATTTCCGAGTGGACGCCAAGCAGTGTTGAAATGCACTCAGGAATATCTTGCTATCTTCCTGTATTGTTTGCCGTGAATTTAATTTTATTGTCAGGGCACTCGGTAAGTTTAATCAAACCTAATCAACTACCCTATCTATCAACAACATAATTGCTAACATCATCGAGTTTAGATTAGTATCGATTAGCTGCATATTAATTGTCGTGGAAATGGAGTGAGGAGTGGTGTGTGTGGAAGAAGTCGCAAGAAACCTGGACAAAAATTCGTATTTATCAATCAGGTGGATATTGAAGGCAAGCCACCTACCAAAACGTAGGAATATAGTACACTACTATAAAATCCTAATACAGACAATCAACAGAGTGGGACAAAGCACCAGTCATCATGAATCGAAATCTGACCTTGACCCTATTATGAACAGAATTTGACCTTGACCTTAGGATAAATAGAATTTGACCTTGACCCTGTGATGAAAAGAATTGGACCTTGACCCTACGATAAATAGAATTTGACCTTGACCCTTTGATGAGTAGAATTTGACCTTGACCGTCTGATGAATAAAATTTGACCTTGACCTATGATGAATAGAAGAGACAATGAATTTGATTGGCTCTCTTTGTTTGGCATCCGACGGTGCACGTGTGATGCGGCCGACTACCATATCTCCAAATTAAAAATTTCCTCGAAATTCATTGAAAATGCACGACGAGTCGACAACTGCCAGCCAAATACTTTAACTGTCAAGCCCAATTTCGGCGAATATGAAAATCCGGAAAAAAAGATTGTGGAAGCCACCTTAAAAACACCATAGAGTACATATTTCATAGGAAAACACTGATTGGGTGTGTTGAACATGCCAAATAAATATCTCAGTGGCAGGGTTTTTTATGGCTGGAGAATTTAGGTATAACTTTTGACGAAATTGTCAGTGGCAACGAGATTGTTAAGAACTGTTTTATTTTTAAAGTCAAACACCTCATCTTCCATGCCCAGTTCTTAGACTAATGGGGGAAGCGTAGGGTACAGGCGCGGATCCAAGGGGGGGGGGCACCCGCCGCACGCCCCCTTTCGGCCAACAAATCTGTGAAATCGACCGTGATATTCTGAAATGGAGCAAATCATTGAAATTCACCGCAGATTTCAATGTTTCTAGCACCAGTGCGCCCCCTCTTCCCCGAAATCCTGGATCCATCCCTGGGATACACTATGTTTGGGGGGGGGGTGCGTTACTTGCCGACAGACGGCGTGCACTTGCCGAAAGTCGTCGGTACTCAAACGAATACGTCACGGCAAACTCTTTCAGATGTCCACCTCCCCGATGTGAGAAGTCAATAAAAATCACGACGGTGGCAGTCAGGATATTGGCGGCGATTCATCAGCTTCAAGCGAGCAAAGGAAGCATTTACTGCTGGTCTTATTTGACACATCAGAAGACAATAGTCCTCAAGTATATAAGACAGGCGGTGACCTCCCACCGACCTTGTTTCGCCATTTCATCAGGTTTCCTCAATCTAAAGCCAGACGCCATCTTTAATTTTCGTGATGTTACAAGGCGAGGCGTTGTACCGACTTTGTCAGGTGATATCCTCATAATTCTATAAAGATAATTAACAATTGGGAAGTCACATCTGATATCAGCGAATCTACTCTTGATGTCATGTATTGTCAATGAGTCAATGCAACCATGTAGCACAGTGATTGATGTGTCGGAGATTGATGCTAGGCGAGATTGGGCGTTCGCGAAGTTCGGTAAACAACATCGAGTTCAGTTAGATTGACGCCAAAACGATGTAAAATGTACTGGAGGGCGGTGGTACAATAGGAGAGCGTTGGGCCCATGTTGAGAAGGCATCACGTTCCGTCCCCATCAATCGCTACTTTTTACCATCAACTAGCCCTGGTTCCCATCTTTGCCGCTGCACTCCCACGGCGCTCATTCCACAACAAAGACAGCAGTGCCGCAGGAGTGTAGCGGCAAGGACAGGAACTAGTGTATACATGTAGCTTTGGACGGGTCAACTGTCAACTGGCGGACGTTGAATAAGCTCTTCCACTAATTTGAGGTCATATGGGGAGAACTGTTAGACCGCCATCTTTGTTGGAAAGGTCTGTATATTTTTGCCCACAGACATAGCCGGCAGAGAAGACCTCACCGGAGATACCCGGTCGACAGTCTCTATATGGTGAAGATACGGCTAGGATGAATAACTCGCCAGGATATATAGTACTCCCTTGGGCAGTGAAAGAACGTCGCCTTTCGTAGCAAAAAATCATCAACATCTTCCGTTTTGCTTATTTGTATTACCTTCGTTATTTCCCCGCGATACACCCAGCCTGCAAAATAGGCTAGTTTAGACCGTCCAAGCATGTTCGGCCCAGCATCTAACCATTCTTTCTTTTCAATATTGACTTTATCTATTTTTTCATGCAGTGCTGACTGTGAACTTCAATGGTTTGTCGGGTTGTTATGAATATAATTGCGCCACGTTGACTAGCCGGCTCAGGGTGATGATTTCTAGGACATTGTAGGCGGTAGAATGTATGTACACCTCCGAATGTTCCAGTTCTACCAGACCTATGAGGGAGGGGAAGCGCCCCTTTGTCCCTCTCAATATGGCAACTGAAAGGCTGCACTTGAGCATGGCCAAGGCATAGGCTGCGAATACATCAAGTACACGTGTCACACGGACACACCGGTTGACAGAGTTTTCGCAAAGTCCCCGAAACGCCAACAACGCGAATGCCAAACCTATTGTTCGATGCCACGAAGAGAGCACGGAAGAAAAGGATAGAGGTTCGCGTTGGCGTTTCGTGGGCTTTCCGAAAACTCTAGCCTATATTGGCTTCACAAAGGGTTTGCGAAGCGTTGTTAACCAGCGTATCTTTGTAAAGCCTAGTTTATACTTCGACGCACGACCATCGGCGTCCGACGCGCGATCAAAATCTGGACGCCGACCTAATGAAGTAAGCCTAGTTTATACTTCGACGCAAGACCATCGGCGTCCGACGCACGATCAAAATCTGTACGCCGACATAAGCCTACTTCATTATAGGTCGGCGTCCAGATTTTGATCGCGCGTCGGACGCCGATGGTCGTGCGTCGAAGTATAAACTAGGCCTTAGGCCTAGTTTATACTTCGACGCACGACCATCGGCGTCCGACGCGCGATCAAAATCTGGACGCCGAC
>NMRB01000693.1:145248-174158 GCA_002633025.1 Notospermus geniculatus | reverse complement strand
CCCCCATCGTGCGATTTGGTCGGCGTCCGATCGCGAAGCTGTAATTACATCAGTCATTTCATAAGAGGTCGCCGTCGCTAAAGTACGCTGGACTCTGAATCAATTCCGCGAAGTCGGCGTCCAGATTTGGTCGTGCGTCGGACGCCGAAGGGTTTGCGTCGAAGTATAAACTAGGCTTTTGTCTTCGCAGCACGAAGCCAGCATATCGCAAGCAATACCGATCTTCTCGCCAGCCACCGCAGACTGGGCGATGTCGGTTTTGTTACTGTCTCTTGGGCGATCACCGCTGGCGAGAAGATTCCACGCATCGCTGTCCAGCGCACATCTACCGTCAACAGCGATTTTGATCGATGGCATCAGATCACTTGCGATGTCGCCTGATGTGTTGCCCACTTTTCCCCTTCATCTACGTAGTAGGCCTATCCTTGATGTGACTTTTCTTCCCTGTCCCTTCAGTCAAGAAAGTGCTCAGGAAAGTCAACGACATCGGGCTTTTACGCCGTGAAGTTAAAACTGAGCAAAGTGTCGGCTCTTGCCTCTTGCTCCCGATGGAGTATTTCCTATTTCTTGTTTCTGCCACAAGTGCCACTTCACCATCGGAAGATCCAACATCTCGATGTTGGCGGCATTTTGCCTTGTTTACAGTGGACGTCATCGATAAACTGTGGAAAGTTTAACCTAACACTTGAGTCTGTCACACTTGTCGGGAGTGGAGCACCTGTCGCTTGAACACGTCTCAAATAGCACCTCCTGTAACGATTCCCAATCCCAAACTTCCACCAAACGGATCAACAACCAGTGAAAACCGGCAGCGGGACACGATCGGAACGCGGTAAGTGTGAACATTCAACAGCCAGGAACGCCGTTTGTTACTCAATAAAGCTCTTGATGAAAGACTGAACAGGCCACTTTATATTGACAATTGTTGCAAATGTGGTCAAATGTTGCCCGTCTTGGCCATTTAGCACCATCCGGCCAACCTCAGGATGTGATTCAGAGCTAATATTTTTCGCGTTACCATTTGGCCTACTATGATTAAGCGCCTCGTTCATATGACCACTTTGTCTGATGGCTTTGTCGCCGGTCGACGGTGATATGTACAAATGTATAGGTAGTGGACACATTCACAGGGAATGTCACTTTCTTTTGGGATAACTTTGTTTTTCATTCGTCCCAGTGTAGGACTAAAGGAGCTTACAGGTCGACGGATCCGTCGCAGATCAAAAAGCCACCACGCGCAGGTCGACATTTCAGCGATTGAGAGGAACTCGGAGCAACTGGCAGTTACCTTCAACAGCACTCTCATGTCGACAGCGCGTCTTCCATGCCCTCGGTCCATTCCAACAACACGCCGAAAAGTAGAACATGGGCATCTCGAAGCAACTCGCGGCAACTAGCGGATCTGGCAGTTGCTCGGAGACGCAAGCGCGCTCAGGTCGACAAAATCGGCAACTGATCAGTCACTCCGAGTTGCTTCCATCGCCGGAAAGCTAGTTGCCGTGATAGCTCTCATGAACGTGACTTAAAGGAGTGAGATGTTTAGCACTGCTAATGTTCACTCCTGAACAGTTCTAATGATCTTTTCCTGATCATGACTGGAGACGCTTCGCTTTTACCATTGTACCATTGTAGGGCGGAGCAAGCCCCTCCGCTCAGCGCCAACAAAACTCCAGCGACGGATTTAAACGGGATCACATCGGAAAAGTACACAAACAATCATGAGATCTTTATACCGTTAAATAAGCATTTTATCACCGGTAAAGCTATTGCTTAATAGTCGAATAAGGGATGAACAAACGAAATGATAATAAACGAGGAAAATACATCAAAGGTGAAGAGACAATCCGAACTGATTCGATTGTCTTAGACATATCTTAAGCACCTTGATGCGCTCGCAATTACGTTATGTAGCTATCAAAGAGGAAGTTAAGTTACTGTCAAGATGGC
Source organism: Notospermus geniculatus (assembly GCA_002633025.1). Taxonomy (NCBI): domain Eukaryota; kingdom Metazoa; phylum Nemertea; class Pilidiophora; order Heteronemertea; family Lineidae; genus Notospermus; species Notospermus geniculatus. The sequence continues at coordinate 172,211 of NMRB01000693.1, read as the reverse complement.
AATGAAACCTTTCTTGTCGATATTAATTTACATATTTTAGTGTGAGACGGTCGCTAGGGCCTCATTACCTAATCTATGATCCCTTTTAACAAACAAGCTAAATATATGTTAACATTCTGGAACGGTATCAAGTGCCTTATCCAATTTAAGGTGACGTTTCCTGTAAATATTTGACAATAAGCTGGCTCTGAAGCTATTTAACGTTTCCAATGGCTTCAGGTCTCGCATACCTCCGGCAAAATTTTCATTCCTTACATGTCACTATGCAATATTACGTTTTTTACTTCCAAGAAAATAAGTACTTACTGTCTCAATGAATGACATGAGACATAAAAAATAAAAAAAAGTGTTCCCTGAGAGCAAAACACCGATTTTCAGTGTTCATTCTGGGGTAACACCGCAGAAAGTTTCTTTTTACTTAGTTTTAAACTTTCCGAATATTTCCAATTTCGATAAAATTAGCATTTTTTGGCATTAAGAGGTCAACAAACAGCCCCCCCCCGAAAAATGAGCTTTGTGGAATATTGGACAGTCCGAGGCATGGTATGAAAAGGAGTAAGAAATCAAAGTGAAAAATAAGAAGTGGGGAATTTTGCGCAAATTTTTCAATGTCTCAAATTGGGAGAAATTTTTTTCCCATTTTGGGAAATTTTTCTTTTCTGAATTTTGTCTGATTTTTCGGGCGATATTTCTCAAAATGAGAAAAAAAATTCTCCAATTTGAGAAACTGAAAAATCGCGCAAAATTCCCAAAAAAATTCCACTTTTATTTCTTAATACGGTACTCCCTTGAATATTCCCAACGAACTTTGCATGCCATCTTCAGTGCCAGCCATTTCGTCAGAGCACATCTACAGAAACCACCCTTTGAAATTTCCCATTTGTTTTGAGAGAAATCAACTGTGAAATAGCATGTTTCCACGGCACTGAAATTATGCATACAATTCATAAAATCGACGACCTTCATTCAGAATAAAACTGTGCACTGTTATCTCCACCTTTCACTTGCTTGTCTTGATATAATAAGAAAACTGCCCGAGTGGGCGATCCGAGTCACCCGGATTGCACGAGTTGATTTTCTCCGGCCGTGAAAGCCCGAGACCGCAGGTCGAGGGCTTTCAGGCCGGAGAAAATCAACGAGTGCTATCCGGGTGACGAGGATCGCTCACGAGGGCAGTTTTATTTTTATCACACACCACAACCATAACGAAAAGAATCCACAATCACTGCAAATAACACAATTTTTGTAAGAAAAAGTTTGAAAAAAATGTGAAAAAAATGTGATCGTGACGTTACGTCGCGCCATATGACGTTGCGTGTCAGGCCTACTCAACGTCATATGATGTGCCGAGGTGACGTCACGTCACTGTTGGAAAGGGATTTCCCGAGGGCGATCCGGGCGGTCAGTCTGACCGGTCAGTCCGGGCTCAGATCGACCTGATTGCATGGCAGATCGCTCTCCGTGAAAGGGGAATCCCCGTCACCCATTTTTTGCTTTTTTTTCGTTTAGTCGTTGGTATTTTAGTGAGTTTGCGATTCATGCATGTAATGCTGGGGAATACCTATCTGTCGCAGTCATAACATGTGAGTTTGATTGTGTTTTATCAGAAATATTGGCATTTTTATGAAACGTCCATGCTCGATGACGTCATCATGGGTGTGTGATAAAATCTAAACAATATTGCAATCAAATACCGTGGTCTGCATGCTTCATCAATAATGCACGAAGTCTGAGATGGAAGGAAGCCCACTCTCGACTTCATCTTATCTATGGAACGTGTTTAAATTACGATACAGAAATGAAAACCCGTTGGGTCAGCCAAGCCAGACTCATCGGCTCCACGTCAAATGGTAACTGGGAACCTACGGTCGATTCAATTTGGAGTTATCGTTTCTAACGAGAAGAAAAGGAGATGACAATCTCGCTATCAACTATTTCAATAGACAACAATAAACTATTACAGTCTATTGTTATCTCGACTAAAGTCTATTGTTGCATCTGTTTTAATATACAACAATAAACTATTATAGTCTATTGTTATCTTTATTGACGTCTATTGTTGTAAGTATTTCAATAGAAAACAATAGACTATTTTGTCTATTGTTGTCTCGACTAAAGTCTATTGTTGTAACTAATTTAATAGACAAATATGAACTATTGTAATCTATTGTTATCTCTGTTACAGTCTATTGTTGTAACTATTTTAATAGACAAAGATAAACTATTGTAATCTATTGTTATCTCTGTTACAGTCTATTGTTGTAACTATTTTAATAGACAAAGATGAACTATTGTAATCTATTGTTATCTCTATTACAGTCTATTGTTGTAACTATTTTACTAGACAAAGATGAACTATTATAATCTATTGTTATCTCTGTTACAGTCTATTGTTGTAACTATTTTACTAGACAAAGATAAACTATTATAATCTATCTCTGTCACAGTCTACTGTAACGAGTTGTAACTCTTTCAATAGGCAACAACAGACTACATATATTATAGTCTATTGTTATCGCTGTTAGAGTCTATTATTTACGAATCATTGCTAAAGGACACGACGCCAAGAATGTCAAGTAAGACTGTACAGAAAAAAGCGCCTTTGAGCGTCGACATGTCTAGGCCCTGGATGGTAATCCACTCGTTGAATACTGTGCACGTTGCTTAATAGATTCTTAGAAACGATTCATATTGAATGATAACTTTGATAAAAACGACATCAGAATCTTCCCACGATCAATTAGGGCTTAAAAAGTAGCTATCGCTAACAAATTGATGCATGCCTTAATTCCAAACAGATCTTCCGCCATTATCCCAGTTATTGTTATTGCCATATGGGACGGAAGGAAGTCGGCTCCGATTACGAGTCGCTTGCGTCAATAACAATGTGGAAAATTGGCAAAAATTACTTGTACTTATTTATGAAGCGGAGTTTTTCTTGAGTAGAATTTTGATTTTATGCCTAGTATCCGCTTATTGAAATGGAAATAGCGAAGCGCAGGTGGATTTTCTAAAGTTTCATAATGTCTCAACTTCAAAATGGTTTCCCTTTTCAAGCCCTCGCAATAAATTGTTATCACAATTATTTCTGATATCGTGATTATAGTATTTAGTTTCAGGTGCCCAGGGTATACTTTGTGGAGATAACAAAAAAAAAATGTCTGTGAAACACACACTCGTTTTTTTAGCAGCAGTTGAAAGCCGAGAGGGCTATTTGACACAGAAGGCTACAGGCTAGCGTACACAGCAGAACAGTCGTATCAGGCACAGCGTTATTTTAAAATCCAATCGGTTTGATATTGGCGCACCGCCAGTGCGTTCCAAGGAAGGCACGTGAGGATTTAGAAAACTGCCATGCGGTGTGCGGTGTGCGGTGTGCGACACCGCACACCGCACACTGCCGCGCAGCGATATTCAGTTCTCAGCCAACGGGAGACTTTCCTGCCGTCAGAGGCCACCACTATAGTTAGCGGTCCTAGAACGTCACTACTATAGTTAGCGTCACCACTATACTTAGCGGTCCTTGAACGTCATGGAATTTGACGTCACAGAGCAGCAGTGCACGCCACAACGTCATCCATAATGACGTGGAGGCCATGACGTACGTCTGTGACGTCAATTTTGTGACGTTCTAGGACCGCTAACGGGCGGCCTCTAGCGGCAGTAAAGTCACACATTCAGTAAACGACCCAAATATTAAAGGCTGTGCGAAATGCAGCTGTGACTTTTTGTGTGAACCTGGCTTCAGCTTGATATTGAGTTGACGTGACGTTTGCCCATTGCTATCATTAATTAGAATACATGTATAGATTGGAGAGCCGATACTTTGTTCCAAGTCTGACTTAGCCGTTCTTACATTAATGGGTAACGAAAGCCGTTTGAAATACAAAACCGATATTCATCTGCCGATATTTTTTTTAAATCGAGAAACGATGTGTCAGCTATTTGTTTGTTTTGCTAAAGGCCCGGACTGACATTTATCTGATCGAAGTAAACATCAAATAGGGTATAGAAAAACGATGCGATACAAACAATATTGGCTTGGTTCCGTTGCTCCCAGCGTTCGAGGTGTATACCTTAGATGTCTTTCCAAGGGCGAACAATAGGGAGGTTCTGCAAGCTTACGTTTTACATTTACGATTACAATTTGAAAACGTCGGGTCTGCGGGACTTTTTACGTGCAAATCGCTTGCTACACGTAAGAAACTTACGATTTAATCAAAGCCGAATATATTTCATTTTTGTAATTCAAGAATTCGCTTGCAATTTAACGCATTCATAAATGGGTATTTTTTGCAGTTGCAGTAAAAGTGACAAGAAGAATGCTTGGCACATCTGGCCTGGAGCACATTGCCAAACATGGGATACATCGACCCTCTTTTCACCTGGCACGGGAAGCTTCAAGTCAAATGATGACGCCATCGCGTCACGTTGTGACGTCGTCAAATCGTAATCGTAAATGTTAAACGTAAGCTTGCAGAACCTCCCTAATTACGTAGGAACAACAAAATAAAGTGCCTTGGACAGTGCCTATGATGAAAAGGCCTTAATAACAGAAATGCCTAGAGTATATTGAATGAAATCCGATGCAACAACCCCCAGTCTGTATTTCACATCCAAAACGCCTCCTTCCAATATCAGATATGAAAGAAATAGGAATCCTATAGGAATGCAGGGACCTTATTCACGGAGCATTGGTAACTTTAAGCAGCCCATACACGATCAATATTATTGCACAAAATGACAATCAAAATAGGCAACATTATTGCCAATCTTTTTCCTACCCATCATGCCAGCAGCACGCAACCCTATCTTGGGCCCCATATTGTGCAATAATATTGATCGTGTAAGGGCTGCTTAATCCTCGACCTGAGTAGAAAATAAACCCGACTCTGGGGTCACATTCACGAAGCCTTCGCAACTTTGCATGCACGCAAATCTATTGTTTGGCTGCACATGCCCTATTGTTCACTAACTGCCTTACAATAGATTTGCGTGCACGCAAAGTTGCGAAGGCTTCGTGAATATGTGCCAAATCATCGGAACCAATCAGAATGCCTGTTACTCACGAGCGAGTAGAATGATTGGCTGATGGGAAAGGTCAAGGTTAGGGTCAGCTTTATATCACTACGCAGAGGATACACGTCCGATGATCATGCACGGGACAGCACTCACATTGGGCCAACTTGAAACTGACCCGAGACTGACGTTATGTCATTGTGTTCAGCCAATCCCAAAGCTGAAATCTCGCGAGATCCAAAGAACATTCCTTAAACTCCGCTCGCCATTGGTCGACTTATACCACGCTCCTCTGCAATTTAAGTAAGGGCGGGCTCAGACTGAATATTAGGGAGTTTTCGCAAAGCCCCCGAAACGCCAACGCGAACGCCAAACCCATTGTTCGATGCCACGAAGAGAGCACCGAACAAAACGATAGACGTTCGCGTCGGCGTTTCGGGGGCTTTGCGAAAACTCTATAATATTGGTGACTAGCCTTCTAAGTGCGAATGTACAGTATTTTTCTGACTGACAGAACAGCACAGCAACATGCAGTGCGCCGAGGACGAGGGAGAATGCTGGCATGACACCGGAAGATCAACTTCCGGCTTACGTCAATATTAAGGCCCAGAAACATCAAAAATGTCCTTGGGTCATTTGCCCCGGAAGTCGATAATAATACGTAGACATTGCTTCCGGTCCGGAAGCAATCGAAGGCTTACCTTTGTGACAAACTGCTGAGTGATATGCTTGACCAGGGATTAAGGTGGAGGCCGAGAACGTCTACTCATGTTGAAGGATGTATTGGAGAGACCAAAGATCATGCGGAAACAAGGGATGAAATTTTCATGGCTGGACCTTCTGGGAGCTGATGGCATCCTTGATATACAGAGGAGACCATTTCTGTGAACTAGCCGGAGACTAGGCCTACCTCAAATCGCTAGCGCTATACCCCACAAGGTCACCAATGGACCCTCAGGTAGCGCCAGTCACCACAAGGTGACTACTGGACTCTCAGGTAGCGCTAAATCCCACCGGGTGACTATAGCGGACTCTCAAGTACCGCTACACCTCTAAACGCTACTACTAGTGGACTGTCACCGGGTAACGCTATAGGCCTACTCAATAGGTGACTGGTGGCTCTTAATAGGTAGCGCTACACTGGACTGTCAGATAGTGCTGTGGAAAAACTCAACTGCCACCACCACTGAGGTTTTGGGTCCGATTCCCGATTGATCCATACCTATGTCATGATAAACTTACAGATGCTCCGGTTTTCCCCTGCATTGACTATAAGGCCAAGCAACAGAGCTGTAATTAACATTTTGGTATTTGCTCTCCCTCTCTGTCTCGTCAGACACGGTTCCGTTCTCTGAAAGATTGCTAAACAGGAAAGTCTGAATTCAAAACATGTAATTTAGCCTAAGTGAACATTTCCTCAAAATGTATAGCTCCGCAAACAGCTAAAGTGCACATTTCCGAGTGGACGCCAAGCAGTGTTGAAATGCACTCAGGAATATCTTGCTATCTTCCTGTATTGTTTGCCGTGAATTTAATTTTATTGTCAGGGCACTCGGTAAGTTTAATCAAACCTAATCAACTACCCTATCTATCAACAACATAATTGCTAACATCATCGAGTTTAGATTAGTATCGATTAGCTGCATATTAATTGTCGTGGAAATGGAGTGAGGAGTGGTGTGTGTGGATGAAATCGCAAGAAACGGGACAAAAATTCGTATTTATCAATTGGGTGGATGTGTGGCTTGTTAAAGGCTTGTAGATGCCTCGATATTGAAGGCAAGCCTACTGCCAAAACGTAGGAATACTATAAAATCCTAACACGGAAAATCAGCAGAGTGGGACAAGGCACCACTCATCATGAATCGAAATCTGACCTTGACCCTATTATGAACAGATTTGACCTTGACCTTAGGATAAATAGAATTTGACCTTGACCCTATGATGAAAAGAATTGGACCTTGACCCTATGATGATTAGAATTTAACCTTGACCCTATGATGAACAGAATTTGACCTTGACTCTACGATAAATAGTATTTGACCTTGGCCCTTTGATGAGTAAAATTTGACCTTGACCCTGTGATAATATAGAATTTGACCTTGACACTATGATGAGCATAATTTGACCTTGACCCTACGGCAAATATAGAATTTGACCTTGACACTGTGATGAGTATAATTTGACCTTGACCGTCTGATGAATAAAATTTGACCTTGACCTATGATGAATAGAAGAGACAATGAACTTGATTGACTATCTTTGTTTGGCATCAGACGGTGGAGTTTTGCAGCCGACTACCGAATCACCAAATTAAAAATTTCCTCCAAATTCATTGAAAATGCACGACGAGTCGACAACTGCCAGCCAAATACTTTAACTGTCAAGCCCAATTTCGGCGAATATGAAAATCCGGAAAAAAGACTGTGGAAGCCACCTTAAAAACACCATAGAGTACATATTTCATAGGAAATCACTGATTGGGCGTGTTGAACATGCCAAATGAATATCTCAGTGGCAGGGATTTTTATGGTTGCAGAATTTAGGTATAACTTTTGACGAAATTGTCAGTGGCAACGAGATTGTTAAGAACTGTTTTATTTTTAAAGTCAAACACCTCACCTTCCATGCCCAGTTCTTAGAATAATGGGGGAAGCGTAGGATACAAGCGCGGATCCAAGGGGGGGGGGCACCCGCCGAACGCCCCCTTTCGGCCAACAAATCTGTGAAATCGACCGTGATATTCTGAAATGTAGCAAATCATTGAAATTCACCGCAGATTTCAATGTTTCTAGCACAGTGCGCCCGCTCTTTCCCGAAATCCTGGATCCGTCCCTGGAATACACTATGTTTGGGGGGGGGGGCGTTACTTGCCGACAGACGGCGTGCACTTGCCGAAAGTCGTCGGTACTCAAAAGAATACGTCACGACAAACTGTTTCAGACGTCCACCTCCCCGATGTGAGAACTCAATAAAAATCACGACGGTGGCAGTAAGGATATTGGCGGCGATTCATCAGCTTCAAGCGAGCAAAGGAAGCATTTACTGCTGGTCTTATTTGACACATAAGAAGACAATAGTCCTCAAGTATATAAGACAGGCGGTGACCTCCCACAGACCTTGTTTCGCCATTTCATCAGGTTTCCTCAATCTAAAGCCAGACGCCATCTTTAATTTTCGTGATGTTACAAGGCGAGGCGTTGTACCGACTTTGTCAGGTGATATCCTCATAATTCTATAAAGATAATTAACAATTGGGAAGTCACATCTGATATCAGCGAATCTACTCTTGGATGTCATGTATTGTCAATGAGTCAATGCAACCATGTAGCACAGTGATTGATGTGTCGGAGATTGATGCTAGGCGAGATTGGGCGTTCGCGAAGTTCGGTAAACAACATCGAGTTCAGTCAGATTGACGCCAAAACGATGTAAAATGTATCGGAGGGCGGTGGTACAATAGGAGGGCGTTGGGTCATGTTGGGAGGAGGCATCAAGTTCGGTCCCCATCAAGTCCCTACTTTTTACCGTCAGCTAGCCCTGGTAGATTGGTTCCCATCTTTGCCGCTGCACTCCCACGGCGCTCATTCCACAACAAAGACAGTAATGCTTCGGGAGTGTAGCGGCAAGGACGGGAACCAGTGTATATGTAGCTTTGGACGGGTCAATTGTCAACTGGCGGACGTTGAATAAGCTATTCCACTAATTTGAGGTCATATGGTGAGAACTCTTAGACCGCCATCTTTGTTGGAAAGGTCTGTATATTTTTGCCCACAGACATAGACCGCAGAGAAGACGTTACCGGAGATACCCGGTCGACAGTCTCTATATGGTGAAGATACGGCTAGGATGAATAACTCGCCAGAATATATAGTACTCCCTTGGGCAGTGAAAGAACGTCGCCTTTCGTAGCAAAAAATCATCAACATCTTCCGTTGTGCTTATTTGTATTACCTTCGTTATTTCCCCGCGATACACCCAGCCTGCAAAATAGGCTAGTTTACACCGTCCAAGCAGGTTCGGCCCAGCATCTAACCATTCTTTCTTTTCAATATTGACTTTATCTATTTTTTCATGCAGTGCTGACTGTGAACTTCAATGGTTTGTCGGGTTGTTATGAATATAATTGCGCCACGTTGACTAGCCGGCTCAGGGTGATGATTTCTAGGACATTGTAGGCGGTAGAATGTACGTACACCTGTACACCTCCGAATATTCCAGTTCTGCCAGACCTGTGACGGAGGGGGAGCGCCCCTCTGCCCCTCTCAATATGGTCCAACTGAAAGCTCACTTCAGCATGGCCAAGGCACAGGCTGCGAATACATCAAGTACACACGTCACACGGACACACCGGTTAACAATAGGGAGTTTTCGCAAAGCCCCCGAAACGCCAACAACGCGAATGGCAATGCCAAACCATTCGGTTCGATGCCACGAAGAGAGCACGGAACAATAGGATAGACGTTCGCGTTGGCGTTTCGTGGGCTTTCCGAAAACTCTATATTGGCTTCACAGAGTTGCGAAGCGTTGTTAACCAGCGTATCTTTGTAAGCAGCTCCATGCCTGTATTCGCAGCATGAAGCCAGCATATCGCTAGCAATACCGATCTTCTCGCCAGACACCGCAGACTGGGCGATGTCGGTTTTGTTACTGTCTATTGGGCGACCACCGCTCGCGAGAAGATTCCACGCATCGCTGTCTGGCGCACATCTACCGTCAACAGCGATTTTGATCGGTGGCGATCAGATCGCTTGCGATGTCGCCTGATGTGCTGCCCACTTTTCCCCTTTATCTATACGTAGTAGGCCTATCCTTGATGTGACTTTTCTTCCCTTGTCCCTTCAGTCAAGAAAGTGCTCAGGAAAGTCAACGACATCGGGCTTTTACGCCGTGAAGTTAAAACTGAGCAAAGTGTCAGCTCTTGCCTCTTGCTCCCGATGGAGTATTTCCTATTTCTTGTTTCTGCCACAAGTGCCACTTCACCATCGGAAGATCCAACATCTCGATGTTGGCGGCATTTTGCCTTGTTTACAGTGGACGTCATCGATAAAGTGTGGAAAGTTTAACCTAACACTTGAGTCTGTCACACTTGTCGCGAGCGGAGCACCTGTCGCTTGAACACGTCTCAAATAGCACCTCCTGTAACGATTCCCAATCCCAAACTTCCACCAAACGGATCAACAACCAGTGGAAACCGACAGCGGGACACGATCGGAACGCGGTAAGTGTGAACATTCAACAGCCAGGAACGCCGTTTGTTACTCAATAAAGCTCTTGATGAAAGACTGAACAGGCCACTTATATTGACAATTGTTGCAAATGTGGTCAAATGTTGCCCGTCTTGGCCATTTAGCACCATCCGGCCAACCTCAGGATGTGATTCAGAGCTAATATTTTTCGCGTTACCATTTGGCCTACTATGATTAAGCGACTCGTTCATATGACCACTTTGTCTGATGGCTTTGTCGCCGGTCGCCGGTCGCCGGTGATATGTACAAATGTACAGTCGACACATTCACAGGGAATGTCACTTTCTTTTGGGATAAATTTGTTTTTCATTCGTCCCAGTGTAGGACTAAAGGAGCTTACAGGTCGACGGATCCGTCGCAGATCAAAAAACCACCACGCGCAGGTCGAAATTTCAGCGATTGAGAGGAACTCGGAGCAACTGGCAGTTACCTTCAACAGCACGTTCATGTCGACAGCGCGTCTTCCATAAAAGTAGAACATGGGCACCTCGAAGCAACTCGCGGCAACTAGCGGATCTGGCAGTTCCTGGGAGACGCAAGCGCGCTCGGGTCGACAAAATCGGCAACTGATCAGTCACTCCGAGTTGCTTCCATCGCCGGAAAGCTAGTTGCCGTGATAGCTCTCATGAACGTATGACTTGAAGGAGTGAGATGTTTAGCACTGCTAATGACGTTCACTCCTGAACAGTTCTAATGATCTTTTCCTTATCTTGACTGGGGATGCTTCGCTTTTACCATTGTACCATTGTAGGGCGGAGCAAGCCCCTCCGTTCAGCGCCAACAAAACTCCAGCGACGGATTTAAACGGGATCACATCGGAAAAGTACACAAACAATCGTGAGATCTTTATACCGTTAAATAAGCATTTTATCACCGGTAAAGCTATTGCTTAATAGTCGAATACGGGATGAACAAACGAAATGATAATAAACGAGCAAAATACATCAAAGGTGAAGAGACAATCCGAACAGATTCGATTGTCTTAGACATATCTTAAGCACCTTGATGCGCTCGCAATTACGTTATGTAGCTATCAAAGAGGAAGTTAAGTTACTGTCAAGACGAAAGAACAACTGAGATGAATTGTCTGACATGTGAACAAGATAGCAAGTCCCCCGGGTGACGCATTATGTTCGAGGGCTATCGTTTTGTATAAAAGGATAACCGTTATGAGTCATGGCATGAGGGGACATTGATAGGGTCGAGAGATGTAGTCAAGACATGTCTGAGACCGTCTCAGTGACTTCCTAAAGCTGGCGAGATTGAAATCGTGTCCGTTTGAGCCGCGTCGACGAGATAACATTCATGTGATGAGGTGCCAAAAATAACATTTTGTATTTATATTTGATTTTTCCATCAGGACCGAAGCCATAGCAGGGAGGTTGAAATCAGCGACTTATCACGGATCCTTATACGTATACGGATAGAAATGTACAAAAAATTGTCCTCGTTTTACAGAATTCTATCCGCATACGTATAAGGATCCGTGATAAGTCGCTGATCTCAACCTCCCTAAATAATATACTGGCCCTGGTAAATACGGAAGAGGCCACCTCAAGCTACTCGTGTTCCTCACTTGGATGTTCCTTACAGGCCACCGTAATTTCTGACGAATACTTTACACGCATGTGTTTCAATTTTTCAATAAAGGACACGTTGACATGGTGTGAATGATATGATGAATAAATCAAACATCGATCATCTTTGTTCGACTATGTCAGTTTCTCGGTTTAACAATCGGGCGAGTGATAAATCACACGAACCAGTCGTCTGCCAAGGAAGGAAGTATCCCATTAAAACATGTATAACCAATATTCTAGATCAGCAACACGGTTTTTGTGCTACCCGACGGCTCAGACAGTGCCATGCAGATCGACAACACTTTGGGCCGTATGCACCAAGAGAAGATTATCTTGAACTCAGGTTGAGCCACAACTTTTCCATTGGCACATCATGCCCCGGCAAACCTGAACAATTGAAAAGCTGAACCTGAGTTCAAGATAATCGTCTTTGGTGCAGACGGGCCCTTGAGTCGTATGCACCAACAAAGATTATCTTGAACTCAGGTTGAGCCACAGCTTTTCCATTGTCACATCATGCCCTAACCCTGCACAACTGAAAAGCTGAACCTGAGTTCAAGATAATCTTCATTGGTGCATACGGCCCTGTGTTTGGGGTTTGGTCAGTTTTGGCGGCTCAAACAGTGACATAACCAATCCTGGATTGGCAACACGGTGTCTCTGTGTCCGTGTTTCGAGTTGCGTCATGGTTTTGACGGCTCAAATTATGACATAGCCAACCGTCGACAACACGCTGTCTGCATGTGCTGGCCGTGTTTTGGGTTAAGTCATTTTTGACAGCGGCTCAAAGAGTGTCATCAACCGCAGATCGGCAACACCCTATCTGTGCCCTGTTTCGAGCTGAGTCAGTTTCCACGGCTACCGATGACACCACCTCTGCTAGCAATTCACTTGATTTCTCTTCTTCTAATTTCCTTTATGAGTTGGCATTGTGCCAAATAGTGGAAGAGTTATAAAACCCGACCTCGACTTCCGTCAAGGACACGAACAACAGCAAGGTCAGGGTCAATCTCGTACCCACAGATTAGTTACGCTCGGCCGAGGTTGGATGTCACTCCACTTATCTCTGGAGACTTCACGCAATTCGTGTTATTTGTAGCATAGTGCGATTTTAGATCGCAGGTGCATTCAGATAATTGCGGTTTAAAATATTATACACAAAAATGTCCTTAGAATGTTTTTTATGAGGGATCTGCTGTATTTATTAAGGAAAAAACAAAGCACTACTTGGAGCACCATAAACTAGGGGTGAAACGTTAAAAAATTAGTATATATTCATGCGCTTGAGAAACACGCGTGTCTTGGTCTCCAGAGTTAATAGTGGAGCGATATCCAACCTCGGCAGAGCGTAACTATATGGGTACGAGATTGGGCCAGGGACTGATGGCGTCGAATTCATGCGAACAACGGGACGAAATCAGGAAAACAAGAGGAAGAAATGACGGAATGCTTTCTCGGCTCAGAATACTTGAGAAGCGAGTCATCACCCTAAGCCCCCTCGATGTAAATGAAACGTTTAATAAACCACGATTGAATGGACAACACACTCCACGGCTAGGCAAACACAACTGATTAGCAAAGAGGAGAGAGAGAGTTGACACAAATCTTGACGGACATTGTTAAACTCGGAAAGTCCTAATCGCTTTGTGCAATGGCGGTCAAGTGACGCGATAGGATAGCATGCAAACGGAAATGCCAGCCGGACATGCTCAAATTTTTCATCAAATTCGCTGGATGAGGGCCAATTCATACTTCCACACCGAACAGTGGGCCAGTTCATACTTCCTACCAGTATGCGTAACGGAAAATGCTTTGTTCGGAACCAGCGTGGCGAGACACAACAAAGAAATTTCCGTTCCGCATCTGGTCGGCGAAGAAGTATGAATTTGCCTTGCGTAACAAAGGCTTACAATTCACTGGTCTTATACATTTAAGCCAAATCGGCACTAAATCTGAATTTTAAAAAAATCATACGATAGATTCGACTGTAAGCTTATTATCGGGCCTAATCAATTTCAATTTCAATTTCAATACGCAAGGACTTCACGTTTCTTTTCAGTAATAGGGAGGTTTCGAAATCAAACGATAAACGTAAACGTTAACGACAACGTTATTTTTGTACCGAAAATACAATATAAATCTGGTTAATGTGCAGTACGAAAAATAACGTTGTCGTAAAGTTTGCGTTTATCGTTTGATTTCGAAACCTCCCTATTGGTATAGGTATAGCGTACACGTAATTACTCTAAAGTCATGTTTGAGAGGTCTTGCTGAGAGGTACAAAATTAATCAGTAGGCCAGATTTACTCAGGTTTAGAAATAGGGTATTTTTAAAGTGGGAGAGAATTAGTGGTTCAGCCAATCAGACAAAAGACCCTATAAGGATTACTGACCTATTGATTAATTTTCGCAGCAATCAACATGGCTTCTTAAACGTGATTTTACAGTGTAGTTAATCAATCGCAGCCCACTGATTCTGTTCATGAAAAGAATAATCATCAAGTTCACACCATCAGTCGGTTCGGTCAATAAAAATATCTATATACATGTATGATTGATGACATGCACAATGTCTTTTACAAGCAGACTTTCTTGCTTCTGCAGGGACCGTCGACCATCCTTATATCCTGCGTTCGTCGCTCACGCACAGGTACATTGTTCGACAATGAACCGCTTGGGTGCAGAATCTGGTCGGATCGAAAGAGCCATGAACACGCCATCATTCCCCCATTACAACGTGTCGCTCATAGGAAACATCATTCAGACGATAATCATTTTGGTCAGGCGAGAACTAAACGGTTTCCAATAGGAAGGAAGCATTTATTCCTCCCGTGTCTATGGGTGAATGTCTCTCAGTGAAAGGCATCCTTAAAGTTCAACTGGAAGAAACTCAAAAATACATCGATTTGATGTTTCGAAAAAAACGTCTCACGTCATTCAGTAGGGAGGTTTAGAAATCAAACGATAAACGTAAACGTTGACGACAACGTTATTTTTGTACCAAAAATGCAATATAAAATCTGGTCCATGTGAGGTATGAAAAATAACGGTGTCGTAAAGTTTACGTTTATCGTTTAGTAATGGTGATCAGTAAACCTTCCAAAGACAAAATTTCAATTTCAGTTTAATGGTAACCTGCACTGCTGTTGGGGAAGTTAACGTGCCACTGTTTGCATGAGGTATGCCTCCCCTGGTGGCGAAATTAGGAACCAACGTAATAAAACTGGTGTCCTGTCCAACCCATACATAGCCAGTGGTAACACATCGGTGGACTGATACTATGTCAAAACCCTAGCTGACAAAAATGGCCGCCATCCTTTTCATCGCTTGAGAAGTTCAACGCGCTGTCATAGCATGACTATCCCTTCATCAAGTAAAGTGCCATGCGTCAAATCATTCTTTTATGTGTGGCAACAGCCTCAATGCCTAATTGGTAACTTAGATCCGAATAGATAGATTTGAACAGTCTTGTCCCTCTGACGAAAAAATCTTAAGCGGGGTTCATTGGCAACGGATTTTGTCCGATTCAGGTCCGTAAAAATAGATCAAATGGATTTGTGCGTTTTCCGGAAAACTAGGGGCAAACGGACTGGATCCGTGCGCCAATGAACCCCGCTTATTACCCTTTGCTTTTTGCGTGCCCCACCAAGATAGCTGGTCCACATTCCTTTCGCTTCGATTTCACGACACGAGAATCACTTGCTTCCAACTACTAAATGCACAAGTCGGCGAGAACCGCTCCATCATAGAGATATCGGGAATCGTTTATGAAGTCATGTGTGGAAATGTGTCGACATTCATCTAAAGTGACGATATCAAAACGATCATCAAGATCTAGAATGTAATTAATAGAAAGCTAATCAATCAAGACACTTTAATAGGGTGTCATGTGATACGTGGTAATTGATACTAAATTATAGTGTGGATACCGATCTTCAAAAGCGATGTCCACTTTGCAAATGCTTTAAAGTGCCGCTGTATGCATGAGGCATTCCCATTATCCCTCCCCTGGTGGCAGAATCTGGAACCAATGCGATAAGACTGGTGTCCTGTCCAAGCCAGTGGTAACACCTACATGTAGGTAGACTGATAATATGTCGAAACCTTGGCTGACAAAAATGGCCGCCTTCCTTTTCGTCACTTGAGACGTTCAACGCGCTGTTATAGCCACAGGCGTTCACTGGGACACATTGTATAGGGCCTACTAATGACGTCTTGACGTTAGCCTACTGTACACACACACAATGTGGATAGCTGCAATACCCTAGGAACGAGAGTTACTTTCCATGGGGCGAGGTTGACCAGTGGTAGTTTTACAACATTGTCGATAGAGGTCTCCCTTAACGCGGGTATGTTATTTAGTGCAGGATAGGGAAGGAATACAGTGTGCCCCTTTAATAAAGAAAAAATTAAAAAATTAAAATAGACGTGGGACACACGTGTGGGTGAATAAACATCTACGTCTCTCTGTACACATTGAACTAACTTTTTGTCCGCCACGCCTTTAAAATAGACAAGACCTTAGGGAAAGTTAACATTCCAACGTATAAAACATTCAAACTACTCAATCAAGTTAAGTTACTCCTTTTATCTAACGCTTTAGGCGCTTGATTGTGTTGGCAAGTTTTATAAATAGGAAATATTTGATAAACAATTTATTTCGTAAATAAATGATGGTGACTTTTAGTACACGTTTATTAACTACTTAATGGAGAGTTCTAGATTATAGCAATTTCCATTACCATGAACAAGAGAACTTCACCTAAGGCAAAGCAATGGTGTGTTCACTCGAATCATAAGTCAATAGAGGCCTTGCAATGACGTCATCCTGGCGGCCATGCTGAGGGGCAAGTGGGCAGAGGTGTGAGCTGACCGTGACGTGGCCTGCGTGGAGTGCGCGCCGGCAGTGTTTGACGTAACGTCATTGGGACATTTCGCTGCGCCTCTGCAGCATGTGCCCCCCCCCAGCATGCGGCTTGTGACGTCATTTGCAAGGCCTCTATAGGTTTATCGTCCGTTAATCACTTCTAATTCAAACGCTGTTACAAGGGAAAAAACGCCATTAACAGAAGTTCAAACGCTCAAAATGATAATGGATTAAGTAAACACGTTGTTTACTTCGGGATAATTTGAAATATTTTAGGAAAATCGATTATTCACTGAAAGCCTTTGCAAGCTGCCTAATATAGGTTAGGCATTTTTATCTCATTCCCAGAATGTTTATCATAGGCATTTTGCCTAATAGTGTTCCTTAGGTAATGCCTATTGGATATTTTACGCAACTTTACATTAGGCGATTTGCCTGAGGCTTTGGCTCAGAACATTAGGCAAAATGCCTAACATGATAGATATTCTGGGGATGAGGTAATGCCTAATCTATATTAGGCAACTTGCCTATGCAAAGGCAAACGTGCTGCGGACATAAAACTCGTAAAGATGAGGTAGCACATATGTTTTAGCTCAGGATGAGGTAGCACATATTTTTTAGCTCAGGATGAGGTAGCACATATTTTTTAGCTCAGGATGAGGTAACACATATTTTTTAGCTCAGGATGAGGTAGCACATATTTTTTTAGCTCAGGATGAGGTAGCACATATTATGTTTCAGCTTCTCACAGACATAGCTCCCCATGAGATGACTTCACAGAGACTTCCGATGTGTGCTCCTAGCTTCAGTAATGACAGCAACCATAACTCATACGTCTATACCTTTGTCGTACTTTCGATGTGATTGGATATTCCGATGATATATTGCTGAAATATTGTCCTCAATAAGAAAGTAATAATTTCGCTGTCACCCGACCTTTCATCGTAATAACAAAAACACCGCTATCATGGGTATAAGTAAGCGAATATTTCTTCGCGACTTTTTGAATCAGTATAATGGAGAATCGTTGCCGAAGATAGAAGTCGGCAAATATTTGCATGGAAAACGTTTCGACAGGCAGACACACTTTGGAAGACGAAAGAGAAAAACATATGCCGCATCATATCGATAACGATACGTATAAACTCACCATCCAAAGCGGAGGACGAGATGTTGCTTGCTTGGTCCGGGAAAACATTAAATGACATTAATTATTTTGCTTATATAAACTCACGTTTACAGAATGATGCTATCGACGACGGAAATGTCCTCTCTCCGATGTTAACTTACCTGAAACGATAAATAAATACATATTTTTAATGCTAAGATGAAGTGTCGAATAGTTACATAACCCGGTCCCGGGTTCGAATCCAGCCCAGGCCATATGGGATTTCATTCCCGGCTCTTCACGTCGGTCGCATGGGACAGTAAGCCGTGGTGCCTTATATACCTTGTTTCTTTGCAAGGGCAAGTAAAAGACCCCATCCAAGTGAGGAACATGAGTAGTTTGAGGTGGCCTCTTCTGTACTCACCAGAACCAATACTTCGCCCTGACGGAAAAATCTAATACAAATACAAAATACAATTGTAACCCTCAGTTGCAAAATCCAACCTCTCATCCTTTCACAAAAGCACGGTGCAAAAAACCATTCCGTTCTTTTCAGTGCCATAAGACCGAGTCCGGAAATTGAAATGACTTTTCGGGATAAATCTCCGCCCATAGCATGATCCGGGTATTCATCGGGGCGTGGAGACTGAGGATGGAGGAATCATTGATCCGGGAGTAGGAACGCTTTCCTGAACCGTGCCGCTTGGCTTATCGACACTGATTGAATGGGTGACTGGTAGAAAAAGCCAAGAATGGCATGAAAGTTTTAATTAAGACAAGAAAGTTTCTTTCATTTCGTAATTGCATATCCTGGAGAAGAAACTCATAAGCCCACGCGCCCCACATGCTTAATACACTCTGAGATAAGTTTTTTTTTAAAAATTTATTTCCTTAATATAAGCAATATATTCCCTTATATGTTATTGGTAAAACATACCAAACTTCACGGGTCAACGTACACTCAATAATTCAGTGGTATCAAAAATAGATAAGAGAGGACTCTTATCTATTTTTGGTGGTATCGGCCTCCGCTCGAAGCTGTCACCCTCAACCACTGAAACACTTGGTGCCAAAGTCCGTTTCTGAACACTAGAAATCACTACCAGTTGTTGACGAACGCGCTCGACCAACCAGCCAATGAGAGATCAGCTAATAAGAAAGTGTTTCATGTTTTCCCCTAGTTGCGTGAAATACTGGTCGCTGATTGGTTGATGACAGTTTGCGCCATCTAGTGTTCAGAAACATGATTAGGCCCCATCTGTGCCAGTGGTTGAGAGCGTGTAACTAGTACATGTATTAAGCCAGAGGCCACTGGGGACGAGTGTAGGGTCAACGCAAAACTCGCGCACAAAGACGGCCGAGCATCGCTTGCGAAAAGATTCCACGCATCGCTCTCCAGCGCACACCTGGCGTCAACAGCCGATTTTGCTCGGTGGCGATCAGATCGCTCGCGATCTCGCCTGGTCTGCTGCTGATTTTACAGTAACCAGGCTGTAATCGCGGCGATGTTGAACACAGTTTATTCATAATGTCCATAAAATGTTTACTCGTGAAATATTAGTGACCAATAAAACGTGACAAGTCCGCGATAAGTCAGAAACATTCTGGGTATCGTCGCTTTATTTGTGGTAACCATTATTGACCGGCCAAACATCACCAACCAATAATTATTCCGCTACTAATGGTATTACAATTGATCCTAATCAACAGATTTGCTGGCCGGTGAATCCATGTCGACCAGCGAGCTCGGATTTACCGGGATCATCACAGTCAGGACAGTGACTACGGTCCTTAAGAATTTTTGATACACCGTAGTTTCACATCAGAGAGGTAAGATCTGTGAAGAGCTGATGGAGGCCTCGAATCAAGAGCTAACTCCAGCTACCGTAAAATCGACCACACAGTACGACCACACAGGCACATTGTTTGTCACCAAAATCAATCAGCAGGTCAGCGTGGCATTGGTCAACATTCAAAATGCTCCTCTTTATCTGAATATTAGGCTAAAGCAAGGTTCATTGGCACACGGATCCGATCCGTTTCAATGCCGCGGAAACAAACAATGGTTGCGGCAGCGCACCGCTAGAAATTCGCGTGAATGGATTCTTAGCCTAACTCTGCGGATTGACCTCTCAAATGTGAGACTACAGTAGGTGCTGCGTTGAATGACACTGGTCAAGTAAAGAAAGGGATAACCAATCACTACAGACGTTACATCTCCTTCGGCAATCTACTAATCAAATTGACGCGCCTTCTCGCGTAATCGGACGAGACGTCAGAGCTCATCGACGACAGTTAGCACCGGTTGGTTCTGCGGGCAAACGTGTTGAAAAAGAACATGAAACAGATCGTAATGTTTTCAACTGATATGGTACAATAACTACTTTGTTTTTACTCGACGAGATTTAATGCCTCCAGAGCAAATGTTATGAACAAACATGGCGTACCATTAACTGAAATTGGTTTGCCTTTATCCTGGAATTATTCCCTTCAGTATTATCGCCTTTTTTTGATCCAGTGAAACGTTTTTGTAACACGCATTACTGGACAAATCAAAGAGGAGTATTCCTAATGGCGCATGAAGATAAAGACGGTTCAAAATTATTACGACAAAACCGTGTTACACGGGACAAAAACAGAAATCCAACGTACAGCACAAAAACGACACACAAAATGATAACATAAAGTCGTCTCCGAATTTCGCAAACTTTCGACCCCAACCGGGGTCTTCCTCAGGCACTTTCTTGTAGAGATCCCATTCACTTTTGGGATCTCTACTATAGAAAGTGTCTGAGGAAGACCCCGGTTGGCGTCGAAAGTTTGCGAAATTCGGAGACAACACTACTTTACGTTTACTATCAGGACAAAAACAACAGGGCGTATGCAAGCAGTTTTACGGTGGCCCATAGAGCTCATTGATGAAAAATATTTACATTTGCAATTTTGTTTCAATTCGATAATTTTTTCTTGGGGGTTTNCACCGCGGTGGTAATATTCTCACCGCGGTGGGAACTTCCAAAAATTTTACAAACCCCCAAGAAAAAATTATCGAATTGAAAAAAAATTGCAAATGTAAATATTTTTCATCAATGAGCTCTATGGGCCACCGTACAGTTTCATATTGTTTCATATTGTTCCATGCATTTCTGTTAGTAATACACAGGAGTTGTATATGTACAATGTACATTATCCTTTTATTAATATCGTCAGTCCCCATCCTTATAATTTTCCTCGCTAAGTGAAAGGTAATTGACGTAATTAACAGTAAAAGCTATACATTAGGAATTTCTAGAAAGGGCAGTGACTCTGCCGACGGTAAGGCTGCTATCAAATGGAGCTACGCGGTATACGGACACGCCACTTTACAATGCCTTCACATTCGTGAACCCTTTGTTAACCATCGTGTCCCTATACCGTGCATAGCCCGCAGCCTCAAGCCTCGGCAGCACACCGGGCGATATCGCAAGCGATATGATCGCCACGCCGATCTTCCCGCCAGCCACCGCAGACTCGGCGATATCGGTTTTGGTAGTTTGATAATGGGCGAGCATTGCTGGCGAGAAGATTCCACGCATCGCTGTCCAGCGCACACCTGGCGTCAACAGCCGATTTTGCTCGGTGGCGATCAGGACCGACCGCACAGAAAGTCCGATAGTGCTTTCGATGCCTATCGGCGGTTTAGTTAATGGGAAAATGCGTTATAACTAACTGCCGATAGGCGCCGGTAGCACTATCGGACTTTCTGTGCGGTCGGCCCAGATCGCTTGCGACATCGCCTGGTGTGCTGCTGGCAAATAACAAAGAAGCAGTCAGTGTCCCATTCTCCCATACTATACTAGTATATACTTTGTACATTGTTCACGCCGACAAAGATATTCTTGAAAGCAATGGTAAAAAGTAAACTTCGTAGTTGGAACAAAGAACGCTGTGGTTCTTATAAAAGCATGACTCCTACAATGTAACTCGATGACGGAACGATGGCTAAGTCTCCGCGCCGAGCTCAAATCTGCAATTCATATGACACAAATAAGAAGATTAACTTTGGCAGCCACATAATATTTTCTGGGAATAAAAATCATATCACGAGGAAAAAAAATATTCAATTGCCTTTATTCGTTCTATCGCAGCAGGTCAAGAGCTTGTTCAATTACGATGACAGGGCAACGACTCTTAGGAAGCCTGCTCCGACTGAAAAACTAGCAGGTTAAGTACCAAATGCATTAATCCAATAAATAGTCGAAGAGGTAAAAGCGACAGAAGACGGTGTTCTTTCAGCGGATACTAGAGCGACGCAAGTTGATACGCTTTGTCGTCAACGACTCTCCTCAGAAGGAAAAGTTCCGTCGTCGAGTCTCGTACTTGCTCGGAACAGTGCGGAATCAAGGCTAACGTATTTTCCGGCGGAGTTTGTTTTTCCGGCGGGTTGGATGGTGAAAAAACTCACGATTAGTACTTGCCGTTGTTGATAAGATTAGTAAATCATGAGCCTAGCTTAGAAGTAAGAAATAAATTCGTATTTAGAATCCCTCATTGAAGTGTCTGGTAAATAGAGCATGATTGGTGTTTAAATCCAGAGCATCTTCCCTACCAGCAGAAAATTTATGCCTGAGAAAGGCCTCGGCATTTCCTTCCCCACACAAGAGTACCTCCACTCCCGCAACGGAACGGACAGGAGCGCCGCGGGAGTGGAGCGGCAAATCCGGGAGCCAGTCTATAGTACCTCCAGAGATATTGAAACATTCTAGATGGCGCACCAGGCATTGAATGATAAATCTATTACTACTCCAGTGCTGCCATCTTTAGGTGTGACCTCACTCACGGTATTTTATAGTAATAATAACATTACACAAATGGAATGAATTATCATTTTTATCTGTGATTTGATGCTATCAAACAATGAACTTAAATTGCATCGGCATTTTTCGTGACTGTATATTATATAAAAGCTTTATACACACACGAAATTTAAAATCTACATGATTCAAAAAGTATCAAAATACTGCTTTAAATTGCGAGAAAAAAAAATTCCGATCCCGTCTTAACCTCCCCGGTGCATTCCAATACATAAAAGCCTGCCTTTTCTTTTTCTAATTTTCGTTAATGGTAATATATTGGACGTACCCCGTTCGTGACATCCTTAGCTTTGTCCCTTAAGGTTGCCTAGTCGACGAAAAAACCAACATCAAAGATGAAATTGCTTATATAAGAAAGCTGCTCACGGGATAAGCAATGTTGTCTATCCCAGCGTCAACTCTAACCCTCGGCAGAGCCATTAAAACGGCGATCCAGGGGAAGACCGGATTAAACCTCCATCGACTCACCATCCTTCGAAAGTCAACGGAACCTTTTGAAGTTGTTCTAAATCTCGCGAGAGGCAACGTTTATATTAATCGTTTCGTGGGCGATGTCTTCGTGCAAGTTCAGCCGTCTTTTGCGCACCGCCGACAGCCTGTACCGATCAAAATGTCCTCTTCTTTGCTGCAGACAAGTATATTCTTTAGGCTATTATGAAAATTGCACGCGTACTGTCCAGAGGAAACGGCGGAAGGGACCCAAGCATCTGCTGGTTTTTTTAAGCAAATTACCGATTGGAAAAGGAGGATTGACATAGTTTGCATATAAACAACTGCGACTTGTGTAAATTTGTCGTGCCTTTTTTGCAGAACGTAAGTACTGTTGGGCATGTCCAACTATACACGACTCTCACATACGGAATATGAATTCTTCTCCGGGGGCGCCACAGGTGGCTGGGACGGGCGGCTCTCAACCAAGAAATCGGAAATGGAGAAATGAATAAGAAATGAAACAGAAATGAAAGGAATGGGTGTTTATAAAAGTGGAAATCTAGCACAGCTGACACCTCGAGAAATCCTTCTGAGTAGGAACAGTCAGTCGCGCTTATCGACAAAAGACGGCAGCACAGCGAGCTCAACGGAGCTGACGCAGCGTCATGACGCGATTTAGTTTCACGAACTGACGCCACGTGCCTCCACGGAGCACAGCTGATTGCACTTCAAACAGCCTTCCGTCTGCTGCAGCCGGCTACCGGCTTATTGGTTAGATATTTTCTACTGACCATAACACAAGCATGACGGGTCTGTAGCCGCGGATTTGGTTACTTTCGAAAGATTTGATGTTTTTCCCTCCAATTTTCGTGATTTTCTGGCCAGAAATATGCACGGGGAGCTAGAGAATTTACCATAGATAGGCTACCAACTTCGGAGTGATGTTACTGCCACATACGGGCGAAAAGCAAAAATCGAAGACGATACGATCGAATTAGGAGTATCTCTGAATATGTCCTGTAAATCCTGCACTCATACACTAAACGGTGTTTAAAATAGATGAAGGGTCAAAAGTCGATACCCCTAAATCAAGGCATGCAGCCTACAAGTCACGGCCTTTTACAGCGCCACTGGGACGCTGTGGTGAACTCTGACGTTACGTCATGGGCAAGGAATTCGCCCGAACTGGATCGCTGTGTTTTTATATATTAATATTAAAGTATATGTCTGTACGTATGTGTGTGAAATATCAAGTCGATTTTATGACGATAACATTGTTTTTGCAGCCTCCCAAAAAGTTGTGTGTCAGATCAGGCTGTGAGTGGGACATGAAATGCTTTTTTGTTAACCGCGCAGTTTTGCTCTCAAAGTCACCCGTTTATTTCCATGAAGAGAAGTTTTGATTGTTGTGAGACCATTTTTATATGTTAAAGTATATGTCTGTACGTATGTGTGTGAAATATCAAGTCGATTTTATGACGATAACATTGTTTTTGCAGCCTCCCAAAAAGTTAGTGTGTCAGATCAGGCTGTGAATGGGATATGAAATGCTTTGTTGACCGGGCAGTTTTGCTCTCAAAGTCACCCGTTTATTTCCATGAAGAGAAGTTTTGATTGTTGTGAGACCATTTTTATATGTTAAAGTATATGTCTGTACGTATGTGTGTGAAATATCAAGTCGATTTTATGACGATAACATTGTTTTTGCAGCCTCCCAAAAAGTTAGTGTGTCAGATCAGGCTGTGAATGGGATATGAAATGCTTTGTTGACCGGGCAGTTTTGCTCTCAAAGTCACCCGTTTATTTCCATGAAGAGAAGTTTTGATTGTTGTGAGACCATTTTTATATGTTAAAGTATATGTCTGTACGTATGTGTGTGAAATATCAAGTCGATTTTATGACGATAACATTGTTTTTGCAGCCTCCCAAAAAGTTAGTGTGTCAGATCAGGCTGTGAATGGGATATGAAATGCTTTGTTGACCGGGCAGTTTTGCTCTCAAAGTCACCCGTTTATTTCCATGAAGAGAAGTTTTGATTGTTGTGAGACCATTTTTATATGTTAAAGTATATGTCTGTACGTATGTGTGTGAAATATCAAGTCGATTTTATGACGATAACATTGTTTTTGCAGCCTCCCAAAAAGTTAGTGTGTCAGATCAGGCTGTGAATGGGATATGAAATGCTTTGTTGACCGGGCAGTTTTGCTCTCAAAGTCACCCGTTTATTTCCATGAAGAGAAGTTTTGATTGTTGTGAGACCATTTTTATATGTTAAAGTATATGTCTGTACGTATGTGTGTGAAATATCAAGTCGATTTTATGACGATAACATTGTTTTTGCAGCCTCCCAAAAAGTTAGTGTGTCAGATCAGGCTGTGAATGGGATATGAAATGCTTTGTTGACCGGGCAGTTTTGCTCTCAAAGTCACCCGTTTATTTCCATGAAGAGAAGTTTTGATTGTTGTGAGACCATTTTTATATGTTAAAGTATATGTCTGTACGTTGTGTGTGAAATATCAAGTCGATTTTATGACGATAACATTGTTTTTGCAGCCTCCCAAAAAGTTAGTGTGTCAGATCAGGCTGTGAATGGGATATGAAATGCTTTGTTGACCGGGCAGTTTTGCTCTCAGAGTCACCCGTTTATTTCCATGAAGAGATATGCAGAAATATGCACGGGGAGCTAGAGAATTTACCATAGATACCAACTTCAGAGTGATGTTACTGCCACATACGGGCGAAAAGCAAAAATCAAAGACGATACGATCGAATTAGGAGTATCTCTGAATATGTCCTGTAAATCCTGCACTCATACACTAAACGGTGTTTAAAATAGATGAAGGGTCAAAAGTCGATACCCCTAAATCAAGGCATGCACCCTACAAGTCACGGCCTTTTACAGCGCCACTGGGACGCTGTGGTGAACTCTGACGTTACGTGATGGGCAAAGAATTCGCCCGAACAGGATCGCTGTGCAGCAAAGTTCTAGCGGACCAATACAATAGAAAATTCTCCTGGTTGGTGCTCAGTCAACCATGAATGGTCCGCTAGGCATTAAATAGGAGCAGTCAGCCACGTGTATTTCCAAAAGATGGCAGCAAAGTTCTAGCGGACCAATCCCAAAGACACTTCTCTTGATTGGTGCTCAATCAAGAATGAATAGGTCCGCTATAGACATTGAATCGGGCCGTATAGTGACACTTATTGGTCAACTCACTGACAGCTCCTATTGGGCCGTCGTGACACCTATTGGCCATCTGACTGACAGCTTGTATTAGTATTAGCTTCTACAAGTAAAAACTGCGTGCAAATATTCATTTTGATCATAAAATGCATTTCAACTTTACAAAGTTGAGATTGAATTAAAAATTGTGATTGGTTTCAAGCTGCAGATCGGAAATCGTTGTTCCGCTTGAGTTTCAGTTTTTATTCCAACCAGGTCGGTTTCTGTTTCATTTCTATTTAATTTCTTCATTTTTGATTCTCCACAGGGAGGTGATCGCCCGCTTGAGCTAAAGCCCAGTAATTTATAAATAGATTTTAATCACTCCACCCACTCCGTCTGCTCGACAACAATGGGTGTCCCTGAACATCGGGATCGATCAGCCAATAACTCAATATTTATTTTTCAAAACAGAGAAATATTTTGTTGAAATACTTATATAAATCCTAAGTTTATACCATGATATTTAAAAATTAAATAACTCAAAATTCACCATCGATTTTAAGACTGGCACGAGCAACAATCAGTTGTGCTTGCAGACAATCAAGTTCAAATTAAAACATGTTCGACAACAGATTATACACCTTCGGCGAAATATTGGAAGAAGGAAAAATCAATTAATTGAAAAAAAA
>NMRB01000693.1:117109-144685 GCA_002633025.1 Notospermus geniculatus | reverse complement strand
TCTAAAGCGGGTGATCCACTGTTGCGATTTCGGCTTGAGACGGGGTCGCGTTCCCTTGCGGTTTACCTTATATGGCAATCGGAAGTCCTTATAAGGTAACCGCACTAAGGGAACGCAACCCCGTCTCAAGCCAGAATCGCGACAGTGGATCACCCGCTTTAGGCTGAGTTTACATCGAGGCACACGCGACACGAACACGCAGGCGAACAATGGATTCATGGGGATGAATCCTTTGTGAACCATTGTTCGCCTGCGTGTTCGTGTCGCGTGTGCCTCGATGTAAACTCAGCCTCATCCACACGGAAAGTCCCATTACTCTTGGACGAAAGAAAACTCAGAGACAGTCAGTGTGGGCCAGCCGATTACAGTTCTCCCCATCAACTACCCGCCCTCGTATAAAGGAAAGATGATAATCCTTTGTCCAGCGATGCCGGAAAAGTCAGCCAAGCGGTTAAGAAGCTTTGAAGTGAACGTTCCCTGTTGTATCTGTTTATCTAAGAAGCTTAACGCCGGTCACAGCCATGAGAAGGGGCTTTCCGCCTTTTTCTTTCCGTGGATTGAATTGTAATTTCCATAAACTAGGATCAATACCTTTAGCTTCAATTAGAATGAATAATGAATGCGATACTTGGCGTGTATTATAAATCTTTTTAGCTGCATTTTAGTGGTAATAGAGGGTTTATGTCGGTGAAGTTATGGCCAATTCACAGTTCCTTGTACGCGAAACGGTAAATGCTTTGTTTGGAACAAGCCTGGCGTGGAATAAAGAAGTTTTTTTTCTCCACGCTGGTGAGAAAAAGTATGAATTGGTCCTAACACCAAGAATTAGAGTTTGGGGTCAGTGATTTCTGATAGGACTAATTGTCGTAAGACATGCAAAGTATCGGTTTAATCTTGGAGTCATTTGATACGTTTGATTGAACATCAAGTCAGACGTAGCCCTTTTTAAGCCGGTGACAGACTAGCGCGACGCCGCGCGGAGCTAAGCGTTTTCTTTTGTGTTTTGCGCTCCACAGCACATGGTGCACAGGCACCACTGAGCACCATGTGCTGTGGAGCGCAAAAACACAAAAGAAAACGCGTCGCTCCGCGTCGCGTACGCACTAGTCTGTCACCGCCTTTACACGGAGTCGGTTCGAGGCCAGTTCACTTACTTTCTGTACCTTGAAAAGCGACCTGTACTATCCTTCCCTTTTCATGGTACGAAAGATAAGTGAACTGTCCCCATATTCATAAACATACATGGAGGCATACTTAAGTCAAACTGTGATACTTATCTTTTGTTTTGAACAAAGGATAAGTGTCACACTTAGACTTAAGTCGTTCCGGAGCGTGGGATTATATTCACGTCCGTCACATGGGACAGTGAGCCGTGGTGCTTGTATGTGCACCATGTACTTTTGCAAGGGCAAGTAAAATACCCCATCCTAGTGAGGAACATTTGAGCTTGGGATGGCCTCTTCCATACATGTACTTACAAAGGCTAATAATGGTTTCGGCTTCGAGCCACTATCCCGACAGATTGACATCGTAAAGCGGGTGATCCACTGTTGCGATTTTGGCTTGAGACGGGGTTGCGATCCCTTACGATCACCTTATAAGGACTTCCGATTGCCATATAAGGTGATCGCAACCCCGTCTCAAGCCCAAATCGCAACAGTGGATCACCCGCTTTAAGTGTGAGGCGAAAGGAGTGTAGAAATCTTGCTATCAGGGTAATAAGCGAGGATTTAACCTCGCCCTATACAGGGAGTTTCTCATAAAATGCTCCCTGACCTATGTACGTACGTATTCATGATGAAGGGTGTGTACGCTACAATAGAAGTAGAAGAACCGGCTGATCAAATATGGATGAGTGGTCTCCGCCAACGCTAATCTCATGTGAGCAGCATTGCTTTCGGGTCGGTAGTCACATTCAGTTCAGAAATGTGACGATTTTTCAAAAAAAAACTACATTGTATTATGACCAACATCAGTCGCTTAGCATTGGATGGAAACATTTTCCTAATACCCCCATCACACTGAGCCAGTTCTCAGTACGTTCCTGAAGTCACAAAACGCAGTTCCGTGACTCAAGGCCCGTTTCAACTACAGCGGATTCACCGCGGTTTGCGGCGAGCGCGGGAGTTTTCACAGGGTCTTGGAGAATCCTTCGATGGTTTAACATACATGGTGTGCTAATTAATATCCCAATGCCTGTGAAAACCACTCCGCTCGCCGCAAGCCGCGGCGGAGACAGCTACGTGTGGAAACGGGAGTTTTAGAGACGCTTCGTCGGCAAAAAAACTCGACCATGAGCCAGGCCTTGCCAGACGCAGCTGAAGGTGTTGCTATGCCTGGTTCCTTCGACCGTAAATCTACCGACAGAGAGCCGGAGCATCGGTGAATGAGGGATCGTCTCGCCATACAACCCGTCGATCACGAACTCTCAAGCTCAAACGATGCTATCGGATTTTGTAACTGAACCGAGCATTTCTTTCAATTTCTTATTATAAGATTTGCTTTGAGCGATATTGTGTTTTTCGCTCTCTACATGCACCAGTAACATCGTTTGATATCTAAGGATGATAATGCCGTGATTGGTTAAGTCTCTGTGAGGCAATTACCAACAAAATGAACATAATTGGTTTTCGGTGACGATTGGGAGAAATCCATTTGAGAAGAACAGAGCTTCGATTCGGTGTTATTGGTTCAGATTAATGAAAGCTTCTTTTAACAAGGAAATTGATATTCCTCATTGAATATTGTTAATTTCAACACAGAATCTTAAAAGGCCATGGTGACGGTTTGAGTCTTTTTTTCAATTAGCGTTGTCCTTGGTGAGGTTATAATATTATTTCTTATAAAAGGAGTCCGGTATTGTCACTTTTTCCCGACAGCCGGCGCCACCATCGCCGTGCGCGCCATTCTCCAACCAGGGACTAACTACGTGTCGACGAATGGACCCGGTGTACGTACATTTTGTAATGAGTTTTTTGTCGTGCGTATTGCTGCCGTTAGGTGGCTCCCTCTACGTCGACAGTCAAAATACCGGTTTGCGATTGTATACATGTACCGTGCCTCTTTAATGTTGAACTGAGAGCTCAGCGCAAAATAACACTAGGCAAAAGGCTCCTCAAAGGAAACCGGTGTGCCCGAATAAACCTGCACTATGTCAGGGAGCTACCCCTCTATCACACGAAAAGAGCTGGTCTGACCGGATCGAAGTCGAACCCGGAACCTCAGAGGTGACGGGCGTCGATGCTCTATTGCGCCACTCTGACAACTCTGATGTTCCCAACAAAAACAACGCCCACCAGCACATCTGCGTCTAATTGACGCCCAATGCTGAAGTCAGTTCCCAATATCCAAAACGCCCTAGCGGCTGTTATCGGCAAACGTTTTTTTTTGACAACATAACTTTCTGAAAGGCGGGTACCCAAAAGGGTCCTTAACCTGGGTTCAGATTTCCTCAACACGATGTGTCCGCAGAACGCCAAAGGATGCAGAGTACAGGCATAAACGAAATATGCAGTGCTTTCCGACAATATCATAATGTCGTTACCAGCTTCAACTTTTACAACCAACGCTTGCATAAAGCCTTTCTTTTTGCCTTACTATCAGTGTTAGGCAGCTGCTGGATGGACATGACATAATGCATACGTTGCCTTTGTATTCAAATCCCTTGGGCTGTCAAAAATCGAGTCAATCAGTGTGAATGTAGACAATTTGTTACAATTTCCACACTATATTCTGTCAACTGCCAAATCAGTTGAATAATTTATTGCCCAAGCTACTAACATTTGGCTGCAAGTCGATATAAAATGAGAATATAAAAACTCACGATGGACGGGAGCCAAATTGCTACAAATGTTGATTGCAAGAAACGTTACACGGAAATGGCAGTGTACGTGCTCGCATTTTTCCATTCACAAAAACCTACTCTAGTATTCCAGCCATGGGCTTTGAACAGCTAATGCCTGATATTATTCTATGCGAGTCTATTGACCATCTTCTTAGCACCCTCCGTTGCACCTCGCACGCAGAAACGTCATTTTGGTTCCCGAAGCCGTCGCTAGAACGCTTCGGTATTGGCTGCCATTTTATTGCTGACGTCATTGTAGGAGTCCATTTACCCGTAAAATTTCATTCTCCCCATCTAAAAAACGGCGATGATTTTGAGCTTTTGTCTGGCCAGTATGTAGAACGAAAACGCATTGTTCCTTCCGCCACCTTGGTAGCAAATACATTTTCCGCGCCGTCGGCGGGAAGTATGAATTAGTCTTCAAGTATTTCCTGTTCAACATACTGTTCAACATGAATTGGCCTTACAGCCCGTCTACACGATCATACATTTGTTCAAAACATCATCATACAATATTTGTATGATGATGTTCATGGACAAATGTATGATCGGTGTGGACCGTTTTCCCAACAAACTTGAATAGCATCCAACACGCATGATGATGTTCAAATTTTTAGCTGCATTGTGTAGACGGAAATCCACAACAAGCTTGGACATCATCATACATCATCATACAAATGTATGGCGATGTTTTGAACAAATGTATGATCGTGTAGACGGGCCTTTAGCTTCGTGCAGATTTTTAGTCCATACCCGTTGAATGCAAAGCCTCAAGATATATAGGCCTACACTTTGATGTCGATTTCACATTGAAAACAGACTATAAGATCAGCCCACACATAGCTTTCTGTTATTTTTTGGTCACCATGTACCACTGAAGAGTATATGCCGAAAAACATAATGACGATCACGAAGTGTTGCGTGCATCTTCGTGGTAAATACCACTCATGGTGATCGACGCTGCGCCTTAATACCGGTATCTTCCATTTGTGCATTAGACAATACGTCAAAAGATCACAAACAATACAAAGAACCCTGAGGACTCCCCTGCACCCACAAACCTCGCCATTGGATCGTCTTGCCCTTTTAATGCCACAGTTTTATTGTTAGCGCAGAAATGGCAGCATTGCTCAGAGCTCACGGCAAGGCGAAAATATGAGAGGTTTCTCTTTACAAATATCTTTAGATAACGCATGTCAGATCAGGCTGTGAATGGGATATGAAATGCTTTGTTGACCGCGCAGTTTGGCTCTCAAAGTCACCCGTTTATTTCCATGAAGAGAACTTTTGATTGTTGTAGGCAGCAAAGTTCTAGCGGACCAATACAATAGAAAATTCTCCTTGTTGGTGCTCAGTCAACCATGAATGGGTCCGCTAGGCATTAAATAGGAGCAGTCAGCCACGTGTATTTCCAAAAGATGGCAGCAAAGTTCTAGCGGACCAATCCCAAAGACACTTCTCTTTGCATGATTGGTGCTCAATCAAGAATGAATAGGTCCGCTATAGACATTGAATTGGGCCGTATAGTGACACTTATTGGTGAACTCACTGACAGCTTGTATTAGTATTAGCTTCTAAGTAAAAACTGCGTGCAAATATTCATTTTGATCATAAAATGCATTTCAACTTTACAAAGTTGAGATTGAATTAAAAATTGTGATTGGTTTCAAGCTGCAGATCGGAAATCGTTGTTCCGCTTGAGTCTCAGTTTTCATTCAAACCAGGTCGGTTTTCGGTCCCATTTCTATTTCATTTCTTTATTTCTGATTCTCCACAGGGAGGTGACCGCCCGCTTGAGCTAAAGCCCAGTAAATTATAAATAGATTTTAATCACTCCACCCACTCCGTCTGCTCGACAACAATGGGTGTCCCTGAACATCGTGATCGATCAGCCAATAACTCAATATTTATTTTTCAAAACAGAGAAATATTTTGTTGAAATACTTATATAAATCCTAAGTTTATACCATGATATTTAAAAATTAAATAACTCAAAATTCACCATCGATTTTAAGACTGGCACGAGCAACAATCAATTGTGCTTGCAGACAATCAAGTTCAAATTAAAACATGTTCGACAACAGATTATACACCTTCGGCGAAATATTGGAAGAAGGAAAAATCAATTAATTGAAAAAAAATGTTTTGATATGTTATCTTCGAAGGTTGTTCTGATTCGATATTCTTTTGTTTTTAGTCCTTGGTGTACCTTTACCAAGACTTTCTGTTCGACCAGTTTATCTATAATCCCTGTAAAGTTGGCAGATATCAAGATTCTGTAAGTACTGGCTTTCTTACAGAAAAAACGATATTAGGTCGTTTCGCCCTCGAATCTTTTCAACCCCCCCCCCCCGTCAGTTTGTTCCTGTCTTTTAAAGGTGAGGAGGCATTTCGGACGGATTTGACCGATAGAAAATGCGTGCCCAAGTCAATTTTGTTTTTCCCCTAAATTGCAGTTGTAGTCATTGCATGGGGTCTGGCATTGCAGGGTCCAGCTTCTCCTGTTGGTGATGGTTGCACTGCAGACACAAGCAAGCTGTTGATATTTTCCATTCGAAGTCCTAACACTGGCGTTTTTGATGTGATAATGTTGGAGGAGCTAGATCTCAGTGGCAAAGTGAGGTATCTGTTATCTTTCAGTGGCATTGTCAGGGTCCAGCTTCTCCTGTTGGTGATGGTCGGCATTGCTGAACACACAGCAGGCTGTTGGTGTCTTCGAATCGAAGTCCCGACACTGACGTCTTTGATATGATAATGTTGGAGGAGCTACATGTACAGTACATCCCGCTGGCGATCCCAGGCCCCGTATTCATAAAGGTACTTAAGTCTAAGTATGATACTTATCTTTTGTGTTGAACAAAGGATAAGTGTCACACTTAGACTTAAGTAGTTTTATGAATATGGGTCCAGGTCTCTGCAGTGTGACTTTACACATGGGATTTTGGTGTACCTACAGAATTTCACCAAAATAGTCATCCCACTTTTGGGATCCAGCTCATTACACTTCTGGTAGCTCGACTAGAAAGTGCCTGAGGAAGACCCCGGTTGGGGTCGAAAATTTGCGAAATTTTGGAGACGACGTTTCCTTTATTATCATCTCACTGTCCCATACCGTTTCCGAAGAATTTTTAGCATGTCATAACGGTAGTGTAGGCAAGGCTTGTAAGCCACAGGGAAAGTCCCATTACTCTTGGAGGAAAGAAAACTCAGAGACAGTCAGTGTGGGCCAGCCGATTACGGTTCTCCCCATCAACTACCCGCCCTCGTATAAAGGAAAGATGATAATCCTTTGTCCAGCGATGCCGGAAAAGTCAGCCAAGCGGTTAAGAAGCTTTGAAGTGAACGTTCCCTGTTGTATCTGTTTATCTAAGAAGCTTAACGCCGGTCACAACCATGAGAAGGGGCTTTCCGCCTTTTTCTTTCCGTGGATTGAATTGTAATTTCCATAAACTAGGATCAATACCTTTAGCTTCAATTAGAATGAATAATGAATGCGATACTTGGTGTGTATTATAAATCTTTTTAGCTGCATTTTAGTGGTAATAGGGTTTATGTCGGCCAACTTATGGCCAATTCACACTTCCCTGTACGCGAAACGGTAAATGCTTTGTTTGGAATAAGTCTGGCGTGGAATAAAGAAGTATTTTTCTTTCTTCATATTGGTTAGGGAGGAAGTATGAATTGGTCCTAACACCGAGAATTAGAGTTTGGGGTCAGTGATTTCTGATAGGACTACCTGTCGTAAAGCCTCGGTTATGTCGCCCTACGCTGTGATAGAAATAGCGTCAACTAGTTGCCACTGATAACTTATGTCGCCACCGACTAGAAAAATACCGATCGGTCGCAACTACCTGGAACTAGTTTATCGCCGTCTTTTGAGTGCTTATGTCGACACAGATTTCTTTTGATTTTAAGTAAGTTGAACATGTGCGACTTTCAGGATCTGGATATTTTTAGTTTGCAACTAGTTGGCAACCAGTTACTCGCTGACGCCCGAGAGCTTATGTCACCTTGTAGTTGTGACTAATTAGTTCCAACTACGCGCCGATTATCAGTTGCCAACTAGTTCTGACTGTACGTAAGGGTGACATAAACGAGGCTTAAGACATGCAAAGTATCGGTCTACATGTAATCTGGGAGCGATTTGATACGTTTGATTGAACACCAAGACAGACGTAACGCTTTTTACACGGAGTCGGTTCGAGGCACTTACAAAGGCTAAAGCCTCGCTTATGTCGCCCTTACGTACAGTCAGAACTAGTTGGCAACTGATAATCGGCGCGTAGTAGGAACTAATTAGTCACAACTATATACTAGGTGACATAAGCTCTCGGGCGTCAGAGAGTGACTAGTTGCCAACTAGTTGCAAACTAAAAATATCCAGATCCTGAAAGTCGCACATGTTCAACTTCAGCGACTAGTTGACAACTGTATCCTGAAGACAGCCAATGAAATTCGCTTTACATTCCACGTGGCCTAACGTGACCACGTGACCTAATCACCACGTCACATAAAATCAAAGGAGATCTTTGTCGACATAAGCACTCAAAAGACGGCGATAAACTAGTTTCAGGTAGTTGCGACCGATCGGTATTTTTCTACTCGGTGGCGACATAAGTTACCAGTTGCAACTTGTTGACGCTATTTCTATCACAGCGTAGGGCGACATAAGCGAGGCTTAATAATGGTTTCGTCTTCGGCCCGATGGAAAAATACAGTATCCCGACAGATTGACATCGTCAGAGTGAGGCGAAGAAGTGTCGAAATCTTGATACCAGGGTACATAAGCGAGGATTTAACCTCGCCTTACAGGGAGTTTCTCATTAAATGCTCCCTGACCTATGTACGTACGTATTCATGATGACGAGGGTGTGTACGCTACAATAGAAGTAGAAGAACCGGCTGATCAAATATGGATGAGTGGTCTCCGCCAACGCTAATCTCATGTGAGCAGCATTGCTTTCGGGTCGGTAATCACATTCAGTTCAGAAATGTGACGATTTTTCAAAAAAAAACTATTATGACCAACATCAGTCGCTTAGCATTGGATGGAAACATTTTCCTGATGCCCCATCACACTGAGCTAGTTCTCTGTACGTTCTTGAAAATGTTGCCGAACGGGTTCAAACTGCGCGCGAACGGAATGGACATAGTGGCAATTTTTTACAGTCTTTTTACGAACTTCATGGAGGGCTCGGACGGGAAGGGTGCTCCAGAACTTCGAGGCATTATTGGCCAACGTTACACGTTCTAGCCCATTTTTACGATTTTTTTGGACGGGGCGCGTTAAACTTCTCAAAGGATGGCAGCCATTTTTGTCAGCGAAGGTTTCGACATAATATTAGTCTAGCCGAGTTACCACTGGCTTTGTATGTGTTGGATAGGACACTAGTCTTATCAAGTTGGTTCCAGATTCCGCCGCCAGGGGAAGGATCCTGAGGCAAACCTGCATACAGTGGCGCTTTAAACTATAGCCTACTCTGCGACCAAAAATCGCACCGAAACTCCAACGCGTACGCATAGGTGTCCCTCAACAGGTATCCTGTAGGATCAGACGTACTTTATGAAGTCTGTTATTCAATTAAGTCCAACGTATGGATCCGCGAGGCCAGTAATCAAGCCGCCAATCTCACTCCAAAGGATTCTCAGTAATACCTGATCTGCATCGATTCGAGGCCGACAGCGCGTCAGGGACGGTTGCTGGTGCTCATGACATTGCTAGGAACTACGGCACAAAGGTGCCACTCCCACATCAAAAGGACCCTCTCTAGCTGGCAGCATTCAGGCCGTAGTACAGAAACCCAGGCCCAGTTCATACTTTTTCACCGACCATATGCGGAACGGAAAATACTTTGTTATTTTCCACCTCACTGATCCAAACAAAGCATTTTGCGTTCCGCATACTGGTTGGCGAGGAAGTATGAACTGGCCTGAAGTCACAAAACGCAGTTCCGTGACTGAAGGCCCGTTTCCACTACAGCGGATTCACCGCGGTTTGCGGCGAGCGCGGGAGTTTTCACAGGGTTTTGGATAATCCTTCGATGGTTTAACAATACATGGCGTGTTGATTATCCCAATGCCTGTGAAAACCGCTC
The DNA here is from genome assembly GCA_002633025.1 of Notospermus geniculatus. Taxonomy (NCBI): domain Eukaryota; kingdom Metazoa; phylum Nemertea; class Pilidiophora; order Heteronemertea; family Lineidae; genus Notospermus; species Notospermus geniculatus. The sequence goes on along the minus strand of NMRB01000693.1, from coordinate 134,746 downwards.
CGCTCGCCGCAAGCCGCGGCGGAGACCGCCGGAGTGGAAACGGGGCTATAAAGATGCTCAACCCCAGCTTCGTCGGCAAAAAAACGCGACCATGAACCAGGCCTTGCCAGACGCAGCTGAAGGTCTTGCTATGCCTGGTTCCTTCGACCGTAAATCTACCGACAGAGAGCCGGAGCATCGGTGAATGAGGGCTCGTCTCGCCATACAACCCGTCGATCACGAACTCTCAAGTTCAAACGATGCTATCGGATTTTGTAACTGAACCGAGCATTTCTTTCAATTTCTTATTATAAGATTTGCTTTGAGCGATATTGTGTTTTTCGCTCTCTACATGCACCAGTAACATCGTTTGATATCTAAGGATGATAATGCCGTGATTGGTTAAGTCTCTGTGAGGCAATTACCAACAAAATGAACATAATTGGTTTTCGGTGACGATTGGGAGAAATCCATTTGAGAAGAACAGAGCTTCGATTCGGTGTTATTGGTTCAGATTAATGAAAGCTTCTTTTAACAAGGAAATTGATATTCCTCATTGAATATTGTTAATTTCAACACAGAATCTTAAAAGGCCATGGTGACGGTTTGAGTCTTTTTTCAATTAGCGTTGTCCTTGGTGAGGTTATAATATTATTTCTTATAAAAGGAGTCCGGTATTGTCACTTTTTCTCGACAGCCGGCGCCACCATCGCCGTGCGCGCCATTCTCCAACCCCAAGGACTAACTACGTGTCGACGAATGGACCCGATGTACGTACATTTTGTAATGAGTTGTTTGTCGTGCGTATTGCTGCCGTTAGGTGGCTCCCTCTACGTCGGCAGTCAAAATACCGGTTTGAGATTGCATACCGTGCCTCTTTAATGTTGAACTGATATCTCAGCGCAAAATATGGAATTATTAGTTCAACAATAAAACAATCACTGGTCATATAGGAGGGAACTGATATTGTATGGTATTAAATTTTTCCTTCAGGGCCGAAGTTATGGCATTACTCCTGGTAAAGGGGCCTGTACGTACGGAAGAGGCCATCTCAAGCGGGACCTGCTACTAGCTAAGCGGACGTGATAAACACTAGGCAAAAGGCTCCTCAAAGGAAACCGGTGTGCCCGAATAAACCTGCACTATGTCAGGGAGTTACCCCTCTATCACACGAAAAGAGCTGGTCTGACCGGATCGAAGTCGACCCGGAACCTCAGACTCAGAGGTGACGGGCGTCGATGCTCCCATTGCGCCACTCTGACAACTCCGATGTCCCCACAAAAACAACGCTCACCAGCACATCAGCTGTTGCGTCTAATTGACGTCCAATGCCGAAGTGAGTTCCCAATATCCAAAACGCCCTAGCGGCTGTTATCGGCAAAAGTTTTTTTTGACAACATGACTTTCTGAAAGGCGGGTACTCAAGGGTCCTAAACCTGGCTTCAGATTTCCTCTAACACGATGTTTCCGCAGAACGCCAAAGGATGCAGAGTACAGGCGAAAACGAAATATGCAGTGCTTTCCGACAATATCATAAAGTCGTTACCAGCTTCAACTTTTACAACCAAGCCTTCTTTTTGCCTTACTATCAGTGTTTACCAGCTGCTGGATGGACATGACGTTAATGCATACGTTGCCTTTGTATTCAACTCCCTCGGGCTATCAAAAATCGAGTCAATCAGTGTGAATGTAGACAATTTGTTACAATTTCCACACTATATTCTGTCAACTGCCAAATCAGTTGAATAATTTATTGCCCAAGCTACTAACATTTGGCTGCAAGTCGATACAAAATGAGAATATAAAAACTCACGATGGACGGGAGCCAAATTGCTACAAATGTTGATTGCAAGAAACGTTACACGGAAATGGCAGTGTACGTGCTCGCATTTTTCCATTCACAAAAACCTACTCTAGTATTCCAGCCATGGCTTTTGAACAGCTAATGCCTGATCTTCTATGCGAGTCGATTGACCATCCTCAACATCAGAGCTTCTTAGCACCCTCCGTTGCACCTCGCACGCAGAAACGTCATTTTGGTTCCCGAAGCCGTCGCTAGGGCTAAAAGGCTTCGGTATTGGCTGCCATTTTATTGCTGACGTCATTGTAGGAGTCCATTTCCCCGTAAAATTTAATTCTCCCCATCTAAAAAACGGCGATGATTTTGAGCTTTTGGGGAGGTTTCGAAATCAAACGATAAACCAAAACTTTACGACAACGTTATTTTTCATACTACGCTTTAACCAGATTTTGCATTGCATTTTCGGTACAAAAATAAAGTTGTCGTTAACGTTTACGTTTATCGTTTGATTTCGAAACCTCCCTTTCGTCTGACCAGTATGTAGAACGAAAACGCATTGTTCCTTCCGCCACGTTGGTAGCAAACAATGCGTTTTTCGCTCCGTCGGCGGGAAGTATGAATTGGTCTTAAAGCATTTCCTGTTCAACATGCTGTTTGGCGAGACGAATTGGCCTTAGTTTGCAGATTTTTAGTCCACACCCGTTGAATACAAAGCCTCAACATAAATGTACCGTGATGTGGATTTCACATTGAAAACAGACTATGAGATCAGCCCACACATAACTTTCTGTTATTTTTTGGTCACCATGTACCACTGAAGAGTATATGCCGAAAAACATAATGACGATCACGAAGTGTTGCGTGCATCTTCGTGGTAAATACCACTCATGGTGATCGACGCTGCGCCTTAATACCGGTATCAACCATTTGTGCATTAGACAATACGTCAAAAGATCACAAACAATACAAGGAACCCTGAGGACTCCCCTGCACCCACAAACCTCGCCATTGGATCGTCTTGCCCTTTTAATGCCACACGAATGCCACAGTTTCATTGTTAGCGCAGAAATGGCAGCATTGCTCAGAGCTCACGGCAAGGCGAAAATATGAGAGGTTTCTCTTTACAAATATCTTTAGATAACGCANATGGTCTTTAGGTTGTACCTTCGATTGTTAGATTATGGTCTTTAGGTTGTTCCTTCGGTTGTTAGATTATGGTCTTTAGGTTGTTCCTTCGGTTGTTAGATTATGGTCTTTAGGTTGTTCTTTCGGTTGTTAGACTAGTCAATAGGTTTTTCCTTCGATTGCTAAACTACATGTAACTTGTCTTTTAGGTTTTGGCTTCGAGTGCTTGACGTGCCTTTAGATTTTTCCTTCGATAGCTAAACTAGTCTTTTACGTTTTTCCTTGGCTTGCGAGGAGAAGAACCCATTTTTTTGCTCGAGGAAATTACTTTGGATACGCATTCCGATGAAACCAGGTCGATCTCAGCGTGCAGTATCGATGTGTTATAAGCTTTATTGGAAAATGAGGAATTCTTTCTCGCTTTGATTCCGCCCACTCCTGATCAATCTCGTCCCCTCAGGCAGTTGTATTTTCCCATCATTGCTATTAGCTTAAGCGTACTGACGCTCTTTGTAGTCAGATTCCTAGATGTGTTATTTTAGTTGCAACAGATCAATGAAGCAGGTAATATCCTCATGATCTTGGAGAGCTTAATAATCGGGAAACAACATACAAATAAAACTTTGTTACTCCTGAGCGTGTAATTATTGTGTAAATACTAAAATAATGAAAGCATTTGAGGTCGGTGGTTGCATGTTAAAATCAATGTTGTAACATTTACACATGTTAAATGTTTTCCCATTGCCTTTGTATTATTTATTGATATTTGAATACTATATTTAAGTCCATTTTAAATATTTTCTTAAGAAATAAAAATCCGCTGTATTGAAATCACTTAAATATCATTGTAAATATCATTTTAGTCATGCTCGGTTGTCTAACTAGAGGCAAACATGCAAATATTATTGATTGTTCGTTCAAACAAGGAGGATCTCGCCGGCAATAGAACTTGCAACTTGCAAAGACACAAAGACACAAAGACACAAAGGGTGATCATCGCGCGATGTAGACGCGTGTAACTTCACTAAATGCACACACTTCCACCATGCTTTTGAAGAAGGTACACGCGTCTAAGTCTTAGTCGCGCGATGATCACCCTTGGTGAATTCGGCCCTCAGTGAACACTGCGGTATTGTAGAAGAGTTGCTAAAAAATGAGAAATATGAAGGTTGTTTTTTTCGTCGCAGGGAGATATAAGCTGACTTTCTCCCAGATAAGTCCTACCATAAACGAAGGTATCGACGATGGACCGAGTCAACTCGCAGACAAACAAGGCCTACGGTGGCTCTGTGAACACAGCCACTGCTTACAGAAGATTAGGAAAATCAGTTTGCTCTTGGATACGGAGGATGGAACAACCTTTGATGCTGATCTTGGGCGGGTGATCTTCCATCATTGACATTTAATCCTATTATTGGTGATTTTATGACGCCATAAAACAAATCAGAATCGTCGAGCAGTGAGCTGTAATCTGAGTGCTGGTTGCCGATATTACCAGGGTCGTGAATACGATGAGAAAGAAAGCCACGTTTTGATAGGCTTCAACCTTTATTATTCTCCATCTCGTTAGCTTCTGAGATGCTTTATAAACTCGACAGACTACAAATCTGTTTGGTAATTTGATGTATTATAAGAGGAAGCAGGAAAGAACGCCAGCGCTGGGGAAGAGATCTCCTTTCTTACGCCTAAGCATTGGTACAAGAAGATTCCTGAGGCGTGGGGTGTCCACTGCGCACTTGGCCAACTCGGGCCGCACTCTTCAGACAATGAAATAGGCCTACACAGAGGGAAAACAAAGAGACAGGTCGTAGATGAAGCAGGAAAAAAAGACACCACTAACGAAGAGGCGACCTTTCTTACACCGAGACAATGGACAAAAGGATGACAGAATTCCTCAGGCGTTGATGTGTCCACTGCGCGCTTCTAGCCAAGCTCAGGCCCTGCCCTGGAGGCAATGGAAAGGCTAGCAGGACAGTCAATATTGAAAAAATGATTTTTCTCTGCTGACTACCGAAAGAACACGTTGCTTTCACGATTTCTAAAACAAACGTAAGCTCCTTGGACAGGATTCGCTGGGATTACAACAAAGTGTAGTAACGGTACTATTGCGGCCTTGGAAATTTTCCAACTAGGGGAATCGGGAATCGAAGGACGTCAAATTCGGATCAGTCGACCCGCAAAGGTCTGAACAGCGCCACGACGTGTCAGCCGCGGTATTTGGCGGTACTAACTGCTAAATCACTGAACGAAAGCGAGGCAGTGACGTAGGCGTAGCAGACGCTATAAAACAATCACTAATTACGCACGATTAGTCAGACGTTTGAAGGTGGCGTGATGTTTTCATGTTGATGGATGTTTCTCTACGAAAGTTGCCGAAAATTTCATCGAAATCGGTTCAGTTTTGGCCGAGTTATCGATCGAAAGGTAACCTTGTTCAATGTCTTAGCTAAACACTGATATATGGTTTATGTGGTTGAATTTGAACGGTCTTCTCGATAAACGCAATTTTGTGCGAGGTGTCCGATTCCTCGAATGAGGTACTCGAGAAGCCTCGTCGAGGGCCCCGATCGCCTATTATTTTCCCGCGCGCAAAATAAATCTGCCATAGAAAAGGACCTTTGCGGGTCGACTGGGATACGGACACTGGTGAGACAAAGAGAGTGCGCCATTTTGATATCTGTGATCCGATCTAGCAAAAGTAGGCGCTTGTCGCAGGTGATCATCATTGATCATCATTTTACTCTATATCACTACTGCCCACTAAATTGTCAACCTGCAGAGACGTACATTTCAGCTACTAAGGCCATTAACCCTTTCTCGGATGCGACATGCGCCTACTTTTGCTGGATCGGGTCACGTCTTCTGGTCACTCCGAGTGTAGGTGACAGACTAGCGCGTACGCGGCGCGTCCTGCAGGCGTTCCGCCAATCAGATTTTTCGGTACGCATTTCGGTCTGTGTTACCCCTGATTGGTTGAAAAAAATTGGATTTTCCCAAAAAATGGGTGAAAAATTGGATCGTGTACTGCGGGCATTACTGAGTGACCACATTGCCGAAGGGTGAGACAGGACAAAAGCAAGGTCTGACAAACATATAAATTGACAAGTCCGACGTCATTCCGGTGGTTCGCTATTGAGAATTCCATTCGTATGACCATGGAGGTATTACTTTCTCTAAGCACCATTTGACATCTAAGTGAGTAATGTACGATACAGTTGGCGGCTATTACGATACGGTTGGCGGTTACTACACCAATCTTTCGTTGTAATACCAGAGAATCCTGTCCAAGGAGCTTAGGTTTCTGTTAGAAGAAGTCTTAAAAGCAACGTGTTCTTTCAGTAGTCAGCAGAGAAAAATCCTTTTTTCAATACTGACTGCCTTGCCTAGCCTTTTCCATTGCCTCCAGGGCAGGGCCTGAGCTTGGCTAGAAGCGCGCACTAGTCAGTTAAAGCAAATGGCTCGCGGGGTTTGTTGACAGTTGTTTGTTGACATGTCCTCAAATCAAGCGCCGTTTTGAGAAAAAGGCGAAAGAAGGATTTTAGTTTAATGGGAAATGCATTAGACAGCCAAACTTCGGAGGCGTATTCTGCAAAATCTGCCGCTTCGAAATCAATGTGAATAGTACAAAATGTACATTTTGACCGACTGAATTGGAAAACGTCATTAACCCATTTTAAGAAATTTTTAATGGAACCTCGTCCCAGGTGCATGTTCGCATATTATTTGCACAGGTTTTGCCTATGACTGGAGCACGGCTTTGCATGGAGACTAGGTTCACTGTCTATATGGGAGGTACCACCAAAAATCAAAACAAACACCGCGAGCCATTCGCTTCAAACTGACTACAACCAAAACACAAGGGAACCACCAGACAGCAGCCACGACAGACGATTGTGTCCATGCCTCTACCCCCAGACAGTACCGGATACCAGTCGGAACATGAAGATGAATAGATTAAAGACTAGGTATGAATGATTGAGTGGTTTATGACGGTATCAGTTGATTTGTCACACCAATTGCAGGGTAACGTCCGTCTGATTGAGTTACTTCCATATGACCAAGACTAACTAGTAAAGATGGCCGTGGGCTCACTTGGAGGACAGAATGTACCCTTATAGTGGAACGCAGAGGGCGAGTAAATGTGCTGTATGGCAAAGCAAAGGTTCAATTTTTTTCTTGAAAAATTGATTTGATATTTTGCGTCTATTTAGGGTATATTTAGGTGTATATTTTGTGTGACAGGAATCTAAGTCTATTCTGGACGGGAACTTCGAAAACTCCAAATCAACAACGACCATTCAAATTCACGGCGGGCACACCAAGCCTCAGCGAGACTCATGACGAAGTCCAACAAGAACTATTCTTAATTGCCCGTATGGTGATAGGGCTCGGCGAGCACTTTGAAAGGTCGACCAAACAATCAAGATTCTACGGTATATCTCCCAAAGGTGGCGACTTATAGACATGATCCTGCAGCTGATAAGAGAAAAAACTGAAAACATATCACTTGAAAGGTGTCGCACTATGTCGTGCCATAGACATGCCCTTCCACGACATTCACCGCAGAACACTTTTAAGTCTGCTCACCCGCCGAAGAACTAGCTGCAACCTTTTTGATCGGTGAAAAATATCTGCAAAAAAAGGAAGGCCGGAACATCACCAATACGTATCACGACTTAGCGGTCAATGCAGTCTTCAGAGAACTCGGAAAGAAGACCAACCACGTAGTACTGACTCTATAAATGCCAATTAGCTTAGGAAGGCATGGTCGATATCTGATAGTACCAGTTTTATCGCGTTTGTGGTAGAGTGGGCAACTGTATCAAAAAAGTTGCGAATGTTTTTGCTTGTGAATGGCAAATGTGACAATATCGCTTTTCCCAGTCATGCAGTTCTTTCGGAGGCCATATTATTGGCCTACTTGACTCACAACCTATAGTAATATGACTGTCAATTCAAAAGCAAAGTGTTCTCGAGATATCACTTTTTGGCCACTTGCTGGCGTCCACCGCCTTTGTCGAAACGTTTTGAGAAAAACAGTGAAAAAAGTTGGTGAAATCCAATATGGCTATCGTGCTACTCGCCGAGCCAGTTGCATCGTCATTAGTTGGTTTTCGGACGAAACACCAAGTACGAAATACGAAATTCGACTTCATTTCCATGACGTAATGTATTTCAGGAGATGGTTGGTACCACAAATATCGCCTGCTGCAAGAGCGTCTTTTAGCGTATGACGTTAGACCGATAGAGTTACGGTGTATATTAAACTTTGAATTTTATCTTTCGTTTCCACTTCATAGCTACGAAATGGAAATTTAAAAATTCAAGATGCTCCATAACTCTATCGGTCTTACATGACATGCTAAAAGACGCACTGGCAGCAGGGACATTTGTGGTACCAATTATCTCCAGAAATACATCAGGTCCTGGAAATGAAGTCCCAATTTCGTACTTCGTACTTCATTTTTCGTCAGATTTGCGAAACCTCGCTATTGACGGAATGCGCCAATAGGGGACGACACTAATAAGCATGTCCCTCTGTTTCTGAGTGTCCGTCAAACATAAAGCGGGCACTACCAAACGGGAGACATTCTCAGTGATTACACCGGGAAGTTTTTTTAAAGTACCTGCAAGTCAATATCCTGCTGAATGTTTTGGTAAGTTGCCAGATTGAAACGGCAAAGATGCCAATAATTCGTGGCTATGAAAACAGAAGAACAAGACAAAGTTAGAGTGATAGAGAAAGTGCTTGCCGATTGACTCGGATCTCGGATGAGCGGAACAACAAACATAACCTTTTAATGGTATTGATTCAGCATGTTGTTCGGCGCATTAATACTGTCACCGATCCGTGCACAAAGAGAGATGGCTTGATCGACCGAGCAATTCAAGTTTTTTTCTAACTTCTGGGGGTAGTGGTAACCCAGCACCCATGTGGTTAACTCTTTCCGTGCAGGGCTTTGGTGTCGTTCCTCTTCAAGTTGTGTGAGTGGATGAAGAGGAGCGAGGTAAAAACCCCTGCTGTGGTAGGATGAGTTTTGGGTTTGAGTTAGTAGGCCTATTTTTGGAAGTTTTCCGTGCTGTTAGTTCACCAGAATCGCAGCTGTCTTAAGGGGGGTTTACACGGTTCAACAGTTTGTTGAAAGCTGTTGAATGTTGAAAGCTGTTGAACGTTGTTGAAACTTGTTGAACCGTGTAAACCCCTTTTCAACACCNGCCATTCTACGTTGTGAGATACTTTTTCGATGTTTCACTTCTGACGAGACGAAAAGTATCTCTACTGTATGAAGAATACCGCCATCTTGGATAGACATATCCGCGTTAGGAGCACTACTTATTACGTACTGCGCATGCGTAGACTGATTTTCATAAATCTACAAAAATACATGACAGGGCCCTAAACCATGATAACTGGTATATACAATGGTATATACAATGATATACAATGATGAGTTTTCAAAAAATATGCGTATATCGTGTAATTCTAGACACCATCACCTGGGCACTATATTTTATTCGGCGGACGAATGGGTAATAGTAAATCGGCGGAAATGAGGCCCACTTCCGTTTCAAGATGGCGCGTATTGTTATACAGCCGAGTCGGACTCCCGACAAATCCCGAAGTACCCGAAGGAGGCCGAACGAGGCCGAGCCGAATGAGGCCTGTTGTTATAGTTGCTAGGCAATTTACATGATATAGCAAAGAGTGGATGGCAGGTCGTCCAATATGGATTTTTGTTGGATGAAGAAAAGTTATATCGGACTCGGCTTCGCCTCGTCCGATATAACTTTTCTTCATCCAACAAAAATCCATATTGGACTCCCTACCATCCACTATTTGTATAATGTCGACCTGTAGGCAACCTTTAGCGGTCTGGCATTGCCGGGGCCCAGCTTACTCCTGTTGGCGATGGTCGGCGTTGCTGACCACACACCAGGCTGTTGATGTCTTCCAATCGAAGTCCTGACACTGACTCGTTTGATGTGATAGGTCTCTCTGACCTTGCAACTGCGATTTTGGTGTATTTCCTTCTCAGGTTCACAAATGTGGCCATTAAATAAGATAAACCCCACATTGACAATGATATGAAGAAATTGAGAACGACGCGACGAGCAGCAGACACTTCGCTGCGGGGGGTAAGCAATAACATAATCAGAAAGGATCGTCTTTTAGCGACTCGTTCTGGCTCGCGCCGGAGATGCACCCGTCAACCGCAGGCACCATCAATAAAGTAGTTTTGTATGGATACAATTATCGGCCGGAGACCCGACCTGGTCTAGTCTCCATCAGTAGCTAATTCTAGCGGCGTCCATCAACGGATAAATCGGCAGCAGAGCTTTGTTGGAAACAATTGCTGCCATAGCCATTAGATCATTCTTGCCCAATAATTTTATGGGAGTGATTATTCGGCGAGCCCGGTGTGAAAGGAAGGGAAGTTCTAGGAATGCAAGTCCGAGCTACAACAGTCCGCAGGAGAAGTCAGCCGCGCTTATCGCCAAAAGACGGCAGCAAAGTTCTTGCGGACCAATACAATAGAAAATTTTCCTGATTGGTGCTATGTATATACATGATAGAGTTGTGTAATTTTTTTGATGGCTAAAACAAAAATTTTCTAACTTCTGATATCAAGTAACAAGACCGAGATTTACAGGATATCAAAATCTCCTGTGTTATAACAGTGTATAAAACAGTATTCATGTACATTTGAAAGTGGGGTCGGGAGCAGCATCGAGAACATGGGGTTGGTGCGACATGACACATGTTATGGTCAAATATCCACCTAGGTCATCTAGATGCATCCATATGCTCCACAGTCATATAAATGTGCCTTGTTTGACCAATTTTTACTGGAGTGACGCGTTTTTCTGTCGACACTGATTTTTCAGTTTCTGCTCATATGGGTAGGGGTAGTATTAGTATTAGGTCTTCAAGAACCTGCCATAAGGAATTATAAAAAGGGCTTCTGGACATGAGATGAGACGAGCGTAGTCGGAGGGCGGAGCGATGTCACAACCCTTGGTAGTCAAGATGCATGATCCTGTATCCGATATCAAAACTGAAATCAAATTGATTAAAAGATTAAAAAATGGTGGAGGGGACGTTTTAAGCATGAACCCTAAACATGCAACCTGTTCTCTTGTGAGTGGCGAACCACTCGTGGAACGGGCATTAACCTTCCACGTTGTGTTAGATTTCAATCCCACTCTTATGTCCACTGTAAGACATAACGTTCTTGGTTTGTATTGTGACAATGAAGAATTATTTTTGCATCTTCATCTTCATCGACAGAGCATGAATCCACATTTTTTCTTCCCAATTTGATGTCGTCTGACGTTGGGCAGAATTACATGCTAAGGTTACACTTTTTGAAAATACCCGTGTTTTTCCAGACCCGTGTGTACGAAAATCCCGGCGAGAGGTCACACTACTACATTGTAGTTAACCAGCCCGACGACAGTTGCGCTGCATGCATTGACTCTTCGGTCATTTCTGTATTGGCACACATTGTTGGAGGCGCGAAAACGACGTCACTTAATGGCTGCGCCATCTGTAGCCGTGCGAAGAACTATAGGGCTGGGTCCACAATTAAATTTTCTGTACACGTCCTGCACATCGACTGTACATACATTTTGCCAAATACATGTAATTCAAAAACTACAAATAGGAGTTGATTCAAATTTTCACAGGCTCGATTGGCATTCTAATTCTTTTTATTTGCAATTTTCTCAGACAATGTAATAAAGTATAATAGTCAATTTCCAGAATATTTTGCAAATTTTCGACCCCAACCGGGGTCTTCCTCAGGCTGGAACTAGTAACGTTACACAGCAAAAAAACCGACGTGAAAAACATATCACTATACAGTACTACATCTAACCAGGGAATAATCTTTTCTGAATTCAATTCCTTCAAGAGCAATAACGCCAAATTCGCAAATCGCGCCCACGTATCCATTCGTTTTTCCTCTGCGTGATCACTGGAACGAGATAACGGCGAATCGAGTCTTATTCTTTGAGGAATTATTTTTTATGTTGCCTGATATGAAATGAATGAGCTGTATTAAAAAAGACTGTGTCTCTGGTGGTGAAGAACACTGCGCTCAGTGTATGTACTGTACATAAACAACGCACTGCATAAGTCCATTGCAAATATGACATATAACGCCTTCAGGGTTGGTATGGTTCTGCACAAAGAAGCACCCCGATTGGTCATTACTTCACAGTTACACAGGCAGCGATTGGCTATACAGCATCAACGACTTTGATTCGATAAATCACAGTCGTAACAATGGTTTTACTGGCTTATTTGCAATGATTCGTTCCGCGCCGTAAATCGCAAGATTTTTCGTGTTTTTTAAAAAAAATTCCTCCACATTATTAGGCACTAAGATTTGTTCCTTGTCGTGTTTATATTTTACGGACAATCGGATCACATTACGTGACAGAATTACTCCCACTTTAGCGTGACGATTCAGATTTTGCCATACCAGATCGTCAAATGAACGGAACCACTCTACCCGTTGTTGACTCGAGCGTGTCATGACTCAATCATAAAAGGAACCCTGCATTTCGACGCTCGGTTCTATTGACGAAAAATATCACGTTGGGCGGAAGCGGCCGCGGTCTGAATACGGCAAAATCGTAAATTTACGGAGATATGTCGTGTGGGAATGAGAAATGGGCGATCAGATCATGTTGATGTAGTTATCAATCAGAGCCGTGAGGGAATATGACAAGAGGGCTTTGTGACGCTGCTTCCCGATGCTAGTCAAGTGGAACCTACTCTCCTCCCGTTTCTAAGGCGCAGGAAACGTATCTTTTAGTCATAAACGTGCACGCAGAGTATATCTTCTTCAAAGTACGGCTCAACTTCAAGGTCTGACCGTCAGAACATCGGTCATAGTGCATTGAAACAATCTGGTATTTATCAAAACAGGAAGTGAATGAGGAAGAAGGCAGCAGAAAGGAAGTAAAGCCAAAGATTGCCATATGTGCCTTAAAGACGTAAAGACGCAAAATTCAGCCCTCTAGCACAATTATACAGAGAGTTTACTGCTAGAATAGGCTTTAATGACGCGGCGGCCATTTTGGACGCCATCTTAAAAGTCCACCGTTCTGCCCCACATCTGGAAGGTCACCAAAGTGGGACATACAATTGGAAACAGGACCTCCTTCAGTCCCAGGACAAAAGTCTCAAGAACCGTCGCTCGCCTACACCCTGGGTTGCATTAACTGGGCGATGTGGCACCTTGGGAATCGAACGCCGCCCAAGCAACCACCAGGGACGAGATTGGAAAAGTAATCCTCCACAGAGGGAGTTTTGCCTCGCTCGCACAAATGTGTGCGACCGCATGAAAAGGAGCGAGACCAAAGCCCTGCTTTGGGAGGATGGGAAAAATAAGGGCAGTCAAGAATGAGTAACACGCCGAAGTATACTGTGACATCGGTAATAATACACTTGTCAAAGATAGCAGGAGGGAAGATGTTTTTTATGCAACTGTGACAAGCTCTTTTGAATGTAACTTTGATGCCTAATGATTTCAACTCTGACTCATAAACCGTAACTAACTTAATTACTTCAGTTTGCATCTCGTGTTTATTAACCTCAAGCATTAATTCACAACACACAAAATGAAGGGAATTAGATAGAGGCGCGGGCAAAGCTTTCCACTGAAGTTTGATTATTGTCGGTAATAGTTGCTTGAGGTTATGACATCTTTTAAACAAAATTTAATAGCATTCGGCAGATCGGAACACAGTGCAGTGGTACATCGGCCTGCTTTGACGGAAACCCCAGCGTGACACCAGTGCACGATAAAGTACGCGATAGGCTGTAGGGACACGCCGGTTAAAGCGGGCAGCACACAACAGGCGATATCACAAGCGATCTGTCCGCAAACGAGGCAAAATCGGCCGTTGACGCCAGAAGCTGATTTCACAAAGGGTGTTTTCCCAAAACATCATGACTGTTTTAAAATTCTTGGCATCAACGAAAGTAGGCCAAGTTGTTTGGGTGATTACCATCGACATGGGATGTGACTTGCTTTTAACATCATACGAACACCAAACCAATTATCTTGTAATCAATTCGTCATATTCAGTCGTTGATTAGTTAATTCCTATTTGCAATTCAAATCATATCAAGGAAACTTTAGACATAAAAGCTGAAAAAAGTGAAGATCGGAGATATTTGCCAACATTTTCCATAAAATTTACGAGAAATTCAACAACGTGTGGAGGACACAACTGATACCGATAAAGAGGGTTATCGGGTTTATGATATTCGCAGCAACGAAACGGAACGAAACGGCAACGAAATCTGTAGGGAGCACCCATTATTTGTCAACCCTCATTCGACATTAGGCCTAAATGTGAGAACTGATACGTCTTTGCGTATCGTCGAGTGAAGAATGGCCATACCTTGCTGGCCTAGAATGAAAGTTCCATATCTCATCCGGGCCGTTACCGTGTTTTAGCCGATCTACGACAGCCGTTGACTGTTTCGTTCCGCTTAGCAAGCCGAATTAATGCATTTCACATTCTTTTTGACCTAGGGAGTTTTCGCAAACCCCTGAAACGCCAACGCGAACGCCAGCCCCAATTGTAATTCGATGCCACGAAGAGAGCACCGAACAAAAGGATACACGTTCGCATTGGCGTTTCGGGGGCTTTGCAAAAACTCTACAACACGTATCGCGAATTTCCCCATTCCTGTCTCCGTCTACCGATCAAAACAGACGAAACGAATTTTCCAAAATAACTACATTCTGAATGTTACGTGCCGCGTTTCCTTGACTGCATTCTCCCAAAAGACACCGTTTGGAAAGGTCTTCCCCCAAAAACATATACTGAGTGCCTATTAGTGATGCAAACATGACGGCCATTCTATGTGTACATGTACAACTAATCTATGCATCATGTAAACATCGGGCTGGAATCAAATGGACATGACGATGGGCGCTTACGGCAGTCATATGAAATATACTCTTCAAAAAAACACTGCTAACGTGTCACTGGTTTGACTCGAGAGGATTATAAACATCCTGAATGCGGTGTAAATTCAGTAAAAATAAGATAATTTCTTTCCGATATTTCAGTTAATAGGTTTCTAACAGATTTAGTTTTATGGATTTTTTACGTTGCCGTCGTGATGTGATTATTCAAGTGTTTATTTACCATACGTAAGGTTTCAGTGAATGTAGCATTCTGGTGGCTTCGCTTGGTGACTGCCGTGTCTACACATTATTTCGACTGTCATTTCGCTTCCACTCATTGTCGGGAGCCAACAATGGGGATCCTCGCTACGATAGAGGGCAGCACACCGAAACCCGGTCCTACACAGTGGACGCCTTCTGTGTGGGAAATTGATCAGGACCGCGATGTCAGGTTCATTTCAATAGTTTTAACCACTAGTGACACCTATTGAGGCAGTGGGCTAGGGTCCCCATAGGAGCAGTCAGCCGCGCTTATTGCCAAAAGATGGCAGCTACACGTAAGTTATTGCGGGCCAATAAAATAGAAAATTCTCCTGATTGGTGCTCAATCACGCATGAATGGGTCCGCTTGGCATTAAATTGGACCATAGTGACACCTATTGGTCGACTGGCTAATTTTCCCTTGAGTTGTATTGGATTGGATTTTTCCATCAGGGCCGAAGCCAAAGCATTATTCATGGTAAGTATGAAAGAGGCTATCTCAAGCTACTCATGTTCCTCACTTGGATGGGGTCTTTTACTTGTCCTTGCAAAGGAACAAGGTACATGTACAAGACGCCAGATGCTGACTGTCCTTAGTTTTATGGATTTTTTACGTTGCCGTCGTGATGTGATTATTCAAGTGTTTATTTACCATACGTAAGGTTTCAGTGAATGTAGCATTCTGCTGGCTTCGCGTGGTGACTGCCGTGTCTAAACATTATTTCAACTGTCATTTCGCTGCCACGCATTGTCGGGAGCCAGCAATAGGAGCAGTCAGCCACGTTTATTGTCAAAAGATGGCAGCAAAGTTCGAGCGGACCAATACAAAAGAACGTTCTCCCGATTGGTGCTCAATCAAGCATGAATGGGTCCGCCTGGCATTGAATTGGACCGTAGTGACACCTATAGGTCAACTTCCTAATTTTCCCTCAAGTTGTATTGGATTGGATTTTTCCATCAGGGCCGAAGCCAAAGCATTATTCATGGTAAGTATGGAGGAGGCCATCTCAAGCTACTCATGTTCCTCACTTGGATGGGGCCTTTTACTTGTCCTTGCAAAAGGAACAAGGTACATGTACATGTACAAGTACAAGACACCAATGCTGACTGTCCCATGCGACGGACGTGAAGAGCCAGGGATGATTAATCCCATGTGGCCCAGGCTGGATTCGAACCCGGGGCCTGCCGCTTGCTGAGCGGACGTGATAACCACTAGGCTATCAAGGCCCCTGTTCTTAGAAGTTCACGTCGGGGTCAGCGGAGGGGTACCCGGGGGAACACAGGTATGTCCCCAATCCCAAGAGCATTTCCTCTAAACTTGATTATGGTCATTGTCAGCAACGTAATGCTGCTAAAAGGAACACCGCAGATACCGCAGAAGTGCAATATACATGAACCACGGGTCCATGATTATTTTTCTGTCAATCAGGGCCGCGACTAATTGGTGGATTCACACATCAAGGAAGTTAGAAAGGGCCGAATTAGATTAATGCATGCTCCCGTAATCATGCTAATCTCTTGATGTATCTTTTAGTTGGTTCAGAAGGTGGGATGATGATTTATGTATAACTTGGATATAATACACCTCATTTGTAATAAAATATACAGTAGATTCGGGATTTTAAGGTAGATGTCGAATAAGAACACCGCACCCCTCAGCCCAACCTCCTGCGCATGTCCAATTTGACTACTTCCGGTCGTCAATACTAATATTCTTTTGGCTCTGCTGTGCAGATAGCCCTCACCCCGATCATGCCTATGGCTAACCCTAACCCTGACACACACAACTTTTTATCGCGATAAGCGGCGCTGCGAAGAGTAACAAGAAATGTTTTTAAAAAAACATAGGGCGGTAGTGTTTGAATTTCCTGATTGGTTTGCTATTTTGTTGGGCGGGATTTTAGGACGTGACTTGATTGACCAGTTGATCGTGCCATTAGGCCTTGATTATGACGATGCGAGGACTTCGAACTGGAAAGACAGCTGAGACCATTTTGAGAAATCATCAGTCAATATTCAGTACAATACAAATGTCATAGCCCGCTCCCCACGGAGACGGGAGAAAATTCGGAATTGACAAAACCACATAGGCCTAGGCCCATTTATAAATACGCATCCTGGGCTACTAGTAATCTGGCGATGACTACAGGGGTGCTGCATCACGTATTAACGTCCGGCAATCAGAAGCATTTAAGTTGAAAAGGAAAACGCATCATTCAACACACACGTTCATAAATACATGTCATAAAGGCGAATTCCTTATCAGTCCAATAATTGACGTGCATGTCAAAACTGACGTCGTTGCTAAGGTGAATCGGTTCTAGGCGACGCCCATGGCGTAGCCTAGAAGCGCAGCGTCAACACCATTGGTGATGACGTCAAAACGTTGTGCGGTCAGATCCCGGGTCAGATTGAGGTGGGATTGCACTCGATATACAGCAAGCCGTATGGACTATATTCGCTTTGTTTCCCCCGGGTTTCAAGCCAATCCTGCTGCTATCATTCAATAACTAACACAGGTAAGTGATTTTTTTT
>NMRB01000693.1:85180-97710 GCA_002633025.1 Notospermus geniculatus | reverse complement strand
GGGGGGGGGGGGGGGGGGGGGTGGGTAGAGGGGTATTAGAATCTCCCTGGGTCTAATGTCATCCATATCAAGATAACAGAATAAGGCAACAAGATACTTTGCTTATACTATTGTCAGACTTTATGGACTGCAGCTCTTCGTCAAAACTGCAGGAGTTAAGAGAATCCAAATACACCAGATCTGTAATTTACAAAGAATAAAATCACCAATATCTGCAACCTGCAGTCTCTCTGGAGTCCATGCCAATGTGCATGTTGGTGCGTTCTCTAACAATGTGGAGCAAAACTAAAATTCAACTTATCAGCTGACAGCACTTCTGGCCCTCACTTCACAATGACCAAACCAGATGCTGTGTCTCTGATATCTGTGACCCAATCTAGCAAAAGTAGGTGCATGTCACAACCGAGGAAAGGGTTTACAACATAACAGCTGAAATGTACATCTCTACAAGTTGCCAAAAGTTGTGGATAGCAGTGATAATAGCTGAGGAAACTGACCACCTGTGACAAGCACCTGCCTTTTCTAGATCGGATCATATTTGGTGCCAAGCACTCACCAGTTGCAGCGGGAGAGTTAAAGTTGTGAATAACCTGCCATCTATTTACAAGCAGTCAAAAGATCATCACAAATCGTACATGTACAACAGAGTTAAAATTTGTCCACAATATTTTGAGGGAAGGAATACGATTATCTCAGTATGCTGCAGTGTAATTCCCAATAATTTACATCACCTAATGCTCAGATACGACTCCCACACGACAGCCTCAATACTTCTGCTATTTTAAGCCTGAAATAGTGTTTATAGGCACCTGACAAAGTGGCAGTCAGAGTTTGTTTTGTGCCAGACACTTGGGATTTACTGCCTGACATGTAATGGATTATCTATGTACAGACTTGTAAATGGTGCCTGACATTTTGTCGGGCAGCAACTGCCTGGTGCCTGACAAATGACAGTTTGGTACCGGACAATGTCCTTATCCAATGCCTCCTCATGCTCAGAACATCTTGCATTTCATCTTTATACTGAAATTTCATAGAAAATCTTACATAAAGTAAATGTACATATACCATGTATACATTCAGTTTTATCATGATGTCAGAAAATTTACGGCAGCCTTCCACTAAAATATTTATGAACCTGAAGGAAATAAAGTGCAACTCTTTCTTTTTTTAATATTGAGTCGAGAACCATGAGCTCTAACTTGGCTCATTTTTGGCCCTTACGACACTACTGGAGCGATTTTTATGTAATGTAGGAGGAAACCAGAGCCCCCGGAGGAAACCTACGCCGTCAGAGAGAGTTGCCCTCTCTATCACATAAGTACCGGTCCGACT
The DNA here is from genome assembly GCA_002633025.1 of Notospermus geniculatus. Lineage (NCBI taxonomy): Eukaryota > Metazoa > Nemertea > Pilidiophora > Heteronemertea > Lineidae > Notospermus > Notospermus geniculatus. The sequence continues at coordinate 96,375 of NMRB01000693.1, read as the reverse complement.
GGGAATCGAACCTGAGACCTCAGAGGTGACAGGCGCTGATGCTTCCATTGCACCACTTGACACACAGCAATTCATTCTTAGCCTGGGTTCAGGCCAGTCGATTTCATCAAACTTGAGCGCTGATATGGGCAGTCTGGGTCTTCCCTTAGTATCTGACAAGTTGTGAAACCATCATCTCAAAACATCATCTCTTAAAACATCTCCTCAATATTATTGTATCGCTTTTGAAGGGCAATGGCGCTGAGTCTTCAAGGATACTAACTTATAGGACCCCAGTACCCTCTGGTGGAAACGCTAAGTTCCCACCTCCATCATGGCGACTTCCATTCATTTTGACCTCCCTGATCAAGATATGTTCAGTTCCTCACAAGGACACCATTTCTGAGTCCAGTACATGTATTAAATTCTACAGCATTTTGATGCTTATCAATGACAGGTGCAAAGGTATACCACCTAAAATGTTCCTAGCAAGAAGACAGAAAGAAAATCAACACAAATATCACCCAACTTCTCAGAGGTACCTTCATGACAATTTTTTTCCCATTTATGTCCATATCACATGTAAAACAAACACCACTCTCTCAAGAATTTTTATGTAATTTTTTCCCTTCAACTATCGATTTGACATCTTCTAAATCTAGCGTTTCATATTTCATCAAAGCCTGCGCGAGGTCTTTGTGGGCTGTCGAATGTGTTTTCAGGACATTTCTTGCTCTCTCGTATGACTCCTGAAAATGAGAAAATACGATAAAGCCAGATTAATTTAGGTGATGATATTTTGCCAGAGCTTCATGCCAACAGTGGGAATGGAACCGGAGACCTTCTGACCGTAAGTCAGACCCTGGCCCCTTCACCACGAGGACTCCCTGTGATCAATTTGTGAACAGCGGACAGCGGTGATAATACTTGAGTAAACGGATGACCAATGATGATCACTTGCGACAAACGACTGTTTTTGCTGGAGCGGGTCACATATTATTTGACACAGGGGTTTAATGCATGCATTGCAGGGGGAGGGTGTTTCAGAGGTCAAAGGAGCACATGCCCCAGTAAGAACACATCCCCGAGTAATGCCCCGGTCTGGTAATGCATCCCTCGGAGAAAAATCCCAAATGTTACTTACTGACAACAATCTTTTGATCTCATTATCAACAAGTTCCGTGGTGGCAGGGCCCACGTCATTCACCTTCAACATCGATAAGCCACTATCTACTGGATCATCGCCGAAGACTCGTACCCCAACTTTCTCTGACATACCAAACTGCTTGACCATCGCAGTGGCGATACTAGTGGCCGATTGGAAATCATTTGATGCACCTGCAGGTGAGAAGACAGGAGAGAAAGTGAAGTCAGAATTATTTCATTGAACGATTCACAAAGTATCTCTCAGCAGCACAAGAGACTGTTCTAGAGTTTCGGATTGTAAAGTTCCAGCCTGAAGAAGACCCCGGTTGGGGTCGAAAATTCGCAAACACTCTGGAAATTGCCTTTTTATTTATCTCAGCAGCATAAAGAGAGTATATGCGTCTAGTTTCCTTTCAGCTCAAGCACCCAGCCCCCCACCCACCAAAATGCTGTCTCTAAATATCACTCCAGTAACTCAAGTGCCAACTTAAGTGGGTATGGTGAAGAAACCGAAGATCCACCCTACATTATCTTTGATGGCGGGTGGCAATCCTGAATTCGGTTTCTGTCTATTATCTCAAGAACGCCATGAAGGATTGGCTTGAAATTTTTTTGTGCGGAGTGATGTCTACGAGGGGAAGGTTCCTTTTGATGACCAGCACTGCTGCTCATCCAAGATGGCAGCCATAGTGGCCATCTTGAATTCTTCGGTTTCTATCAGTTATCTTGAGGATGCAGACAATGCTGTCTCTAAATATCACTCCAGTAACTCAAGTGCCAACTTAAGGGGGTATGGCGAAAAAAACGAAGTTCCTCCCCACTTTATCTTTGATGGTGGGTGGCCATCTTGAATTCGGTTTCTGTCCATTATCTTGAGAACGCCTTGAAGGATTGGCCGAAATTTTTTGTGAGAGTTGGTCTCTATGAGGGGAAGATTCCTTTCGATGACCAACACTGCTGCTCATCCAAGATGGCGGCCATGGTGACCATCTTGAATTCGGTCCATCAACTATCTTGAGGATACAGACGTGCTAGTGCACCACCCCAAATCTTGTTACCTGTTGTCACTTTCTCTGATCCATAAACGATCTCCTCTGCCACCCGTCCACCCATGGCGACATCCATCTGCGCCAGAAGCTGGGACTTTGTCCGGTTGAACTCTTCCTTCTCTGGTACGAATGCAGTCTGAAATTGACACAAATGACCATCAAATTTTAGGGTTAACCCCGCCCCTTCGTTGCTTGTGGCAATTTCATCAAAACAACTACAGACAAAAATGCACATGGCTATAAAAGGTTTCAGAAACCCTGTCACATAAGTAGTCATTGGAAAGCAATAATGAATGGCACTTAGTTGAACTTGGAAGTTGTTCAATTCAAACTGCAGACATGAATGTTATACCACTGGTGTTAAGTTGACCAGCTATGTGTTGATCGTTGTGGTCTTGTCAGTTACCCGAGGTTAGTTCAGTGCAATTTGCCAAATGTAGATGGAACAAACTATAGAGTTTAGGTACTTTGCCATCTACTCGTACATAATTTTTAAATTTGAGAGAATGTACCTTGGCATTACTCAGTTAAACGGTTGAAACCGATCTGAACTTGCAATCATTTTCAAAACTTACATGACCGAGTGACATCCCTCGTGGTATGATGGTCACTTTATGTATTGGCATGGCGTCCTTGGTAAAGAATGCCACAAGGGTGTGCCCTGCTTCATGGTAGGCAGTCAAGAGGTTGGTTTCCTCGTCTGGAATGCGAGTTTTCTTGGCTGGCCCTGCACAGTTAGAGAAATAAATCGGGCCCATAAGTGGCATAACCAATATTGTTCATGTAATGATGCACTGTGTTAACATTACTGTGATGACACAGGCCTAAGGCAAGGTCAAGGTCACTCGTGGATCAATTCTCAAAAAGGAATACCGGTCGGACAGTTATTCTCAGCCACAACACTTACCCATCATAACCTTGTCCCTTGCAAACTCAAGATGATGATTGGCAACGCCCGTCGCCCGATCCATAGCGGCCTTCAGCGCCGCCTGATTCACTAAATTCTCCAAATCGGCACCGGTAAACCCTGTCGTTCCCCGTGCCAGCTTGTCTACGTCAACGTTATCCTCAGTTTTAACTTTACCAAGGTAGAGATCTAGTATATCTTTACGTCCCTTCAAGTCTGGGGCGAATACTCGCACTTCTACGTCGAAACGACCTGGACGAAGCAACGCTCTGTAATGAGAGTGAAGAGAGATAGAGGTTTACTGGAAATTATTTGAAGAAAGGTTGTTCCTGCGAACCTTCTGAAGAATGCTTCATCAAATATTCTCCAGTTCATCTCCAAGGCTTTCAGAAAACTTCGACAGAAGATACCGTCTGCTCAAACCTGGGGGTATATGAGTTAAGGCACCCTCCCACAGCAGGGGTTTTTATCTAGATCCTCTTCACCTGGACCAGAGGTTAACCAGTGGTTAGTGTGCAAAACAACGAGTAAGACAAAAGCCCTACTGTGGGAGGATGTATTCAGTACAGCCGAGTTCAATCATATTCTTAGACCTTGAGCCAGGTTATTGTCCACCTGTACATGAATTCCACAAATGAGAGATCAACTTACTTGTCTAAATTATCTTGCCTATTTGTTGCACCTAATACTATCACCCCCTCATTTTGTGTGAACCTGAAAAGAAATTGACAAGCGATATCACTTCCATTTTCAAGTTTAACTCCTTCAAAAAAAATTTCAAGTCGAGAGCTGCGAGTGCTGTCTTGGCTCATTAAACAATATTGGGTGCGTTGCGTATTGAGTGTAATGCGGGAGGAAACTGGGAAAGTGAAGCATCCGGCGGAAACCTATGCTGTCNCACCCTGTAGGAGGGTGACGCCTGATTGGATTTTGATGAATTTCTCAGGAAAGTGGCGCCTTGATAAGTGTAAGATGCCTATAAAATTTGAAGGGAAAATTTCGACGTCTTCTAAGATTTTTTGCCGGGGTCTTCCTTTTTTACCTGGTGGGGTCTTCCTTTTTTAGATCTTAGGTCTTAGATCTTTGTTTTTTACTTTTTCAGGATTGGGGGTCTTAGGTCTTTGGGGTCTTAGGTCTTAGGGTCTTCGTTTTTTATACACCCGGAAAGTGAAGCATCTGGCGGAAACCTATGCTGTCCGAATCATCCTCTCTATCATGTGAGTTTCGGGTACCAGAAATCGAACCCACGACTTCAGAGGAGATAGGCATGAGATGTTCTGCACCACTCTGACAACCAAGAGTGAACTACTACCAAAAACCCTCCCCCTCCAAAAAGGATTGCAGGTTGAAGAACAGGAGTAAAATCAATCATTACCCATCCATTTCTGACAGTAACTGGTTGATCGTCTGATTAGCATACGGATGAATCTGTGAACTTGTCCTCTTCGCTCCAACTGTGTCTATTTCATCGATGAACACGACACACGGAGAACGAATTTTGGCCGCAGCTGAAACAATACAAGGATGTTTTCCTACAGCATCTGAACAGTTTGTTTGTATATGATTTTCCATCAGGGCTGACGCCATAGCATTATTGGCCCTGGTAAGTACGGAAGAGGCCATCTCAAGCTACTCAAGCTGAATTTTGTACTGCAGACTTACTGAATAGTTGCCGCACCCGTTTTGCGCCAGTCCCAACAAAAATCTCGTCAAACTCTGATCCAGATGCATGGAAGAACGGCACACCGGCTTCACCAGCCACGGCTCTCGCCAACAGAGTCTTTCCCACACCAGGTGGCCCAACTAATAAAACACCCTTCGGCAGCTTGGCGCCGAGTGACGTGAACTTTTCTTGATCTTTCAGGAATTCGACAATATCTTGGAGTTCCTGTTTAGCTTCGTCGGCCTGAAATTGACAAGTACTGTCATAAGAATACAACCAAACTCTGAATATGGCTCAGAAAAAGAAGAACTAATCGTCCTTCCCTGTCAGGACAGATCTCAGTCTCAACATGCAGGTCTCAAGTAATGACTTGTCAACAAATATTAGCGAGGAATGTATTTCAGAACATAACTTTTAGCAGTAACTGTAGCAGCACTTGTGCTGGAATTTGTATTTGGTTTTCCGTCAGGGCCAAACCATAGTATTATTGGCCCTGGTAAGTACACAAAAGGCCATCTCAAGCTACTCATGTTCCTCACTTGGATGGGGTCTTTTACTTGCCCTTGCAAAGGCACAAGATACAGGGCACCATGGCTTACTGTCCAATGCGACGAATGAGAAGAGCCAGGAATGATTTATCCCAATGGCATGGGCTGGTTTCAAACTGGGACCTGCCGCTCGCTAAGCCGCCGTGATAATCACAAGGCTGACAAAGTTCCTATCACAACTTACCCCACGGACATCATCGAAAGCTACAGTGATTTCCTCAGGGTTCACTTCATACTGTTCCCTGTTTAGGACACCGAGGCCTCGCATACCTGGAAACAGATCAGGGACGATAAGCCTGAGACAAGAACTGATTCTATGACAATGAGTTCAATACTGGAAAGCTGGTGTTAAGCCTTCACACTGTTGTTCTGATTGTACAATATGGTGTGATTTTCTGATGTTCCGTTTGTGTGGAATCAGTACAGCAGGCACCTATAGAGTTTGTGCAGTGGCTCACTGCGACATGACTTTTGCCCCAGTCCACTATGCCGACGTCGACAACCAAGTGCGCCGTGTGTAGATCACGTCATGGTTGAAGTCAAACACAGACATTCCACTTGCACAGATGACAAAGTGTGCCACAACATGGGTCGACGACACAATTTCACGTCAATTTGACCGTCCAGATGGCAGATTTTCCTGTGATGACATCTGCACAAGCTCTGTTCTATAAGCGGATGTCAGCAAATTTATCAAGGGTGTGGACATCAACACAACAAAAACAGCAATTCCATACAGAGGATACGTTCAACGTTGGCAGCCAAGCGAAGCATTCTCATCCAACCAAAACCAAACCATACATACTGTACTTACTCCCTCCTACAGTAGTGAACAACTGAATCAGTTGAATGACGCAGTAGAAACCGACCGCGTACGTGATGCCGCGCAGCAACCTGGACATCCATGAGGATTTCGCTTCTGGTTTTTTTTCATGAGAAGAGTAACCCTCGGCAAAGGCAATTTTGATTTTTTCCTGCATTTCCGGTGATGACTCGGATTCCTTCAACATGCTCTTTAGTTTATCCGTTGGTTTTGATTTATCTCCTTTTTCAAATATCTATAAATATCAAGAGAATAACTGAGATTTTTATAACACTCATATTTTTCATGTGCCCTGTCAGTATCGTCACATCTCTTCCTAAAGCTTTACACTATGATGACTTAGGTATATGTAGGCCAAGAATGCAAGCCACGTGTGAATAAAATCTCCACACCCCTCAAGTGTCCAGAATGGCCAGATTTTAACTCTCTTTTCAGATATCAAGTGGCAGGCAGCCTGCCACTTTTAGACACTTGTACTGAGGGGTGCCCCGAGAGGATTTCAAGGGTCTTAACACACTGAATCAAGAGCTGAATCCAAGATACAGAAAAGCACAAAATTGACACACAAAATGATAATAGGCAAGAAGTCAATCTCCAGAATTCACAAATTTTCGACCCCAACCGGGGTCTTTTTCAAGTGGAACTTTACAATCTGAAACTCTAGAAAAGACTGAGCTGAAACCCAAATGTAGTTAACTAATCAAGAGCTGAGTACCAAATTTGGCAATATTAACTCTATAGACAACATTAGGCAATAGGAGGAAACCAGACTGCCCGTAGAAAACCTCTGCTATACAAGAGATCTGCCCTCTCTCTTGATGAAGAATGGTTCCACCCAGGGTTGAACCGAGAACCTCAGAGGTGAGAGGTGTAGACCTTTCCAGTCCACTATGCCACTTGAACAGCCCCACGAACACGAATCATATTCACTGTCATCTCAACTTACCGATCCCTTCAATATGTAACTAAACCCGTCATCCTCTTTCTTTCCAGTCAGACCTTCCACTGAGTTGGCCCGCCTCGTTTTGAAACCCCTACTCGGCTGTCGATGCTGTGAAAATGCTCGACGTGGCTGATGAGAAACTGGAAACAGAATTTGACAACAAACATGAATTACAGAATCATATTGGCATTTTGAGCAGAAAAGATGATGCAATCCTGAAAACATTACTTTCAGCTCCTGAAATACATGTTTTCCAAATCTATAATTGTGACCCTCTGCCACAAAACCAGTCGTTCACAATAACATTTGAAGGAGAGCTTTGTATGGGTTTCTCTACTTACTTGAATTTGACTTTGTCAAGGACTGTAGAACATGACGGCATGTTGACGCGAGAGCACTGTTGAAACTCGACTGGGAAAATTTTGTGAGGTCCTCCGCAAAACCTGAGATAGAAACCCGAACATAATTACACTCAGATGCGACCAAGTTGGATCGAAGGTTTGTTTTCAGAGAGGGTTCTGACAATATCTAATACTAAGTTGACATATTTTATGATTGACAACAAATGTCAACTTACCCAACAACTTCAAATTACCAATTCTGCCAAGAAGTGGATTGAATTTGGATTTGTTACCGAGTCTGCGGTTCATGCCTCAAGTGTACCAATGCATCAGTGGAGTTTATGGACCCAGGGGCCTGTTTCATAAAGTGACTTTAAGCTAATGGTACCATTACTTCAATGCATTTTCCATTTGGGTAACGGTACCATTAGCCTAAAGTCACTTTTTGAAACAGGCCCCAGGTTCAGAGTTTGATGGATAGTTTCAGAGAACCCAACATTCATCCCACTGCATTGGACAAAATTCAACAGAAACTCTGAACATTACACATGTAAATCAGAAGCCAACGCACCATTCTTGTTCTCGAAAAATGTCTTTGATGATGCACATGAGGAGATGAAATCAGAGAACTGTTCCAAGTTTGCAGTTTTCTCTATCACTGACAGGATTGGGGCCTGAATTTTCTTGGCAATTTCATGATCAGAGTCTTCGAATCCAAGATCGCGGAGGCAAGATTTCACCTGAAATAAAGAAAGTGCATCAGCCATGACATTCAAAACATTAATATTCAGTGGTTTTACAACCATCCAAAAGCAGTGAACAGATAACACATCAGCATAAATATAAATATTCAGGCACTGAAATAAATCACCAAGATACATACTTTTTCTACTTCTTCTGGTCCAAATGAAGCCACTTCTTCATTGTGTTGTCTACGACTTCCGCGATGAAATGTCTTGACATTGCTGCCAAATATCCGGGAATTTGCAAATGCAGCCAAGTTTACCACTGGGATAGCAAACTGTAAGAGAGAATTACTTTTGGTTCATGTGTTGGTTCACTGGTCATCACACCAAGGAGACCAAGCAACGTCTGTGGCAAGATCGTGATGAGCATGATTGCTTCTTATTCTCATTCAGGAAAATTAATGATCCAAGCCAATTTTTGTTGGAATATTTCATTTTCAAGATTCAATCAAACCCCATGACCAGAATCCTATGAAATACAGTAATTACTGCTGTTGCATCATGTCAATATGTTTTTTCCCGATGGGAGTGATGCTGGCAAAAATAACAAAAATCAATAAATGCCGATATCTATTTTAGGAACCAATGCTAGCATTTGTTTTGACAATCGAAACACCTACACACACAACACTGAGCTGATGCAATAACACAACTTTTTATCGATCACAGTTATCATCAAGAGGATGAGTTTTCTTATTCTGTGATGTATATAAGGTACAAGTCAACTCACAACGTACATACCCGCCACACCCTAATTACCGTAACCCTAACCCTAACCCATAACCTACTAAGGAAGCCAACCATACCACCATGTCCGATGTCATTGTCATGTGACGATGTTGACAGTACTGTGACGATGTTGACGGTATTTCTGTGACGATGTTGCGTTAGGACCAGGAACACCACCACCACCGTGTCTAGGCCTACCCAAAGTCAAAGCTAAAGAGGCACGTAAAGTCGTAACATTCTGCTCCTGCAAACCAGCATGACCTACCAGGGCAGTGTGTCTGATGTCGTCAAGACAAAAAAAACGTGAAAACTCTTAACCCAACCCAACTGCCCAATCCCCCCCACAGTGTGGCCACACCCTGACCCCCCCCCCTGCAAGCTAGCTGCTGGATCACCAACAACTGCTGCCAAACAGAGAAATAACACAACAGACATTAGCAGCGCCGTAGGCCTACTTGCCTGGCCTGTGAGTGTGACATGCAGTCTGTGCTTTCACTTTTGCATGTTGGCCAGACACACTGTTGGGAATGATGAGCATGCATTTTTGCAGTGCATTGAAAATGACTGCATGCATCATGTGCATGCGTGCGTGCGTGCGTGCGTCTGTGTACGACGAAATGATGCGGAAATACTAACCTGGGGTTGATTTGTAATTGAAAACATCGCCACAAATGATACTTCGATGATATATCTTTCGCTGTAGATTATTGTTTTGCGTTGATTCCTAGGCAAATTGAAGATTTTTACATGTTTCAGCTGTGATTTCGTAAAGATTCCATCAACATGATCAATGGCCGTGTTCGGAAAGCTTCCCCGAGGAAATTTCTTCCCCGAGCTTCGGGGAATGTGAGCATGCCCAGTGAAGGCGAATTTCCGAACGATATTTGCCCTTCCTCGGGGAAAGGTACTACTGTGGGTTGCAGGCGTGAAATGTTCCACGTTTAGCCAATCAGCATGTCGGATTGGAAAGAAAACGAAATGCATGCCGGGAGTTTCCCCAAGTGAGCGACTCGGCGAGTCGCTCACTTCGGCCAGGCTCGAGGAAGCCTTGGCAGCCTGCCAAATACCTTACCGAACGCTCTCCCACTTCCCCGAGCCTCCCCGAGGAAGCTTTCCGAACACGCTAAAGCTGGTGGTGTAACACACATGTCTTCTCATGTGCTTTTCATAACGCGACTAATCATTGGATAACTTCTCTGAACAACAACCAATCACCAAACATTTAACAAAAGTCCTGAGCGCCCTCTTCTGGATTATGACATCATCGTCATGTGATACGGTCACGTGATAATTAATATGCAAAATGGTGGACGAACCGTGCAAAATAATTTCTCAAAAATTTTGACGTTTTTTCCTATTTTATTCCGTGATTGTGGGAGGTATGATACTAAATTGAATACCCAGTTGTAATTCATCTATTGATGTGTCCTTTTTAACACAAAAAGTTTCTATTTGATATCTATCTACCTATTTTTACGAGTGAAATGCAAGCAAGCAACAACCGACACGTCACTCCCATCTTATCTCCTCATTTGCATGATTTGGACCTACTACACACTACACTCACAGCACTGTCAGTAGTGGACATATGTACATGTCACAGACACAGAGAAAAGCACAGCCTTGCGCTCAGCATCAGCCAGCTGGGCGGCAGTGCTGAATGCATGAAATGAATGAATGAAAATGTGCTGTGGTCGGTGGCATGGAGCCCGTGCCCAGTTACGAAACTAGCCACGCTGTGCACAGGAGGTTGGCTCAACCGAGGATGGCCCCTACGGTATATAAATAGGACAAGGACATCACGTTTTTTTCGACTTCTCACTTCAAGCCCAGATTTTCACAAAAAAACATCAATATTTTCACAAAAACCTACCTTCACCGTAGTCTCCACATTGTATACTGTACATATCCACCGAAAATAATCCCAAAAAGTTCCTTTGAATAATTAAAACAGGCCGTTAATTAACATTGCGTCGGTTTGAGACACTGGTTGGCAATCGCCATGTTGAAATTCCAAAGGCGATGGAAGACGGATTCTGATTGGCTGGATATCGCCTTTGGAATTTCAACATGGCGATTGCCAACCAGTGTCTCAAACCGACGCAATGTTAATTAACGGCCTGTTTTAATTATTCAAAGGAACTTTTTGGGATTATTTTCGGTGGATATGTACAGTATACAATGTGGAGACTACGGTGAAGGTAGGTTTTTGTGAAAATATTGATGTTTTTTTGTGAAAATCTGGGCTTGAAGTGAGAAGTCGAAAAAAACGTGATGTCCTTGTCCTATTTATATACCGTAGGGGTCATCCTCGGTTGAGC
>NMRB01000693.1:65973-83586 GCA_002633025.1 Notospermus geniculatus | reverse complement strand
ACATTTGCGGCAAAACTCAATGTGGTAGGGGTGTTTTTAAAGTTGAGTGACCCAACGCTGCTGGACTCGTCATTCAGTTGGGTCAGTCGACTTTAAAACACCCCTACCGCATTGAGATTTGCCGTCAATGTGTACTTAGTAGCCTTACTTTGACTCTGAGGTTCAACCATGCCTCAAGTCTAAGTGCACCATGCATCAGCGGACTTCATACATCCAGGTTAAAAGCTGGATTAATGGTTTCATAGAAATCAAACAGTCTCCCCACTGTCATGATGGACAAAATTCAACAGAAACTCTGAACATTAAATCAGAAGCCAACGCACCATTCTTGTTCTCGAAAAATGTCTTTGATGATGCACATGAGGAGATGAAGTCAGAGAACTGTTCCAAGTTTGCAGTTTTCTCTATCACTGACAGGATTGGGGCCTGAATTTTCTTGGCAATTTCATGATCTGAGTCTTCGAATCCAAGATCGCGGAGGCAAGATTTCACCTGAAATAAACAAAGTGCATTACCGGTAATAGCCATCTGATGATATTCACAATATTATTCAGCGGTTTTACAACCATCCAACAGCAGTGACCCGTTAACACATCAGACAGTAGCATAAATATAAATATTCAGGCACTAAAATAAATCACCATACATACTTTTTCTACTTCTTCTGGTCCAAATGAAGCCACTTCTTCATTGTGTTGTCTACGACTTCCGCGATGAAATGTCTTGACATTGCTACCAAATATCCGGGAATTTGCAAATGCTGCCAAGTTTACCACAGGGATAGCAAACTGTAAGAGAGAATGACTTCTTGTGTTAGTTCACTGGTCACTACACCAAGGAGACCAAGCAATGTCTGTGGCAAGATTGTGATGAGCATGATTGATTCTTATTCTTATTAATTAGGAAAATTTATGATCCAAGCCAATTTCTGTTGGAATATTTCAAGATTCAATCAAGCCCCATGACCAGAATCCTATGAAATACAGTAATTACCGTATTTTTCGGCATAAGACCCGCGACTTTTTTCCGCGAAAAGGCCCCAAAAATCGCTAGTGCGGGTGATACAACAGTGCGGTTCCTATGTGGATTAAGGCCTGCATCATCCCATAGGCCTATTTTCATAAATAAGCACAAAATTCAGCGAAGAAACATGCCCAAAGCATGGACTTTCCAAGCCATGCCACATGTCATGATGTGCCAGCCATTACAGTTTAGTTCGTTTGAGTGCCTGAGTTGTCACTGTTGACCTGGCACTTGTAGTATTACACTTGTTCCAGTTTAGTTCGTTCGAGTACCCGACTTTACCTGATACTACTGAGGTAGACTGGTATCTGGTCTTCTGGGCAGCTATCAGGATCAGTCTACTGCTGAAGTCACAGGAGTTCGTTAACAATCAACATACATACATAGTGTGTATGTATGTGATTGTTAACAAACTCCTGTGCTGAAGTTGGCTAAACCACGGCCTGGGCAGAATTGGTCTGCCCAGGGTTTACCATGAAATACCAAAAACAAAAAAATGTTGTGCATTGTCTTTAGTCATTCATCCTGCATCCCAGTGCATGTCATGTGCATCATGTGCATGCGGGGGATACAACAGTGCGGGGGATGTGTGGATTAAACACTGATCTGTGGGGGGTGCGGGTCTTAGTGCAGTGCGGTGAGTAGTGCGAAAAATACGGTACTGCTATTGCATCATGTCAATATGTTTTTTCCCGATGGGAGTGATGCTGGCAAAAATAACAAAAATCAATAAATGCCGATATCTATTTTAGGAACCAATGCTAGCATTTGTTTTGACAATCGAAACACCTACACACACAACACTGAGCTGATGCAATAACACAACTTTTTATCGATCACACTCACAGTTATCATCAAGAGTATGAATTTTCTTATTGTGTGATGTATATAAGGTACAAGTCAACTCACAACGTACATACCCGCCNGTCCAGACAAAAAAAAAACGTGAAAACTCTACCGGTAGATAGGCCTAGGCCTAACTCAACTCAACTCACAACTGCCCGATCCCCCCTCCCCACACACCCTGCCTGACGGCCTGACCCCCCCCTGCTGGATCACCAGATAGAATAAAAATTATCTTATCTTATTAAAATAAAGATTATCTTATCTTATCTTATCTTATCTTACCAACTGCTGCCAAACAGAGAAATAACACAACAGACATTAGCAGCGCTGTAGGCCTACTTGCCTGGCCTGTGAGTGTGACATGCAGTCTGTGCTTTCACTTTAGCATGTTGGCAATGAGTAGCATGCATTTTTGCAGTGCATTGAAAATGACTGCATGCGTGCGTGCGTCTGTGTACGACGAAATGATGCGGAAATACTAACCTGCGGTTGATTTGTAATTGAAAACATCGCGATGAATGATACTTTGATGATATATCTTTCGCTGTAGATTATTGTTTTGCGTTGATTCCTAGGCAAATTGAAGATTTTTACATGTTTCAGCTGAGATTTCGTAGAGATTCCATCAAGCTGGTGTAACACACATGTCTTCCCATGTGCTTTTCATAACGCGACTAATCATTGGATAACTTCCCTGAACAACAACCAATCACCAAACATTTAACAAAAGTCTTGAGCGCCCTCTTCTGGATTATGACATCATCGTCATGTGATACGGTCACGTGATAATTAATATGCAAAATGGTGGACGAACCTTGCAAAATAATTTCTCAAAAATTTTGACGTTTTTTTCCTATTTTATTCCGTGATTGTGGGAGGTATGATACTAAATTGAATACCCAGTTGTAATTCATCTATTGATGTGTCCTTTTTAACACAAAAAGTTTCTATGTGAGATCTATATACCTATTTTACGAGTGAAATGCAAGCAAGCAACAACCGACACGTCACTGACTATCTCCTCATTTGCATGATTTGGTTGGACCTACTAGGCCTACCTACACTACACTCACAGCACTGTCAGTAGTGGACATATGTACATGTCACAGACACAGAGAAAAGCACAGCTCACGCTCAGCATCAGCCAGCTGGGCGGCAGTGCTGAATGCATGAAATGAATGAATGAAAATGTGCTGTGGTCGGTGGCATGGAGCCCGTGCCCAGTTACGAAACTAGCCACGCTGTGTAGATACAGGGTTCCTCCTCCAGACAGCTGTAAAATTTCATGGACCTTTTGAGGACTTTCATGGTATCAAATATGTAAAATTTAATGACTTCAGAAGCCGGGCCATGTGCACCGGCGTCCGTGTCCGACTTTTACTCTTTCGTGATGGAAAGAAATTAACGAAACAATGTAAAAAACACCAGAAATTTAATTTTCAAGACTGAACATTTTATTTTTTAAGGACTTTTGTGGACTTTATAGGATTTTCTCAATATTTATGGACTTTCAAGGCCTTAAATTTAAGCATTTTATATTCTTGGACTTTCATGGTTTTAAAGGACCTGGAGGAACCCTGTAGATAGCTACCTAGGCCTACCTGGCAGTTCTTATTTAGGGCCTACGAGTTTTGTCATGTTTATGACTTGTTTGTAAATTATTAGTGTTGTATTTTTTCAGATCTAAGGAAAATTAAAGATGGGGTCCCTTTTCCGCAGCGAGGAGATGACCCTCTGTCAACTCTTCCTTCAGTCGGAAGCTGCGTACACATGCGTATCAGAATTAGGTGAACTTGGCCTAGTTCAATTCAGAGATGTAAGTATTCTGAAGTGTTACTCCGCGGTGATTCAACTGGTGAAAGGCAATTTCTATGTAAAAGCTCTTTAATGGATAGATCATGATGTAACTCGTAACAGACCCCAATCATGATGATCAGGAGGGGAAGAGAAATGTTCATTTTTATGAAATTAATTGATGAACGAATAAAAATGTCCTGTTTTTCTTTTTCCAGCTCAACCCTGATGTGAATGCTTTCCAAAGAAAGTTTGTCAATGAAGTTAGAAGATGTGATGAAATGGAAAGGAAACTGAGTATGTACCGGGGTATTTTGTGATTGAATAACATGATGTAGAATTTCAAGTGTTTTCACAATATTTCCAACAGTAGCTATCTGTTCTTTATTCTGCCCAGAAATGATAAGTTGAAGTTGATGATTTGTGGAAAATGAGGACTCGCAGAGGATTCAAGTTGCAAGGGAAGAACCACTTGACATTAAATCTTGCTACTCAAGTCATGTTGTAGTGTACCATTCTAGATCTAACATGACTCAAGACTTATAATTAACAGTTTTTCTGACTTTAAATAACATTGGCTGATTTCAGGGTTCCTTGAGAAGGAGATCAAGAAGGATGGAATACCAATGTTAGACACTGGCGACAATCCAGATGCCCCTCAGCCTAGAGAGATGATTGACTTAGAGGTAACACAAAGAGAAACACATATGATTTGGTTATATGTAACAAATGGATTTTAGTGAAAAAAACTTAGAAATTCAGAATGCCACAGAGGAAAGCAGCCAGGATTCAGTTTTTCAGAGATCCTGGCTGATGAGTCACGGTGATGTAGTGGTTTGGGTCTCCGACTAGTGGCCAGAGGGTCACGGATTCGAATCCTTCTGTGGCATGAGACTTTGGGCAAGTCTCTTTGCCTTATTGGCCGCTCTCCACCCAGGTTTATAATGGGTACCGGTCAGAAATGCTCAGACTGTAGAGCTGAATGAACAGCTCATCTGAGTTCTACTGAAAGGTTTCAGGACACACTGGGGTTAAAGTGTACAGTGGGATGACATCTCTACCGCGTTGTTGATATCAGACTATAAACCCAAACTTTAACTTAAACTCTTGATGACTTTATGGCTAAATATTTTTCTATCAGATGTTTGTTTTTCACATATTTCTTATAAAAGAGTTCTGTATTCTGAATTGCAGGCTACATTTGAGAAACTTGAGAATGAGATGAAAGAAGTAAATGCCAATGCTGAAGCTTTGAAGAGAAATTTCCTGGAGTTGACTGAACTGAAGCACATTTTGAGGAAGACGCAGGGATTTTTTGAAGAGGTATGTAGAACGATGGTGTATCTGTCTTTCATTGACCCAGGAGAGGGTGGTAGGTGTTGGCTGGGTTCTCCATGTGGCGCAACCTCGAACATGAAACATGGGTGACAAATCAAGGAGGTGCACAACCAGAAATAACTCACAAATCAAGACATGCCTCAGTTCTTGAGTTTGGTACTTGGCGGGCCATTTCTGGAACTGCCCATCAATGGTACCTTCATGGATGTGGAGTGCTGCCCCATGGAGATCTCCACTGACCTGGTGATTAAGGATTCCGCATGATTCTTTGTCCTGTCCTGGGCAAATCTAGATCTGCTAATTATCAAAGAATGTCTTGGCTAAGAAATTACTCCATGCTTTTGGCTGTGAAGAGAAGGAAATCTACTATCCTACTATTACTAAAAGGTGGTTTGCCTTTCTCAGCAATCTCCACGAGCCCTTCACAGTCTGCATCTAAATCTGACAGATAATAATTCTACCTTTAAATAACATTGCATTGTAAATTTATTGAAATCCATTTCTTTAGAATACAGAAACTTGAATTTAATTCTTGCAAATTAACTTCTTACTGTATGTGATTGAATGATGGTATAAAACTGACCTAGCCAAAGACTGATCATGATTTCACCATTTCATGTGCTGGAATGGGTAACAATTTGGACTTGAAAATTTGCAATTTTATCATGAGTTTTAGCTTTCACATAGAAAAGTTAAATTTTGGACCTCTCTTGGCAGCAGTGTGACTGCACATGCTGCAGTTGTTTCAGACTGCCTGTATTTCTTATGTTTCACTCCATCAGTCCAGTTCAGGCATTTCATAATCAGTCTTTGGGGATACGTACTGTAAACCCCTAAATTTTCAGAAGCCTTATTTTTCCAACTTCTCATATGCCATGTTGATTTCTCACTGACTTTCTTTGGTGAAATTCAATTTATTGGGGCTTAAATTTTTACAGTTTAGGCTTCTCAAATTAAGGGGTTTACGGTATAGCTTTGTTGCTTGATTTTACATCATCTGACCGATAACCCAGTATAACTTCAGATTTTGCTGATTGTTCTGCTATGATTGATCACGGGGACGGGGACATTCACAGAGGGGAGGAAAGTTCGATGTTGTTTTCTGTTCCGTTGGCGTTAGTTTTCTGAATACTGGCTGTGACCCTTAATGCTGTATCTACCCTCAAGGCCTGAAAATACTAAAAGTGCTAAAACCCTGTTGTGTAA
Source organism: Notospermus geniculatus (assembly GCA_002633025.1). Lineage (NCBI taxonomy): Eukaryota > Metazoa > Nemertea > Pilidiophora > Heteronemertea > Lineidae > Notospermus > Notospermus geniculatus. Next base: position 77,379 of record NMRB01000693.1, on the reverse strand, counting down.
CAATTCATCACCTCCCACATTTCACGTTATTTGTAAAGACAGTTCCAGTGAATGTCATTTCTGATTTACGGAACTGACATAGCCTGCTGCCTTGTTATTTTGTGGCCCTATCGTATCTATCTGGTGCTTCCAATGATCTGGGCCCATATTCATAAAACCTTGCTTGGCTTACCCCGGTACATGGAATGACATGTACTTGCTAAAGTGCCCTGTTGTACAGGCCAATGTACACAACTAGCAGCCAACTAAGCTAGCAAGGTTTTATGAATAAAGGGCCTGGTTTCTAAAAGCTACAATTGAGTTCAGTCAAAAAAACAGAAAAAGTTTTATGATTTTTTTCCAGCCAGCATTCACTCTGCGTTTGGATCTTTTTTTACTGCACCCTGTATGTCAGATGTTTTTGTTTCAACAATTGTCAGTTTGGATTATTTGGATACTTTTTTTAGGAAGATGGATTTATAGAGAATATGTTTTTAACAAACGTTTAGCGATTGCTGTTAGCTCTTGGTTCTAATGTCTGCATCTGACATTTTGTTGGACAATTACAGTAAAAGTTGCAGCGTCAAACAGCAGCTTGAATGTGCTTGGCATTATACCCGACTGAGACATCAACCAGCCCGTAATTTTTAAGTTGACCCTGTGGCCAGCTTCTTGCATGAGTACATCAAACAATGCAATGTTTTTCAGCAAAAAACTTTGCGTGGTTTGTCGGCCATCGCCAAGAACGCAGGAGGCGAGGTGGAACAGGTCGGATGAGTGACACACTCTTTTAAATAATCTTCTCTCCTCTTCTCCAAATTTTTTTTATCCAAACGTTCAAGCGCTGTATTCATGTTGTCTTAGTCTCCATGCCAAATTGACGTCTGCTCTGCACACGTTCGCTGAATGTTACGCGTCAGTTATCACATAAAAAATGCATCTTTTGTCAACATTGTTGTCTGTATGATTTTTGGTCAACTATCAGTTTGTACTGTCAGATCATGGTGCTGTTAAATGCCCCTAACCACGTCAAGAGTGGCATGATGTTCTCCTGGCACGTTGGCATGTAATACTCATGACTATATTAAACATGCTGGGCCCAGGCCGTAATTATACGGGCAGACTACAAATTGATCCTAACATTTTATCAACACGTGCCATGTATGCACAGCTGTATAAACTATGTATTCTGTTCCGTGCATAGAGAAGGGCTACACCCATTCCTTAGTTAGTTATCATGTAGTGTCATGACTAGGCCTTGCTGAGTCGGCCTTGCTTTCAATAAACAGCTGTTGCCGGCTTGTCGACTGAATGCAAGGAGTATGCATACTCTTTCATTGTGATTATACATGTACATAATATGCAGGCAGAGCTTATGAAAAGCACTCGTCCCAGAAGAGTAAATCATATGCAGCGCGGGTTTAGTAACGTATAAAACAAATGAATTCCGTGGTTTTTACAAGTGAACATAAACTCCTTATTTCTGATGCCTATCATATGGAATCTCATGATACTGGAAACTTAGAATTTAGCTTATAATTCTTATATTATTGAGTCATATGAATAGAGACTAGCAAATGCTTTTACTTAGGATTTGTACAGCATTGCCTAGTACATTTGTATTGCAAAATTCAAGTAAAGCATTTACCAGTCTTTATTCTAATGACCCATTGTTACAAACTACTCCCTCATAATTAATAGTACCGGGTATTGACAATACGTCAGATTTAGCAAGTGGAAAAGCTTGGAAGGGAATTCCATGAAACAAAAAAGATGGATTTAAAATGACGCCATTTGAGTTTCTTTCTTCATAAAAACAGTCATGTCAGTTTCATAACATCCCCTGATTTTGCACACATCCATTGCATCTGAGCACATGTCATGCTCTGATCACATTTTGCTAGTAGAATACATTTTAAAATCTGCCAAGTTTCATTCTTGATGCAGACCACTCTGCTTTTGTCAACTCCCATTATTCTACCCTGATGATCAAAGTGGACCATCCAGTTCATTGGAAGTGTTTATGACTTGGATTAGTCCATTATGGATTTTAGGGGTGGAAAAGCATGATTTTAGACCTGCATTGACGTTTGCCTTCTTTTCTCTGTCTTCCTCACTACGAACTTTGCTTCAACATTGTTGGTGGACAATTTTGTGTATTGCGCAAAAAGGGACAACGATAAAATGAGGCCCTTTTGTTGATGGTGAATTGTCAACCACATTCATTGAGAAATTCAATGGGAGTCTTCACTGCCGTTCAAGGCCATTTGTTAGAGGTCCTAGAACGTCACAAAGTTTGACGTCACAGACGTAAGCCATGGCCTCCACGTCATTATGGATGATGTTAGGCCGTGCATATCTTCTCTATTCTGTGACTCAAATTCAGTGACGCTCTAGGACCACTAACTCTGCTAAACCTGAGCAGGTCGGTTTCGTCCGACTTGGGGGGGGGGGAGGGGGGTCTTGGTTCCATTCAATCAAAACTTTCTCCGGAATTTGATTATAATGTTAGTTGAGTACATTTAGCTGTCATTCCTGCTAATTTCACTCATTGATATTACTATTCCCAATTGCCCACTAACACCTGAGAGCTTCACTCATTAGCATAATGTCGTCTGCTTCTTGTAACCACATGCATGCTTTGTGTCTCTTTGCACCACCTGTACCAGTAATGGGATTTTAATAAAGATTTGATATACTTTCTAATATAGCAATAATAGATAATGGAAAAGGCTTCATTTATTTTTTTCTAAATATTTGATTTAACCAACTTTATCCATAATGGGTTGCATGGGTGGGTATCATGGTTTTCCTGTGTGAAATGTTGATTACCGGTAGTGTCATAGTTGGATTGACTTCAAGACATATGTCAGGAATAGTTTTTAAAATGTGATTTAATAAATTTACACTCAAATCTTGGTGGAATGAATATAGTTCCAATAATGGAACTTTATAGATGATTCTCGAATTCCCAGATCTGCACACTTCCGCCGAAATCGCAAAACAGAACCTCGATCTGAAACCACAAGACGTGACGCAATCCGTGATTCAGCAATGGTCAATTCTGACACAATGTAGTCGAAGTCACTGTCGTGGGGTTCTCTACGTCACATCATTCAATTTCAGACCGAGGTTGTGTTTGCGATTTCGGCGGAAGTGCGCAGATCTTTCTCGTTTATGTCAATTTGGGATTTGTCTATAGTCACCTTCATATTTCTCTGGCCCTCGCTGACATTTCTAGAAAATGACCAAACATCTTTGGAAGAAAATACACCGACACACCCTTCACTATACAAGTACAAAGTGGCCTAAAGCAGCAGGCTGCCCGCCACTGGATATCTGAATATGGACACTTGTGGTGAGGGGTGTACCCAAAGCATTTCTGATCATCATTATGTTTTCCTTACAGCAAATGTGCACACTCAATCAAATTTACTTAAATTACAGTGTACTTAGATAATTACATTTTACCGGTACTTAGATTTACATTGTCATTACTTAGATTTTCATGTACTTTATTGTACATTAATATTATATTCCTCAGATTTGTCCCATTACTGGCTTTATTTTCCCATCTTTCGTTGCTATCCTTGTTGTTGTGACTGCATGATGCAGGGGAGGGTAGCACTTTTTTAAATGTCCGCCGACATATTTGTTCACTCAGGCTGAATTACATCATCAGGCAATGCACGATCCATCGATGACTGAGGAGAGCGTCGGACTGCTCGGAGAGGAGGGATTGCGCTCGGGAGGACAGGCTCTGAGACTGGGGTAAGTCAGGGATGTTTAGTATGGCGAATCGGGGCTTGAAAATTATCCGATACAATTTTCCATGGAATGAGCAGATGTGGCTAGCATGGACACAGCATAGGCCTACTCTTCATCATTCCATATCCAATTGGCGTGAGGTTTATGGCCGATATCTCCGCAACGGCTGGATCAAATTTGACATACCATACATCAATCGATTTGTCTTTTTTGCCACTACAGCCATCATCACTGTCATTTTCCCTAAAAGTGACAGAAAAAAGTTCTTTCACCAATCACAGTTTGTGTTTACTGCTGAAATGGGGGTCATTTTGAAATGGTGCACATGTAAATTGCACTGAACACCATGGCGAAGTGAAATGAGTTTTGAGAAAGGGATCCGTTATGTCGGCCTTACGTGAAAAATGAAGATAGCAGAAAGATACCGACAAGATAGACAAGTCAATAGTGCCAATTGGATGTGGAATGAAGTGTAGTGCTCTTCAGTTCACCAAAAAAAACCCCAAAGAAACAAAAGGGGAATTTAGTCACGAAGATAAGGGACAAGAGATTCAGTTAGTTGCACTCCCCAGAGTTCTTTGACTACCAAAGGTTTGCCTATGAAGAAATATCACACTTGACGTCAATGAAAAACTAATGAACTGGTCCTGAGTGAATTGATGTGAAATTTTCAAGCCCTGATAGTTATATAGCATGTAGAATTAACATAGTTAACAGCGCTAAGGCTAACCTTTGGAGCTGTGCGATGCAAGATCGACATAAGGTACTGAATCTTCGCTCGGAGCCACTCTGCGCTTTTTCTGCTTTCAAGCAAAAAACATAATGCCATTCGAAATAAAATCTTGTTGAAGCTGTCATGTTTGATATGCTACAAAGTACAAGAGCCTACATTTATAACTAGGCCTAGTTCTAACGTCTAGCCTAGTCAGGACGTCCTATGGTCTGTTATGGTAAGTTATCTTTTTCATTTGCATGGAGAGAGTTGGCCTGTCGAATTTGGAGAATGAAGGTAGGTGTGTTCTCTGTGAGTTGTAAATAAACTGATAACCATGATATTCAAATCCGATTGTCTGGTGTTAAGCCTAAAACAGCATAACTATTTCATAGACTGTGTCAGCGCCTGCACTGAACTGTACATTTGAATTGAAGATGAGCAGCCTTGGATCACTATTTTTTGTGGTCCCAGAACCCATGAAATGAATTTTAAGATTGGCTCTTAAGATAAGAAGCCTTTTTAAAGGGAAGGAATTATACCAAAACAACCAAAGAAGATAACCGCTGGTCTACAAAAACAGAAATCCTGCCCGATTTTGAAAACAAATTGCCGCAAACCAAGAGTGGGTCTGAACTTAGCTCTGTTGAACAAGAATACGACGAGTTGCTCAAAATGTTATGAACCAATTTTTGAGGAGTTGTTCAAAAACTTATGAACCTAATTTTTGACTTGACTGGCACAATGACAAGCCAAGGGCAGTAAAGTAAAGTCTAGAGTCAAATTCATATCTACAGTTAGCCATAGTACATGTATTTATATCATGCTTTGTATATCACATAACAATGTAGCATGGCGAATCCTTCTACTTGTGAATAGTCCCTGATTCGAGGGTACCGGTATATGACCCTTTCTGTCGCTGCTGCTTCTGAATGCGTTCCGTATCTCTACTCTCTGTTCATCATTATCCTGGAAACCATGTCATCCATTGACGTCACATCATCTCATTAACATAAATTAACATACATCAAATAAAGAAGATCACCAGGCCTTAAATTTGCAATTACTTAAATATTATAGCTAGGATCCATGTTATCACAGCAAGCAGTCAGGGGAGACCTGACTCGGTAAACAGTCTTTCAAAATACCGTATGCTCATCAATAGGAGCCGTCAGCCGTGCTTATTGCCGAAAGATGGCAGAAAAGTTCTAGCGCACCAATACAAAAGAAAATTCTCCTGATTGGTGCTCAGTCATGCGTGAGTGGGTCCGCTAGGCATTGAATTGGGAAGTAGTGACACCCGTTGGTCAACTGGCTGACAGCTCCCATTAGCCCAATATTGCAGCTGCATAGGGTCACTACATGTAAACTCTGAGGAAATTACCTGTGTTGGCCACAAGCTGCGCACTTAGAAATACTCTAGTATTACTGTGTCATTTACTGGTGAGGCTGAGGACATCGCAAAGGTGCAGAGTGCAGAATGATGTACAGAATAGCTACCACCATATTGTGCCAACATTTCAGCGAGCAGTGTCATGAGTTGCGGAACATCAAAGTTTAAAGTCATGTGATTGGTTTTGAACCTTACAAATTAGACAGTTAATTAGATACAAACGTTTCACAGTTTGGCTAAAGATTTTGTTCAATCGGAAGGTGTAATCTTCAATTTTAAGTTAAGATTAATATTTGTTTATTCACTTTGCCTTTGCTAAATTAGTTAAAATTTCTGTTTTTAAACCCCCTCCCATTTCCTTTGGCGATGTTACTCAAACCAGGGATTCAGTTAATTGGTATTTCCACATAAGTAAGTGGATGATGACATTTGCAGGTTGTGTACAATGGGTTTGAACTTTCCACACCTAATTTACACATTTCATCATCAGCATATGTGGCACCCAAGAAAATTTCAGCACAGAGCACCAGCAACTAACAGGACCCAAATAACTCATATACATCTTAACCCTTAGCTGATGGTCAAGAGAAGACAGTTTGATACAGATGTGCCCAAAAATGTCCTCGCAAACTTGGCTCACTCATCAACTCCGGGCCATATGGGGTTGATCATTCCTGGCTCTTCATGTCTGTCACATGGGACAGTAAGCCGTGGTGCCTTGTACCTTGTTCCTTTGCAAAGGCAAGTAAAAGACTCCATCCAAGTGAGGAGCATGAGTAGCTTGAGATGGCCTCTCCCATACTTACCAGAGCCAATAATGCTATGGCTTCGGCCCTGACAGAAACATACAAATACAAAACTCCAGACATCTTCTGTAGGTATTTGTCAATTGCGTAGATACAGCTTGGACTGGGTTGAAAAACCTTTGAATCAAAATTAGGCCCTTCATTGGATAAGGGCAGTAGAAAGACCAGATGGATGAAGGTCGATAAAAGTAATGGCTGTGTAGTGTACTGATGCATACACCATGGTGTGGAGTACAGCTGTTGCATCAGTCATCAGAGCTCCCACTTGTTCTGTGGGGGAGATCCTGCTTTTGTCAAACAAGGCCAGTTGTACCACAACTCGCTGTATTATAAAACTTGAAAGAGCCAGTTTACGGGAGTTAAAAGTTAGCCCAAGCAAAGCTAGGACGTTTTTGACACATCCTGTATGATCTACGCGGTAAGCTACAATACGTAAATTCGGTGTTGTTGATTTACTTGTGTTTATGTTCATCCAGCATGAACGAGCTCTCATCGGCGAGACGCAAGACATCCTTGTTGAACAGGATGAGCTTCAGCTACGCCAGGCAACCATCCACCTTGGGTAAGTCCCTCGTACTGAGGTAAGCATGTTCTCCTTTTCGTAGGGGCAGTTTATCCTGCTGCACCCATTCCGGATGGTGGACACAGGCATATGAAGAACATTTGTATAACCAGGACAAAGTTTGTTGGTGGAGGACATCTAGGAGCATCTGGATTTTTCTACTGGACTGATAACTGTCATGGAGGAGTGGCAGCCATGTTGTCTGGTTTTATGAAACCAAATCGACAATAGGGGAAGGTGACATCATTATCAATGCTTGCAGTCGGTTAATTCAAGCCAATTTTAACCTCTGTCTCCCCTCTGTCTTTAGGTTCGTAGCTGGTGTGATCCACCGCGAGCGTATCCCAGCCTTCGAGAGGATGTTATGGCGCGCATGTCGCGGCAACGTCTTCCTGAAACAGACGGAAATTGAGACACCGCTCGAAGATCCCGTGACCGGAGAGGAAGTCAGGAAATCTGTGTTCATTATCTTTTTCCAAGGCGACCAGCTGAAGTCGAGAGTTAAAAAGATCTGTGAGGGGTAGGTCTTGTTTTTCCGAAGTTTAACTTCATCCTTTCTTACAAAGTTGAGAGAAAAAGTGGTGACATTACAGGGAATCAAACCCCCGGCCTGTCGGTTATAATCCGACACCCCGGCTACTGCACCCCACTGTGGATTGGTACCCAAATCATTTGTATAATGATCGATAACTATTTCACAGGTTCCGTGCGACGCTCTACCCGTGCCCAGAGACCCCCGCCGAGCGACGCGAGATGGCTGTCGGCGTCATGACACGTATCGAGGACCTCAACACCGTCCTCGGCCAAACTCAGGACCACCGTCACCGCGTCCTCGTCGCTGCTGCCAAGAACATCAAAGTCTGGTTCATCAAAGTTCGTAAAATCAAGGCGATTTACCACACGCTGAATATGTTCAATCTGGACGTGACCCAGAAGTGTTTGATAGCCGAGTGCTGGTGTGCGGTGTCCGATTTGGACAAGATTCAGCTGGCTTTGAGAAGAGGCACGGTAAGAAACCAATTTAACCCCTTCCTTGCCGGACTTGTTCTGTAAACGTTTACTGTCAGAGATATTGCAGATTTTCGCCAGGGATCCGGTTTCCTCCTCTGTGACGTAAAAATGACCCAGCCTGCCAACCTGGAGTGGTGCATTATAATTGACACTCCGCACACGTATTTCACGTTATAGACGATTCTCGAACTCGCAGATCTGTGCACTTCCGCCGAAATTTCAACCAGAACCTCGGTCTGAAACCAGATGACGTGATGCAATCCACGATTCAGCTACATGTATGGTTGACTCTGATGCAATGTCTTCAAAATCACTGTCGTGGGGTTATCTGCATCATTCAGTTTCAGACGGAGGTTATGGTTGAGATTTCGGTGGAAGTGTGCAGATCTTTGCACGTCAATTTGAGAACGATCTATTGTGTTCGCACGTCTGTTGCACTCCTGCAAAACCGAACGTCAAATTTTCCGTCGCATTTCAGGAGAGAAGTGGAAGCAGCGTGCCGTCCATCTTGAACCGCATGCAGACAAAACAGCCTCCACCAACATATCACCGCGTGAACAAATTCACCAGCGCGTTTCAGAACATCATCGATGCGTACGGTGTGGCGAATTACAGAGAGGCAAACCCTGGTGAGACCTCATATCTTGTCCCTATATCAGTAAGACACAATCCCTGCCCCAGGCCAGAACGTCATAATTGCTGTGAGGGGAATGGGGACGCTAGCTCGACAGAGGGCAGCACACCAAAACCCGGTCCTAATACAATGGACGCCTTTTGTGTGGGAAATTGATCAGGACCAGGATGTCAGTTTCATTTCAATAGTTTTAACCACTAGTGACACCTATTGAAAAAGTCGGCTTTCGTCCCCATTGCTTGTGTACGACTTATCATGTAAAGTAAAAAACTTAAAGTTTGGGTTTATAGTCTGATATCAACAACGGTAGAGGTGTCATCCAAAATTACACTTTAACCGAGTCTATCCCGAAACCTTTCAGTAGAACTCAGATGAGCTGCTCATTGAGCAAGGCAGTCCGAGCATTTCCAACCGGTACCCATTTATACACCTGGGTGGAAAGAGGCCAGTGAGGCAAGGAGACTCGCCCAAAGTCTCATGCCACAGTGGGATTCGAACACGGGACCCTCTGACCGCTAGTCGGACACCCGAACCACTACACGTCACTGTAAAGTACGGTATATTTCGTCTTTTTCATTTCATACATTGAATATCTTTCCTTGTCAATTTCAGCCCCATTCACCATCATCACTTTCCCGTTCCTGTTCTCTGTCATGTTCGGCGACCTCGGGCACGGACTCATCATGTTTCTGTTCGCCCTCTGGATGGTGATCAGGGAGAAGAATCTCGGTGCAAAAAAAACTGATAATGAGATCTGGAATACGTTCTTCGGTGGGCGTTACATCATCCTGCTCATGGGTGCTTTCTCCATGTACTCGGGCCTCATGTATAATGATGTCTTTGCCAAACCATTGAATATCTTTGGATCTGGTTGGATGCCAGATTATGACGAGTAAGTATATTTTTCTCATGATGGAAAAATTCTGTGATTCATCGATTTGCTGATTCATCTCTGTATTCAGTGATTCACCTCTGTATTCAGTGATTCACCTCTGTATTCAATGATTCACCTCTGCATTCAATGATTCACCTCTGTATTCAGTGATTCACCTCTGTATTCACTGATTCACTTAATTAAATGATTAAATATGTTTACAATTTCTTTTTCAGCAAATACTATGAAAAGAACAAGCAGATCATGATGGACCCTGTCGTACATTCGAACGGCACCAACCTCTACCGTGGTCATCCATATTACTTTGGCATCGACCCAGTACGTATTTTTCAAAAATTCTTTCCAATTCTTTCTCCTGACTTGGTTGCAGTCTTTCTACCTGCGCTGGGCATCTGATTAAAATTCCTGCCAGTTTATCGGTTGACTTAAGAATCTAACATTCTTCAACATTTGTTTTTTAGATGTGGCAGATCTCGGACAATAAGATCACATTCCTCAACTCCTTCAAGATGAAGCTGTCGGTTATTCTCGGCATCGCTCAGATGACGTTTGGTGTTTGCCTCAGTCTCTTCAACCACTTGTAAGTTGGTCACCCACTTCCCCCCAGCCCCCCTCGCCCGCGGTTACATCTGAATACTGCACTAATTGAGAACTCAAAGTGGTTGTACACCTATCGCACGTGGGAGACACCAATCCAAGTTCTGACTGCCCTCAACATTGCTTAATTTCCAGCTCAAAGGCAAACATGCCAATCCATTCAACCCTAGGAATCCTCGTGCCAACGATTTAGGCCGTGCCATATAACAGTGGGTACAGTACACCCATATTTCTATATCCGACAGGGCTCTCACTGGACCCCCCAAAAACTGGAGTTTTAAACGTCGATTTTCAAGGGTCCCTAATGTGTTGGTGAACCAGATTTCCAAAATGCAAAGTCCTTTGTTTTGGTGAGAGGGTAAAAAGACCCTTTTCAGGCGTTACCTTGACCCCTGGTCCAAGACCCTGACGTTGAAAATAACCATTTACATTTCAGGTACTTCAAGAAGAAAATCAACATCTTCTGCCAGTTCATTCCTGAAATCATCTTCATGATATCCATCTTTGGGTATCTTGTCATCCTTATCTTCTACAAATGGACCACCTACACGGGGAAGGACGCCTCCTGTGCGCCTAGTCTTCTCATTGGTAAGCACTTCATCAAATTCGGGGTTGACTCCCATCCTTTGCTCCCCAATGCAGTTTACACTCGCCCCCCAGTGTTCAGTTGGCCATAGACATACCGATTAAACACTGGCATGATTGGCGCCAAAAGTGTAGGATCATCAATAGATGGCGCTGTTTGACGAGGGATCCAATCATAAGCGGTCGTCACAGGCATTTATCAGGACAGTTTAGCCGAATGTTTCCAGATGGCAGGTGTAGGTCATCCAATTTATTTCTATTTTTCCGCTCGCTGCGGTTTGCTATGATAATGATTCAGCGTTTCTTGACGACATTCCTAATTGTAAATCTCCACACATAACAATCTTCCTCATTTTTCAGGTCTGATCAATATGTTCCTGTTCAAGTATCCCAGCGGCTCTGACGACAGTTGTGCAGTTAAACCTTTCTACGCCGGGCAAGAGGGATTCCAGACATTCCTCGTT
>NMRB01000693.1:0-63620 GCA_002633025.1 Notospermus geniculatus | reverse complement strand
CCAGAGCAAAAAGGGACAAAGCATTTTTTCCTCTGGACGGTCATTTTCCCTCTTCAAGCCAAGTTATTGTGGTGTCAGATGTGGGGAAAATGCATCTGAGAGGATGTAGAATTTCAATTGTTTTCTCCGACTTCACCCTCCAGACACGAAGCAATTTCACCCCCCCCAGGCCATAAAAGCTAGCCACGCCTCTGATATTCTTCTACCATTGTCACCTAAGTGCATGTTTTGCATGAAAATGTTGCAGGTTCACCTATGGTGTGCGTGGTTCATTACTTATCACCTTGGGAGAATACATGACAATTGGAGAAAGTAACCTTTTGAACAAATAAATGTAGTTTAAAGTTAAGCCGGTGACAGACTGGCAAGTAGCGACACGTCGTGGAGGCGTTCCGCCAATTAGATTCTTCGGTAGGTATTTTGGTCCGTGTTACCGCCTCCCTGATCGGTTGAACGCTTTCCCTACGCGTTGCTTACCTGCCAGTCTGTCACCGCCTTTAGTTACGAAACTGAAAACACCAGTGGTTTTAATGTGCTTTCAGAATTTGATTGAATTGGCTTGACGGGGACATGTATTAGTCCTATTTATAGGGGAGTCGGTTCGATCCAGTTCGAGGTCACTTTACTTACTTTTTGTACCATGAAAAGGGAAGGATAGTACAGGTCGCATGGCTTTGTCACGATACAAAAAGCAAGTGAACTGGCCTCGAACAGACTCCGTGTAAAAAGGACTAAAAAAATAGTATGTTGCCTACAAGGCCTGTTTATGTGGCATGTTCAGTGTAATAATGCAAGCAGGGATTAAAACCCTTCCCTTAGAGAATTTAATCCCTTTGTCCCTTTATAGCTAGGTTACTGGTAAACCCTTATGAGAATACAGACAGATGTACTAAGTACCAATGTTTTGATGCATGTTTGTAAATAAGATCAGTAACTTGCCGATGGTGGAAAAAAATACATGCAAGAGAAGAAGTTGACACCACAAATGAGCCGCGATGCACTGCTTACTGTGTTGCACGATCTTTCAGTCATACGGCCAGCCTCCGTTAGCAGTGAACGGCGTGGCGGACGCAGAGAACCCAGAAGTTCAGCACCATGACGGTGCTGCGCGTCCCATTGAAGATGACGAGGAAGAGGTGAAACGATATATTCTTTTGCATCTCTAGCAACTGTGTGCAGGGAGAGGCTGATGTTGCTAACGTGGCCAGGGAATTGGTCCTTTTTTAAACCGAGGGGTCTCTTTCTTTTTCAGGCCATGCTTGCGATGAAATATTTTCTTGGTTTTTATCGCCAACATGGCCCATCAGAGGGGGTCGCATCATGAAACCTCTTAAACCTGAAATTTTTTACAGAAGTTTCACTGAGGAGGCCCAATTTGAAGAACAGAATGTCATGATGGAAAAAACAGTCAGAGTTTCCTTAGTTGGAGCAGTCTCAGAGACTCCTGACCCCCTGTGTGAACCCTTCCCACGGCCATGTTGGTGGCAAAGCCTCGCACATGTTGTAGGCACAGCCTGGGATTCTCCAGTGAAAATTATGCCCTTGTGAGGTATAACATTGGCAAAATTTTCATGGTTGTCTCAGGATTGTGCTCTCAAAGGTTGGTGCCTAATATTATTCGTCTTAAAGTCCTGGCTACTTTTGGTGTGCATTTTGTTTTCTGTAATGGTACCGCAACTAATAAAACTTAACCCCTTACCCCAGTAACTGGGTACGGTGTACTATTACCGGTACGTCATTACGAAATCCAGGAACCCCCCCAAAACACCTGAGGATCTCAGCTTGCGTAAGGCGTAATAGTACACGCCCTGCAAGGAAATGGCGCTTCACAGTGCGTAGGACGTTTATTATATTATATCACGTCTGGAACCTTATGTGTCAGATACTTTTTTTTGGCAATTTTTTTAAGAAAGAAAAATTTTAATTAAAAAAAAATTACACAGTTAAGGTTTTTTTTGCTGAGATTACACAAGAACTAGCAGCTACACATAAAAAGAAACTTTTCCATGTAAAAAAGTCATGGAAATTTTGCACCAGAATTGTGTCAGGACATATAATTCGAATAAATTTGGCATCTTCCTTTTGGTGAGTGGTTGTCATGGTAACATTGTCTCCTATATGCCAATCATTATTTGATTGACAGTTGTCCGGTGGTGCGCATTTATCGGTGAACAGTGGTGACATCGTTGACGAACATGGCGAAGTAACGCACCACGACGGAAACGTTAAACAGCTGGAAGAAGATGAGGAGGAGGAGGTGATATAAATGTTGTTTTAGTTTGAATTTGGACGTTCATTTTTTGGTTGGAAAAGTGGAATGTTTGTGAATGTGAATTAGTTGGATGTTGGTGGTAGCAGTATTGTAAAGTCCCACTTGTGCCGTTCTGGCATCCAAGGGTGTGGCATTACAGCTGTCGCAAAAATCGACATACACATGGAATAGACTGCAACTCCTACCATGTTGAATATACATATGAGCTCACTTTATAAATGAAATGCAGCACGATTTGGATTTCAACTTAGATTGGAAAATACACTGAACCTGAACTTGTCTATTTGAATATCAACTTGCCAGCACTGAGACCAACAATATTTTATATAAACAGGGCCTACTATTTGAAATTAGTGCAGAACGTTGCGTAATAACACTTTGCCCTTCAGGAAGGCCTATAATGTTCATTTCTACCTCGGAACTGAAGACAATAAGTGATTTTGGCAATCGGCTGCCCGCAACTTTGACTAGTTATCCCCAGTTCAGAAACACCACTGACACCCCTTCATGCATAGAGCTTGTGCAGGTGACGTCATCACTGAAAAGTCTGCCATATTGACGGTCAAATTGACGTCAAATGACGTCGGCGACCCACGTGGTGCACTTTGTCATCAGTGCAAGTGGAGTGTGTGACTTCAACCATGACACGATCTACACGTAGCGCACTTTGTCGTCAACATCAGCATGGTGGACCGCCGGTCCAAAGTGACGTCATAAAGAGCCACTGCACAAGCTCTGTAAGGACAGGGGTCTTCGACGTCACGTAGGATGGAGTAGCGGCGGCGAAGACGGAATTGGTGTTAGAGAACTAAGAGCGCGAAATGACATGAATGAAAGGCTGTGAAATTTTGGGGACTTTCAATGATCGTTTTTGAGTGGAATTCGTTTTCTTTAGTCCCGATAATAAGAGGTAATTAAGAGAAATATATGTGTAGACCATGAATAAGTTCATAGAAGGCAGATTTAGGGCTTGAAGGCCTCATATTTGACACTTATATCGGGTTGTCACCTACCTGCCAGTTTGCTTTCTCCATGCAGTGCCGTGCACGTGTTCAAGCCAGTGCGGGCATGACGGACGTACCGTCAATACTGTAGTTGCTCTATTGAGAGGTGATGTCGTCTTGGTTTGATGCAAGCCTTACCTGGTCCTTGGTATTAAGGCTCCGCTTGTTTGAGCCAGTGGCTTTCTTGTCTTCCTGTTGAGGGCTGGTATACTTTTCGTTTGTTGGGTGTAGGCCTAGGGTAGGCTCTGTACTCTGTTGTTTGTGTACCTATAGGCCTAGGTAGGGTTAAGATTGTGTTTGTAGGTCCAATGGTAGATCTTCTTTCGGTTATTTATGTTTGGTAACTTCTTTATCTTTTCAGTGTACGTGACACCTCAATGTAATGACCAAGGATTTTGTGGATTGTGCGACATCTAGGCAGTGTGACATCATCTATGTTTATGACCAAGAACTTTGTAACTCTGTGTGACTTAAGGGAACAAGCGAGTGTTGTGAGAGAAGGAACCACAAGTGTATTTTGAGAATAAAATAGATGATTTTCGGGAACTTGAACTCTTGTCTGTCATAACGTTACAAGCTCTATAGGCCTAACTATAAATTACATCTGTCATTGTAAAGAGAGAGGAAGCTGGCATCACACATTAGATAGAAATTCATGTTTGTGAGATCATCTCACTGACATGTGCTTCAAATTCATGTCTGCGACATTGAAAGTCGCATCTGTGAGCTATGTCACAGATACAAAACTCAGAGATGAGACGGTGTGTGTGCTGCCAACTTCATTCAACATTTCCGTTGTCAAGGTTATTAACTGAATTCTTTCTTTCTTTCAGTTTGACTTTGCGGATGCGTTCATCCATCAATGCATCCACACTATAGAATACTGCCTCGGCTGTGTCTCCAACACTGCCTCTTATCTCCGACTCTGGGCTCTCAGCTTGGCTCATGCAGGTACGGTACATTGAAACACAGTACAAGTCAATAAGTAACACTAACAGCACAGTTCCATGGTCTTTCTGACAATGGGAGACTTTTCCAGCTGTTAGAGGCCACCGCCAGTAGCGGTCCTAGACCGTCATGAAATTTGACGTCACGGAGAAGTGCACGCCACAACGTCATCCATGACGTGGAGGCCATGACTTATGTCTGTGACGTCAAATTTCGTGACATTCTAGGACCGCTAACGGGCGGCCTCCAACGGCAGTAAAGTCTCCCATTGTAAAAACAAACCAACCACTATGCCACCTTGATATCAGAATTCATTTTACAAGTTCTTTTTCAGAACTTTCTGAAGTACTTTGGACAATGGTGATGCGTATTGGCTTGAACATGAACGGATGGATTGGTACACCCGTCATGGTTGGGATATTCGCCGCCTGGGCTATCCTCACCGTTGCCATATTATTACTGATGGAGGGACTGTCGGCTTTCCTGCACACTCTACGTCTGCATTGGTGAGCAATACCTACCAGTACTAGATCAGAACAATTTCAATGCCACTACTACAATTTCATGTACAAGTAATGCATCAACCATGGGTCCACAGATGAACTGAGGAGCTGTCGGACTGGTGCAGAGGAAGTATCTAAAGTCCCAGGTTCGATTCCTGGTCTGACCCAGTACTTGTGTAATAGATAGCCAAGTCAGAGCTCGCAGTTCTAAACTCCTTAAATATCATACTACCGTAAAGCGAAATATTTTCGCGTCCTAAATGTTCGCGTATGGCCGAAAAATCCCACATTCGCGGGGAGAAATATTCGCGGTGAAGGGCCTTTGTCAAGTTTTCCGCATGGCGGGGTATCAATGGAGAATGTATTCACGGAGAAAAATTTTGGCGGGCTCCGATGCAGTTCGCGATGTTCGCGAGAATTTTTCCCCGCGAACATATTTCGCTTTACGGTATGACCTCCTGATCATTGATCTGAAGTATTATCTCAGTCGATATTGGTCAGTGAAAACAACAAGAACCAACCCCCCTGAACGTTATCACATTAACTTCCAACATTTGGGAGGAAGAAATGAAAACGAAAAGTGACATCAATTCATTCAAGACCTATTTCCTACTTTTTCAGGGTGGAATTCCAGAACAAGTTTTACGTCGGAGCTGGCTACAAGTTCATGCCATTCTCGTTTGAATCCATCATGGAGCAACACGGACCCGAGGACATTTCTTAGAAATACCCACAATGCATCACTTTCAGCTGACGTCTGTCGTTATGTCATAAATGTTGGTAGGAACCATCAGGAGTTCCTGGACAGCAGCATGTTTTGGAATGATTCATTCCATTAGGCAGGTGCTGTTGTTTAGCTGTTTTTCTGGGGGTAACTTCTTCAGACAAGTTATTTATTGGCACATGCATTGATCAAATGCTGCCATTGGTGTGAGGGTGTAAGGCTCGTCAGCTGAGAGCTAAATTCTTGTCTCCAGTCAGCAGATCTTTGTGTGAACAAATAGTAACTTAAATGTTAGGATACGTGTTACATTCAGAATAGTGTAAGCCTTAATAATTGAACCTCGAATGAAATGCCTTTTGGGCCTTAGTAATCGTGAAGTGACATGAGACACCCCTAATGATCAGATCAAAGCGTACCCGGTATGTGGTAAATATACTGTGGTCTCGGAGTTATGCCGGATTTGACTCCATATCCACCCATTGGTTCTGGGGAATTTGGGGTTGGGCCTGTGGACTGAAATTGTGGTGTGGGCGGATATGAATGATCCTGAGACGTGCCCCGATACCAAATAATTTTTGTTTGGGCCATACCTTCCCTAAAAGTACGGCTAGGCCTGACCTCCCCCAGTCCGGCATAACTCCGCGACCACAGTATATGCTGTGATGATTTTAACAAGTTCGACAAATTGAAAAAATTCTAGAGTAAGAGGGACCTTGATTACAAAGGTAACTTGACGGAAAGGGGGGCCCTTTTTATTTTTGCCACAGAAGCACACATCTTCAAGACAGGAAGGAACAATAGCTGTTGGCAAATGGACAATAGTTAATGCTCACGTTAACAGATGAAGACTTTGTGAAGAAGGTATCAGAATTTCAGGATTAGAATAGGCCTACTACGGTACATGTTGTCATTAGGTCCCACAGTATATTGTACTGTCACGAATATGTTGTGGTACGCATTGTCTACTCCTTTGTGGTTTTAACATTATATCTACATATTAACATGTGTATGTGTTGAAATAAATCTAGGGCAAAATTGTATCGATAACACTTGTACAATGCACTTTAGTTATACGGAATAACTTCAGAGAGCTTTGACAATCCTGAAGAAAAAGTGGATTTTTTGTTTCGCAATTTGCTCTTCACACATGAGCGCAGAAAGATTATTAGTGACCCGTCAAAATAAAAGCCGTTGTCCCTTTGAATACGTATGGTATACAGGAGCTGTACCGTAAGTGTGGGGTTGCAAAATGCATACTGCCTGCGTATCATATGCCTATCACTTGGTTTAACCATAAAGGACAGACAAGAAGCCTAGGCCAACTGAATGGGACAAAACATTGGTCTGAACTTTGAACAACTTGGCACCGATTTTGTGGCGACAGGTCACATAATCAAGTACATGTATGTAAATGCGTTTTGGTTGTTCTTCTACTATGAAGTTTCATAGGAGCTGCCATGGCATTCTACACGGCAATGCATGCCTCCTAACTGTGCAATAATGACTGGGACTAGGCCTACTGCCGACTTTAATCAAGTATCGAACTTTTCAGAGAGTGAATCTGGTATCTGGGATTGGAACAATGAGAAATGAATACAAGTATGATACTGTAAATTTCAACTTGGCAGATGGCCAAACCAATTCTGTAACAGTGTATGAATTGGGAGGCACACCATCTCTTGGCCAATATCAGCCCTCATTGTAGATCTTACTTATAACTACCATGCACTTGTTTTAAATCTGTTTAACTTGTTTTGTTTTATCATCTGCACACATCTCTAATTCTTGTTGATATGTAGGCCTACTTGTGATAATAGTAACATCTGCTGTCTGGAGTGTATGTGTTTAGTTTAAATGGCATAAAAATTGTACGGCAAGCTGTGGATTTGAAATTGAGTAAGGGACAATCAACAGACAAGACACTCATCATCTTTATCCTGTGTGATCAATAGAATAACAAATCTGCAAAATAGAATTACGGCCTTGAAACATAGTTTGTTCGAAATCACTTTTTTTTAAAAATTTGAGGATAGGTTGGGGGGGGGGGAGGGGGATGCCAGCAGGCAACTGAAATGAAGAAAAACAACGATACATGTATTGGGCGAACATTTAGGAAAATGAATGATGAAATTGGGAGAAAATTAGAGGGCTGGTTATTTTGGGCAGAATACTTCAGGGCAGATGGGGAGAAAATTTGAGGGCTGGTCATTTTGGGCAGGATACTTCAGGGCAGATGGGGTAACCCAAACAAACAATTTTGCTGGGTCTTGCATGTCAACATTCCACAAGCCAAGGACAGATGATCAAGGCAAATTTACATTGTATTGACAGAGTAGGTATTTATTTTGAATTTGAGCACAAAAAGCTGTATACATGTACATGAAAAACAGTATTGTACCATCATGTTGAAAAATTCACCAACTCCAGATAAATGACACAGAATAAATCACAGTTTGCCTACTAACTCAGGAATTTATTTCATTCACTTCTCAAAATAAACATTGCAACGGAATCGGCCTTCGTGAGGCTGTTCAAAAGCAAACAGAAGTAGGGATCTTCTTCCTGGTGTCTTCATTCAAGAGGACC
The DNA here is from genome assembly GCA_002633025.1 of Notospermus geniculatus. Taxonomy (NCBI): domain Eukaryota; kingdom Metazoa; phylum Nemertea; class Pilidiophora; order Heteronemertea; family Lineidae; genus Notospermus; species Notospermus geniculatus. Next base: position 55,583 of record NMRB01000693.1, on the reverse strand, counting down.
GACTTGTCTTTACTTCCTGACAGGGAGATGACTGCCACAGCATCTGGTCCACAGCGCCTGGATGGAAAATGATCTTGCCCTTGCAGCACCATATCTGAACACCAAACGTGATCAGGGTCAGTAAATCTGGGAATTGGAAACTTGGATGAAATCTTGAAATTCTTGTGATATTCAGCTTCAACTGATGTAAGCAATGCCATCCTCTTTTGCCACTTCCAATTTGAGTTTGAGTAGGTCCATCCGTTCTTTCTCGGGCACCGCCTCCCACACATGAGGGACAACCTGGAAGAGTAATTGAGATAATCATTTATAATGAAAGGCCTGATCTTTACAGAATTCTATGATTAGTTTTGAAATACCTACCACAACAGTGTGATATCGAAGCTGGCACAGAAGATCGAGTTGAAGCTGGGCTGGCCCTGTTAGACGTCTCACGTTCCGTAACACATGCTTGGCCCTCATAATCACAATGGCAAATCTTTCCTGTGAACTGGTCGCAGGTTTTAACATGGAGGATTTACTGTCTTCACTCTCCGCCAATATTTCTGATGCCGCAAGTGTTCCTCTCTCTTTATCAAGGGCAAAAACATGTCCTGGAAGAATTATGGTGAAAAGAAGAGCAAGAATTATTTTCATATTCAAGGAATGAGGAACCGGCGGAACTAAATTTACTGCCGAACGCAGCATGAATGGCACAAGTTTGTGGAGGTCTTTATACATATGGACTCACCAATGAGTAATCCTGATTCAAAAACTTTATCGGCCACAAATGCATTGCCGCCCAGTATCCGAGACAAGACGGGCTGCATCAGAACATTTTTCCGACTGATGACTCTATCCAGTGTTACTTTCAGACGATTTGTAGACTGAAGATCCTTCCCGATTTGGGCTTTGTGGGCGAGACAAATCAGACCAAGATTGTGTAGCACCTTGAGTTGTGTGGAGACATCTGGTAACGAAAAAGAAATGAGTGTCAGTGTCAGCATTCTGAGGCAATTATCTGTAAACAATAAAGCTGTGTTCACACTGAAACCGACTTGAAAGCGTTTTCCGTAAAACGTTTTACGGAAAACGCTTTCGACCAAAAACGACTGTGCCACACTACAGTCACCAAAGCGTTTTCAAAACGGTTGTCGCCCCCGAATGACGTCGAGTCGTTTTGAAACCACTTCTGGACCGTTTTCGTTAAAACGCTTTCAAACCGTTTTAAGAGGGCTCTAGTGTGGCAGCCTAAACCGTTTTAACATCTTAAAACGCTTTCAAACCGTTTTAAAAGCTCAGTGTGAACGCAGCTTAAATTTAATTGGTATGCCCTCAAACAAAGAGATCACATGTAAATGTACTACAGTATTGTAAATAAAACAAGGACAGGTTGATGAATTTCTAGTTTCTCGTCATCTTACCCGAGATTTTCATGACATCTTCTAAACATTGCTCCAACAGATCTTCCCGCACAGGAAGATCATCTATTTTGCAGCCCAGCACCAGCAGATTCACTAGAAGTTCAACATAATCAGTGATGGAACCTGCAACATAGGGAAAGCATGGCTTCAGGTACCATTTGCAAAGAGTAGAAAAATCTCCCAGAACCTTTTTCCCTCAATGTCCAAGAGGGATCCCGAGGTGCGACTCTTCCAGGATTTTCACTCAAAGAACTACTCCACAAAATTGACAAATGTGTTTTTCCTGGAGCAAGTCTCATCCAAAAGGCCCTCCAGAGTGGAGAAAAACGCATCACACAATGACGCCATTCTCATCAATTGCAAAACCAGATCAGACAGACCAATGAAAATTGATACCTTGTGTTCCGGGGTCAAAGTTATCAACCAAACCCTCAGCTATCTTCTTCAACTTCATCACAATCGGTCCCAAGCATCCGTCTTTCCAGTTTGATAAAGCAAGAGGTCGAAGTACACGGTTTAACTCCCCTATATCCGGGAAATCAAGTTCCTCAGAATTGTGCTCCAAACCACCAATGAACTTATCCATAACATATTTTGGACAATAAAGGCATGCCAGGAATGCATTCAAAAAGTCACTAAGTTCTGCAGTTGTGACATCCTTACCAGCGATATGGTGATCTAAATCAGTGTATGTCTGTCCACAGTAGTATTGAAGATCTGCTAAACTATTTAAAACAATTAGCATATTCTTATCACTAATTCTATCAAGATGCACTATATTCTGAACACGTTTTAAACATACTTTTATCAGCATCGTGTCACGTTGTTTCAATTTAGCCAGCAACTGCAGGACACGTTCGTACGATTTGAATTTGCTGCTGTCTTTTTGGACCAGCAATGCATCCATGATCAGCGTCATCTGGTTTTTATTCAAACTTTCTCCGAATGCCGTCAGCAGGTTGCACAGCTGCGGGGAATTCAAAAACTGGATCTCTTTATAAAGTATGAGCTTCAAGGCAAGCGTCAGTTGCTGTTTTAGGATGAAAACTTGCTGAGTTTCCTCACATTTCGTCAACAAGAAACCAAAATGAACAATATCCTTACAGTTGTATGAGTTCACATGATGCTTGGCCAATTCTAAGAAAACCTGCATGATTTTATTATCGCTGCCGAATTTCATCAGCGTCAAAGTGTTAATCGTCTTCAGAACTTGGTAAGGTGTGTTGAAGCGTCCCTTTTTGGCAGCCAGAACACAAAGGAGCTGGAATCGTTTGTCGGCTTTTAAATCCATGATGGCAAGGTCGCGCTCTGAGTTCGTCAGCCCAACAAGGTGATCGTAAATTTTCACAAGAGCATGGGAGACATGTTCTGTTACCATATCACGATAGAATTTGCTCACGATGTTCAACGTTGCATCCACGTCCGATTCTCTCAGTTGTGCATGCAGTTTGTCAATGAAATGAACAGGTTTTTTGGGATGTGCAGGTAAGGCGTCATCAGCCAATGCGATCTCATCATTCTGAGTACCGGTACGAGCTAAAGAGAATTCTGAGACATTCTTATCATCAGAAAGAAGCCCCTTGCTGTAACACCTGATCAGGGATGTTGTATCCTGTCTCACTGTGCCAATCCTCCGTGAGCTGCAAGCAGGCATCACCTGCAATTGCTTCCTTGAAGTCAGTGGGCAGCAATTTGTCTGCCAAGATGCAAAGCATCTAGATTGTTGTAATGAGCTGCTCAGGTGTGACCGATAGACTTGACAGATGAATCGACGAAAAATCATCTTCCCCTGCAGCTGGTACATTGTGTCAACTTCTTATCCTGGAAGACATAAGATGAAGACATAACAGTTAATACAGTAACATGAGTAGGGTGTAAAAAAATAAACATCACATGAAAGATTGAAGGGTTTCCAACTCCATGACTCAAGAGGCTGCACCCAAAAATAGTGAGTCAGATTAAAGATCATGGCATGCACTCTGAAGTTACCTCCCAGCTCTACTCGGGAAGGCAGAGAATCACATAGTGCCAACCATGAAGGAGTGTTTAATGCAAGTGGTAGATCCTGGAGTAGGCCAGGATAGGCCTACCTATCTCTCACCTCTGCTCTGTGAGTGTGACGTGTCTCTATCTCTACTCCGTCTAGTATATCATCTGCCAAAGTGTCCTGTCCTCCCAATGTAACCTAACCTAACCTAGATCCTATCCTCATGGAATAGGCCTAAATGGCCCCTATAGGGCTGTAGGCCTAGGTCGTAGGAAGAATCTGAATATCCTAGCTAGCTTTATAGATCTGGAGGAGCCCTACTTCACAAGTAGTTATTCTAAAATGCTGACATAGTGACACATCCTAAGCATACTGACCTGATAATGACACTGACACCTCGGCAGATGAGACACTAGAAAGAGCAGAGACAGAGATACATCACCTTCACAGAGTCAGAGATAGGGATAGGCCTGCCTACAGGGGATACCGGTAGCCTTGGCCTAAATCCCCTCCAGACAGAGCAGAGGAAGGATCGAGGCATAGGCCTAATAGGCCTTCCGCCCCTAGGCCTACCATCCCTAGGCCTACACCGACTGTCACTGACCTTTTTTCAGTTTTTTGGCATTATTGATTGCAATTTGCATCGACCATGGAGGTATAAAAAAAATCTTATTTTATACCTCCATGCATCGACATCATAGGACATAGGCTAGCCTAATTTTTAATTTTTTAGGCGCAGGCCAAAGAAGATTTTCTCACGGCGTTTTCACTAGTTCATTACACTTTCAGTAACATAAACAGATATAGGCATAGGCCTAGAAAAAGGTAGACTGTGTGTCTGGACAACAAACTCGTTTAGGCTAGCTGTCACTCTCTGTCCGAAAATAGAAAACATTCACTGAGCCCAGCCTCAGGATTTGCAGAGGTGACCATGGTGACATTTTGATCCGATCATCGGATGACTTACAAACTGAAGAAAGTATCATGCCCCAAACTTCATTTGGTTTGAGGTTACATTCAGTTGATGCTACTAACATCAATAAACAACACTAATGCATTATTTTTCTCATTCATCGCATATTTATTCTGTTTTTGTGAATTTTTCCGACCGAGTAAAAATCGACCATGTGGGCAGACATGACAGACGACAAAATCAGGTCAATCCACAGGTAGAATTTGATTGGCTGATAAAAATAGAACGCGTCACTCGCGGGAAAAATAACCACCTTACGCGAAGAAACTGGGTCACAACCCAATGAACTAACAATGAAAACAAACTGAGTTCGCACTTTTATCACTGAAATGGATGGCATGGAAAATTTTAACAAGATTGAAAAGATCGGAGAAGGCACATATGGTGTCGTGTACAAAGCTAGAGATAATAGAAATGGAAAATTAGTAGCGCTGAAGAAGATTAGACTCGATACGTAGGTGGTTTATGAAGCCAGTTTTGAGTTTTGGCTCCCTGCCTGTTGTTGAGCACTGTGCATCAGCAGTGTACAAAATGTACAGGAGGGTCAAAGGTTGGCAGTAGGAGCAGGCAGGCAGTTCAACCAGCAGAGTGCTTGCTGCTGGTCAGCTGCTGGTGTATTTTGAATATTTTTGCAGCTTGACTGCAGGTTTCCTTGTGCAGATTTTCATATTTACACCCCACCAAAGTAAAAAAGGGTAAAAAGGTTTTCCTGGAAGTGACATTTTCAAAGTCCGGGACGGAAAGGGAAGTCGCACAAAAAGTCACAAGCGCGCGGGTGTGGCCCCCGCTCTCATCTCACTCTGGCTCTGCTCGTCAGCAGAGGCCCAGCCCGTAAAGGCTACGCCCCTAGGCCTACATGCTATTGCTATGCTATTGATGTGTGTGTCTTTGATATGTGGACGGAAATGATATGGCCACCGGCAGGGGTCCATGAATTTTTGCATGATCTTGATTGAACTGTAATGAATATGTATAAACTGATGCGTTTATTTTCAGCGAATCAGAAGGTGTGCCGAGTACAGCCATTCGTGAAATATCGCTTTTAAAGGAATTAGATCACATCAATGTCGTTCGGTAAGCAAAGACAAAATCGTCAAAAAAAATTGTCTAAACCAATCTATTTAGATTTTAGAAGACCACAATCATGGACAATCCACAATGTTACTATTACAATACATTCTGCCTCTTTGCGCATCATATAGGCCAAGGCTTATGTTGAATATCATCACCACTTGTTTTTTGCAGGTTGTTAGATGTGATTCACAGTGATAGAAAGTTGTACTTGGTGTTTGAATATCTGGATCAAGATCTGAAGAAATATTTGGACAAGTGTCCCACGGACGGTCTCACACCTGCCCTCATCAAGGTATTTATGGTCCTATTAGCTCGCTCCCACCTGACATGCCTGATTTGTGTCACTGCAGGTCTGAGTAGCTTCAAGTTCAAAGACTTGAGCACATGTTCTGAAGCTCAAAGTCAAAGTCAATTTCACCAAAGCCACTAACACACTCAGTTGAACTTGAACTACTCTGTTCATTTCAGAGCTACCTGTATCAATTATTGCAAGGAATTGCCTACTGCCACACCCACAGAGTTCTCCACCGTGATCTGAAGCCACAGAATCTTCTCATAGACAAAGAAGGCAATATCAAGTTAGCTGATTTTGGTTTGGCGAGGGCATTTGGAGTCCCTGTTCGATCCTACACACATGAGGTAAAGAAATGAGATATTTCCTTGAAAGTTTTTTTCTGATAGCTGTCCAGCTGTGGAAATGATATTGCGATGCTATTTCCTACAATTAATAACTTTCTCTCTCTAGGTAATCACGCTCTGGTACCGAGCACCAGAAATCCTCCTCGGCTCTAAATATTACTCCGTGGCCATCGATATATGGAGCATTGGTGCGATATTTGCAGAGATGGTGACGCGACGTGCGCTTTTCCCCGGTGATTCAGAAATTGATCAGCTGTATCGTATATTTAGAACTCTCGGTAGGTTAACCGATATGGAACTTTCTTTGGTATATGTTGAACCTTGTAAGCAAGAACTCCTCCTGTTCCTTAATCATGTGGCGTTGAAATTCCTGCATTCAGCCTGCCCATCATAACTACAAGACCTTAACCATATCCCCTCCCTGCGAATTCCTCAAGTATTGAATACTAACGACAACGTTCCTCTAGTAAATATGCTATTTCAAATGATCTTTCCCCAGGCACTCCAGATGAAGGTGTATGGCCCGGTGTCTCCCAGCTTCCTGACTACAAATCCACATTCCCGCAATGGCATGCCCAGGATATATCAGCAGTTGTGCCATCTCTGAGTGCGGACGGACGTGACATTCTCATGGTAAATCACTATCTTTAAGATTTCTCCAACTTTGGAGGCATTTTGCATATCAGAGTTTGTCTTCATTTCATGCTTGGGCAAACTGGTAAGATTGAAGGAGCACTGAATGAGCCTCTCTTTGACTTCTGTAGAAAAGGCTCGCTCACTTGCACTTCAATATTCTGATAACAACGTTGTCTGCTTCTTCCATTTCAGCGCATGTTAGTTTATGAGCCAAGTCGTCGCATCTCGGCCAAAACTGCGCTTGGACACAGATATTTCAGAGACGTTATGTTACAGCGACCGGCAATCAAGTAATGCACACAATGGTTGCCGTATGCTGTCAGTTTTTCGACATTTTCCAAAAATTTGATGGAAATTTTGGGATCCTGGGCCTCACACTTGAATCTGTCTGACTGATAGATAACATTTTTGTGCCTCCAAAATTTCATCATCAGAAATTTTCGAACTACTTGACTCCAGGCAATTTCCAGATGGTATTCCCAACAGTCAGTACCAAACCAGCCGAATGGCTGTCAAAGGCTTGAAATATGAGCACAGACACTGCATTCCACTTTGTGAACATGTATATGTACCACACTTGCACAGCTTTGTAATTTATTGCATTTTCCTTGGAAAAAAACTTGTGTGCTAACCACGGAAGTGAACACTTTGATGAAAAGATTAGGATGTTTTATAAGTTCACGATTTATACCAATTATGTGTAATTTTATACTTGTACGTGTATTAGATATGTTTTTAAACTAAAAAGGAAAAAAAGTTTAAATATTAAAGTTTTCTCAATGTTTTAACAACTGCATTCGTTACTCTGTCCTTACATTTGATTTGTTTATCATTTGTGACCCGTGCCAACAAAATGAGTCAAAATGCGCCGGAAAGAAGACTCAACATGACACCGGAGGACAAATTTTACAATGGCCAGACAATCTCTGTGCATTAAGACTCATTTTGCTGGCACAGGTCACATTTGTGACTCGCTCCAGTAAAAGCAGACGCTTGTCACAAGTGATCATCATTGGTCATCAGTTACTCAACTATTATCACTGCTCGCCACTTCTATTGTCAACTTGCAAAGCGTGGATGTACATAATCAGCTACATGTATTGTCGTAAGGCCGTTAACCCTTTCCTCAGTTGCGACAATGGCCTACTTTTGCTAGAACAGGTCAAATTTCAGGTTTAAAATCTTCATCACAACACTAACAGTCCTCAAGCAAAGTGCTTTGCTCGATGAAATGGACTGAGGAATTCACATCCAGCCTATTCGCATTCAAATTATGCCCCCCCCCCTCAACAAAGTAAAAGATGGGGGATTTTGTTCTCGGAGGGTTCTGTGTCCGTGGCCCAACTGCTCAATGAGGAAAAAAGAAGGCAAAAGAGAAAATCTGAAGTTGTCTCGTTGTATTATTCAACACACACAGGACCATGATAGATTTAATACTGGTACACACATGAAGTTGCAAAACTTGATGACATCATTTTACACAAAATTGTGTACAATTTATATTTACATGCCCATTAGGACATCATACACACTACACTTGACTGAGTCTTTGCGGACAGACTTACTGGTTCCCATCTTCGCCACTCCACTCCCACGGCGCTACTGTCCATTTCACAACATTTGTAGTGGAATGAGCGCCACAGAATAGCAGCAGACTGGAACCAGTCTAGTGTCCTGCAAGCTTTAGTCAATGTTTTGTATCTGGAGCGATTAGAGGACGCAAAATAACATCTTTGTGATTCTAAGTAGAAAATGCCCCTGGGTGATACAACAGCACATGTCGATAAGATATTTAATACTCAAATGGTAACAGAACACCTTATACTTGTTTTTATTCCATGTCAACTTATAATGTAGTGAATGTCGTGACTTTATTGGTTAATGGCAAAAAGAGAGAATTTACTTTTATTAATGGACAATATAATTATTCTACCACAAATGGTTTTCAATTGTTATTAAAAATAGTCAATTCTCTCACACACCAGAACATGTTTAGTACGTGTAGTTATTGAAAACTGTGATCATCTTCTCTACAGCTTTACGCCTTTTTTGACGTCATGAAAGAAGTCCTATTTTTAAAAGAAATTAAACTAGCACCCACAACAAACACAAACGTAATCCTGAGACATGGACATAGGAATCTGAGACATTTACAGTGGTTTATATGACTATGGTTATCTGACTATGGCACAAACGAAACCCCTCAAATACTGCAAAAAAAAATTAAAGAAAAAAGCTCACGAGGCCAGAGGGAAAAGAGAAAACTGGAAGGTTCATTAAGCAAACACAAATGTGCAATTCAAGCAAGCACTGGTGGACCTCAAGACAGCCCACCTGACTTGGGCCCCCTCTTTTTGTGAAAAATCTTTAAAATTAACCAGGAAATTTGGGGAGGCCAACCAGCACAGTCCCCCCTCTTTTTTGTGAAGAATCTTTGAAACGGACCAGGAAATCTGGAAAACGTTGTCATAATCGACCATTACTTTTAAACCAGGAAGGCTCGATTGGCCCCTTCTTTCTTAGGATCCTGGATCCCCCTGAGCAAGGAACACACATCATGCACAACTCCTTTTGAACAAGGAAAACAAATTTTCATAACAGAGAAGTTCCACAGATGAACTTCAGAAGATGAACTTCAGAAGACAAACTTCAATACTGCTGAAGAGCCTGATCCTGCCCTGTTCAAACGGCCTGGCTAGATGACTGTGGAGATATCTGTTAGTTCTCTGAGTAAATGCTAGGGATGTTTAATGGTCTTCATGTCCCGGCATGGGGAACGATCTCGCGAAGGTTTCCACCTCTGATCGGAGGGCTTTGATTTTTTCTATCGTTTCCGGGTCCTCTAGAAGATTGGCTTTGAAGTCTTTCAAGGTTTCTGGAAAAGGAAAGTAAAGTTGCAAGAGAAGGAACGAAGTAGATAAAATTTGGCCCGTTGTCAGTCAATGGAATCTGCACAGTCCCGAAGCTGGCACTGCTCACCGAAACTGTCAAAACCCACAATGGCTGCAATGATACCGAAGACAGATTTTGAAGGCAATAGATCTCTTACTTGTTTTCTTAGCAACAGCATTTCCGATTTCCACAGCGGCATCGATGAATTCGGCCACCTTGACAAAGTCAGCCTCGACGAAACCACGAGTTGTCAAAGCCGGAGCACCTATGAAGAGAAGGAACAAATGATTCAATGCAATAGTGAAGAAAGTGGCTTTTAAAAAGTGCCTATTTACTAGAGCACAGGTAAAAGGCACATTCTTACGCCAGTCACTCAATAGAAACCTTTCTGTGGATCTCAAGGAGCAGCTCGTTCACCACTTCACTTGATCCTTTCAGATCAGTGTAGAGTATGAAGCAGCAACTTAGGTCGATCTATACCCATTGGGTGCCGCCGAACTGCCCAACTTAAACTCGTGATAATTCATTGATAACAATGATTACAAAAACATTTCTTGTACAGTACGTTAGGTACGAAGCATCTAAGTGAACTTTCACCCTAAATAACTGGATCCTATTTCCGGATTGCCCAGAAAGATGACTTTGTTGGAAAGGCCGATAAAATTTCCTTGAGCAATTTTACGTCAACATGCTATGTCGCATCGAAGCAAACTCTGTTGGAAAAGACGCAGCCATGCCTAGCGCATGTCGGTATAACCGCAGATTTTTAAAAAATATGCTAATTAAGCTTATAATTAACAAAGTTTGGCTTTTACTCCACAAAATTTCTCTCTTTCGTGAATTTCGCGGACATCTACTTCAAAAACCCAGAATCGGCTGTTATACGGACAAGCTCCATTTGGTGAACAACACACTTCCGTTTTCAAAGTTTAAAAATGTTTATAAAAGTGGGAGAAAAACTGCTCACAATTTTGAAACTTTATTCTTCACGTGGGTTTGTTTACTATTTGCAACACACGTTCACTATAGTGCGTTTCCAAATATTACGTGGGGAAATCAGCGGACCATTGAATGCCAAGGCCTATAATTGACTGACAACAATAAAATCTATTTGAGGGCTAACGCGGCCTAAAATTGGCGAACAGACTAGAGGCAATTATTATTCATTATGATTCATTCAGTTACACGCCAATGGATCGCTTGGAATGCGCTTGTCTGGGGGAAAACCCAATGACTATAGATCGACCTTAATTTGGTATCGAACAGGGCCTCTCGGTCACATATCTGACTCCTAGACCACAGCGTTCCCCACAGATAAGGTGGGAGAGGTCAGCAACTCCTCTTCAACTCATCTTTTTTCAAACCATTTCAACTTTTGTTAAAGGGGATCTGTCACCGATATACCCCCGTAATGTTGGGACAAGGATGAAATAAACAAAACTATTCAAGGATGTAAATTCCGACTCACCTAATCTCAATCCACTCGGGTTGAAGGCATTCTTGTCTCCAGGACATGTGTTCTTATTCACCGTGATTGAGCACAGCTCGCAAATTCTCTCCACGCGGGAGCCATCCATGCCCTTCGGCCGTAAATCAACGAGAATCAGGTGATTGTCGGTACCATTTGAGATAACCTTGAACCCTTTCTCCATCAGGGATTTAGCCAGCTGTTGTGTGTTCCTCACTGTCTGTTTCTGGTACTCGACAAACTCGGGATTCATTGCCTGCGGAGGAGAAATAATGCAATGTGTGACCCTCCACCACAAAACCAGTCATCAGTCACTCTGAGGTTGGCAAGTTGAGACCAAATTATCTGTCAATTTTAGTATTGTCTGTCTATTGTGAAGTTTGAGTGATTCTATTTTGCGTGCAACTTAGCACTGGTTTTGTAGCAGAGGGTCACGTATGATCTACAGCCATGGATTAAATCAAGCTCCTGAGGGGCAGAAAACCCCGCACAGTACAACAGCCTAAAGGGGAACAACACAACATCCTCCATGCCTTAGCTAGCAGCATCGTAGGATCGCTGGTTTCCTCCTGTGCAACTTCCGAATTCTTCCCCAACAGTTGCAGAGTATAGATCGTTTTCACGACGTAACTCCAACAGTGTCTGCCATGATGACGTTACGCGTTTTGCCCACCAGCAGAAACGCAAAATGCATTGGGTGCTGGTGGGCAAAACGCGCAACGTCATCATGGCGGACACTGTCGGAGTTACGTCGTGAAAACGATCTTTACAGCCCTTGATGTTAATTTCGATGTTCAGTTCCCACAATAACGGTTCAGCTAAGGAAACTGACAGAGTAATGTGAGAGCCAAATACATGTACTTGAGAAATTTCAACCAACCTGTTTAAATGTCACTGCCAGGGCAGCTATCTGATGTTGATGTGGTCCGCCCTGCAAACCAGGGAAAAGAGCGCCATCTATCCTCTTCTCAAAAGTGTACTTGATTTCTTTACCAGACTTGTCAACACCTTTCACACCACGACGGTAGAAGATCAGGCCAGACCTTGAAGAAAACAGCAAGAAGAGATGAGAGATTGATTCTGTAACTCAAACCAAGTGGTAAAGTCAAGAGAAATGGTTTGCTGAAAGTCGTATGTAGTTCAACACAACGTACCTCGGACCACGTAGCGTTTTATGCGTGGTGCTAGTGACAATATCACAGTGTTCGAACGGCGAAGGGACGATATGGGCTGCACACAGACCAGAGATATGGGCCATGTCGGCAAGAAGGATGGCACCTACTTCATCACAGATCTGAAACAAGGACAAGAACATGTCAGCGTTTCAGGGGTGGGGGGTAGAACTTCATCTTTATCTCATCTTCTGTGGACTGTCAGAATGGTGCAGTGGAAACACAGACCCCTGTCACCTCTGAAGGTCCAGGTTTGCCCCCTGGTCGAATCTGTTCTTCCTGTGGCAGAGACTGTGACTCTTTGACAGTGGAGGCTTTCTCAGGCCACTACAGTTTCCTCCACTCCAAATTAAACATTGTCCAATGTTGTCTATAGGTTCTTCAAGTGACGTCACATTTCCATGAATAAATTCTGAGATTTTCGTTATCACCTACGTACTTGTCGGAACCGGGCATAATCTAACAACCGGGAATAAGCACTGTAACCCGCGATGATCATTTTTGGTCGGAAGAGACGAGCGTGTTCTGCCAGTTTGTCATAGTCGATTAAACCAGTCGCCGGGTCAAGTCTGTACGGCATCGACTCGAAGTAGATGGACGTAGCTGAGATTCTTTTTTTGTCTGTCATGAAGCCGTGGGTTAAACTGAAAAGAAAGGGAGTGGCATTGGCATTGGAAATGTAAACCCAGGAAAAAATATGGTTGTCACTTTCAGTTTCAAACACGAAATGAAGTAGAACAATATATTATGTTGTATCAAATTAGGCCGCTGAAACTAGATTATAAGGTTCTCGTCAACCAATTTCCAAAAATCAGTGAGGGAATTTCGTCAACTTTCATCTTTCATCCACCACGTGCCGTTACAATGAGACAATAGTGTTCAGAACAAGGCTTCCGCCCCTCTGACACATCGTCAGAAAATCGATATCAACAACCCGGATACCACAGAACCATATCATGTACACTGAATGCATGCCGAGGATCTGGCAAACAACACCTGGAAGTGAGTTTTTTACTTACTGTCCACCATCAGGAAGATCAAGCCCCATCACACGGTCATGAGGTTGCAGGACACCGGTATAAACAGCGAAATTCGCTGGGCTGCCTGAATACGGCTGCACGTTCACTCCCCATTTTGCGGGGTCAAGTTTAAAAAGTTGGAGTGCCCTATCTCGGCAGAGGTTTTCAATCTCGTCCACGTGCTCTGTGCCACCATAATACCTGTGGGTTGAAAAAGAGAAAATACTGGGATGTGTTTTCTAAATTTATCGGGGTATCAGCGAAGGGACACCTGGAGTAATCTGACAACATTGTACAAAGACTCGTGGCAAACAATTGAGACCATTACCGGTAGATAGTGGCTACCAGTAGATAGTGGCTATGTTCACCTACCTTGCCCCAGGGTACCCCTCAGAGTATTTGTTGGTGAAGCAGGAACCCAATGCCTCATGGACAGCAAGACTGGTGAAGTTCTGAAATAAAAGATTTCTAATTACACATGTATTGGTTTTCGGTATTGGTGGTATTCCAGAGAACACCATAGTACATCAACAGGGTGGGCCAACTGGAAGAAAGTTTCTAAAACATGTAAAATCTACCTCGGATGCAATGAGTTCAAGACCTCTCTTCTGTCTGTCCTTCTCACGTTTCATCATCGCCAGAACCTCTGGGTCACTGTCTGCAAGTGATTCTCTGCCCGTCCATTTTGAACGTACGCCACCCAAGATGGCGGCTGTTTGCCGCACCGTCTGAAAGGTACAAGAGTAGAATGCAAGGAATGTTGCACGTATCAGGGGCTAGCTGCTGAGTCATGACATTTTCCATCCCCATTCATGATCTACCGGTATTCGATGAGAGCAAGCTCAGGGTAGGGGCTTGAGTCAACTTGAATGAACCAGCTGGAGGACATTCATCACCGAGTCCTTGGCTGACCATGACCATGGCCCATTATTGACATGACTCATGGACCTAAATTATGAATGTGTTCATCAATGACAATGTGCCTTCTTTGATTGACACATTGATTAGGTTACTCAGTCATCTATTCAACATTCAAGACGATACTGTCGACCGGCATGTCCTGTCACTTTTGATAGGCCTACCATAGTCTATGACTCTGTCTAGTCTAGCTAGACAAGAGTCCAGGCCTTGCTTGTGTTTTGAGGCGAGTGAAAAACTGCTCGCCTGAGAACAGCAGTTTTCTATTGTTCTCAGGCGAGCAGTTTTTCACTCGCCTCAAAACACAAGGCCTGAGAGTCAATGTCTCATCTAGCCCACCGGCACCCCCCCCCCCCCACTGCTGGTCTACAAATCATGAAATGGTACGATAGGCCTAGGCCTAGCTAGGCCAACTTGCTGTGCTGCTGCTGCCTGGGGACGTTTTGACCCGGGGACGTTCTGACTGGATAGGCCTACCGCCCTACCTATCCTAAGCCTACCCATGGAGGTATAAAATAAGACTTATTTTATACCTCCATGGCCTACCGAGCTATTACAAAATAGGCCTGCCTAAAACCCATCACTCAGATTCAGAAGCACATATCTCCCATCTTTCTTGTTCACACAGGAAAGCCACTAGGCAGAGGCCTAAATCATATCGTGTGATGATCTGATGACACTATGATCTGATGATACACACACAGCAGAGCATTAGACCTCGTCTACAAATAGGCCCTGCACGTGCGTGGACCGGATGACAAGGGGGAAACCCCATCGTTACCTTACGGAAGGTCAAGGCCATTCCCATGAAGATGCTAGGACGAAAACTTTCCAAGCAGTTAACTTCGGTTTATGTGATACAAACACATTGAATTACAGAAATGTCACGTCGAGGACGTTCTATATAATAAAAATATCTGATATGACGAAGAAAAATCATGGTCACTTACCGAGGAAAGGGAGCTTTGGCGTAAAATCGAGAGCATTTCGAGAACGTGGACTGATGGGTGGTCTAACCTCGGAACCAGGGTCCACTTCACCATCTCAACGTTGATTGGTCGAGAACCGGTGCCCTGGGAATGACGTCACCCGGAGGGAATTCCAAGAGTATTTTTCTTGGAAATTGACATCACATGTGACATTGTTCTGACAATGCCCAAATAAACCGACAATGCCGCGGCTTCTATGGAGTCTTGTTGGAACAAAATGCCCATCAAGGACGCAAGCACCTTTAGTTGGTGTTGAAAACAAGAAAATAAACAAAAAGATAATAAAAAATATATTTGATATATATTTCATTGAAAGTGGCAGTCTTTGTACAATACTGTACAATAAAATGTCAATACAAAACAGTAAGTCATAGATACTTATACAACCAGAAAATATGGCGAATATGAGATGGGTCCATGAGAGGGGACAGCACGAATATTTCCTTTGGAGGCTTTATCATGATAATAAGGAACGGATGGGGGTGGGGTCACAAATGACGATTACAGTGGAACCTCCCTTAAAGGAGTTAGACGCCGAAGTTGTAAACAAGCTGGTTTGTTTACAAACATGGTCGGCAAACTAGTTTTATTCCTTTGTGCAGGTGGCAGCACCAGTAGTGCCCCGTGATCGTTAGACTGGTTCCCGGTCCGATGCAACTCACTCACGATATTCACGTCAGTACATATCACCGACAATAGGTGGCAGCACCGCAGGCATCGCGTGGATAGAGAACCAGTGAGTGAGTGTTTACAACTTGGACGTCCAGCTCCTTTAACGGGAACCTCCCTTAACGGACACCTCAGGACATCAATGTTCACTCCCAAACTGCTGGTCATTTCTATTCATTTCAACCTCTATAATCAGGACACCTCTCAATTTCCCGATGGTGTCCTTATNGACCGAGTGATACGACCTGAATCTCAGGATGAGTCATAGACGACCACAGAGACATGTTGCTATAATTTGGAAATCCATGCAGAAGGAATAAATATTTCAATTCATTGACCTTGAATAGAATGAATAAATAAATCATGTCAAACCTCTCCTAACCATGTTAACAGACACCATCCAGGGAAATAAGGAGAAAAACATTTTGAAGTAGTGCATTCTAAAACGGCACAAGAAAATACCCGTACAAACATGAGAACCGAGGCAAAATCAGAAACACGGCCTGGAATGGAAGACTTTACTGCCGTTAGAGGCCACCACCAGTTAGCGGTCTTAGGACGTCATGAAGTTTCATGTCACAGGGAAGAAATGCAGGCATGTGGAGGCCGTGGCTTACGTCTGTGACGTCAAATTCTGTGACGTTCTAGGACTGCTAACAGGCCGCCTCTAATGGCACTAAAGTCTCCCTTGCGAGAGAAAAGTGAAATTTCATCAGTGTCAACACCAGGCACAAGTAGGTAAAATGTGTTTACTGAGGGAAGCTGATGATGATGATGATGTTGATGAACACTGAAATTCCTAATAATGAACACATCAATTATACAGTTCATGAATAGCACAGACTAGATCTAGATCTATGCATAGATCCAAATCTATGCACTCAATCTATTGACCAAAACTTCAAAAACCTAATGAATGTTTGGGAGACACTCAACCTTGTGAACGAAAAACCGTAACTGTCTCTTTGCTAGACGTGGACCGGTCAGCATCAGCTGGGTTTACTTGGTGATGGTTTTCGCTCCATTTTCTGTCCAAGACCGGTGTTTGAGAGAAAGTCACACTGTTTCAGACTGGTTATGGACTTGTACAGATCTATGGCGGTCAGTTCCTCACACGTACTGCAAACAAAACGATGAAACCTTTAAATCTGTGCATCACAAATTGTGAATTTGCAAATTTGCATTACATACTGTGAAATTAATGAATCTTCCACAACGTGGATGAGACCACAATCAATTTCAATGTTCATCTTACCCCTGATTCTGTAGTTTTATTCTGGCGGCATTTCTGAGGATGTTGTCCATCAATTCCTTCATCGTCTGCAAAAAACAAGGAAACGGACAATTCTCGAGTTAGCCTGATCTCGCACTTCTCACGGTGACCAGGCTCCCCATTCCAAAATCCTGGACCCTCCCCTGAAACCTGTGGTGATGATACTCACAGTAAACATTGCACCTTCCACTACAGGAGCAAACACATCAGTTTCCACCTCGAATGACTTCAACTGAATGCCGATTTTTCCTGCCAAATCTCGGACATAATCAGCTTCTGATGTAACCGGCATATAAAATTTCATTCTTTGTTCCTCCTTGACTGGAGAGTTCTTTTCTTTTTTGATGCGAGAAGTGTCGAAATCTGTTTTGAAAAGAAAATATGTTAAGAAGTTTTAAGAAAGAAGAAACTGAGATGGCAGACATCTTGTCACACGCTGGACAATATTGTGGCCACCTCGAGCAAAAGCAGGCACTTGTCGCAACCGAGGAAAGGGTTAACGGCCTTACAACACAATACTGTAAACCGTGACATTTTCGCGACGCTAAAAGTTGGCGAATTTATCACTGTTGAAAAATGCGAAGACTAATTTCCGCATTTACCTTCATAATTCAATGGAAAATGCATAAGGGTTTGTATTTTCGCGCTGTTTAAGTTCGCGTTTCGGCCCATGACCGCGAAAATAAAACGCACTCAAAAATTTCACGGTTTACAGTAGCTGAAATGTACGTCTCTGCAGGTTGATAATAGCAGTGGACAGCAGTGATAATAGTTGAGTAAACTGATGACCAATGATGATCTCTTGTGACAAGCGCCTCCTTTTGGTGGAGAGGGTCACGTATGGACAGCATCCGACCCAAATTTCTGCTAGTTTTATATCAGCATCAGATACGCAAATCCATTCCATAGATGACAGCTTACCTGTTCCGACTACGTCAATGATCTCCATATCAGAATCATCACAGTCGTCCACGTCATGCACCACAGGCTTCACATCACAAATTTCACTGTTTATGTCCGTGTAACTATCGATCTTTGCCAGCGGTGCCTCCGGTGAGAATTTCTCCGTGCAATGTGTCGGATCGGGAGGCGTGTAGAGATGATGGCGACACCAGACCATTATGCGTTTTGTCATCCATATCTTTTCGCCGTTAAAGGTACTCTCGTCTTTGAGCAGTGTCTGTATTCTTGTCTGTATGTCCGAGGCTCTTTGCCACTGGTAAAATAAGAAATCCGTAGCAGCATTTAGAATGGTATATGGTCAAGCACATCAGTTCAACCCTGGAGGGAACTTTGACCTTGGCATGACACCAAGTCTAAATGTTGACCAACTGACCAACTGAAAAGTTTATTTTGATACTGACCTCTGCAGCCCGTCTTTTCCCAATGTTCCAACTTTTGAAATGCTGAAGGTTTTTGGCACAGTAGGGGTGGATGGATCGGTCAGGGTTGGGATGGATCAAGGGGTACTGCCGTACAACGGCTCTCAGGAGAGAGGCGAAGTCCTTGTAGATATGAGGACTGAAATAAAGGAGAAAAAACATCTTGAATGGAATTTAACCCTGTCGTGACAATTCGTGACCTGCTGCATCAAAAACAGGCACTTGTCACATCGAAGGACAGGGTTAATGGCCTTACAACACAATAGCTGAAATGTACGTCTCTGGAGGTTGAAAATACAATGCAGTAGATTAGTATCTCTTGTAACTAATCCAACTTTTTGGTTACTCTTTCTAGATTTATTTTAAACACGACGTTTCTACCAGTCTTCCCTGGTCGTTGTCAAGTGTACAACTGTTGTACACTTGACAGTTGTACACTTGGCCGTTGTACACTTGACAACGACCAGGGAAGACTGGTAGAAACGTCGTGTTTAAAATAAATCTAGAAAGAGTAACCAAAAAGTTGGATTAGTTATTTGAACCCTTTCTAAAATGCCTTTCAAGCAGTTTAGTATCTCTTGTGAAAGACTTGTGTGCTCGTGCAAGACTGGCGTGCTCATTCAAGATGAGTGTGCTAGTGCAAGATTCACGACAGGAAAAGTACTCACTTGACCGGCTTTTCTGCCTGCTTGACCTCGTCAACTCGTTTCTGTCGATACTTCACCCATTGATCCTTTGGCAGTGTCTTCAGGGCTGCGATGCCGCTATCCTGATGAAAAATACTGTTATTTTTAATCGTTAAGTTCTGGGAACCAGATTTGAGTGAACTCGCTTGGTTTTGTTGATGTTTCTGCGATGCGGCTTGGTGACATCCTGTTCCCATGGTGATCGTTATATTGCCGTCTGAGTTTGTATTTACAACCGGTTTATTCCCTGCAACAGTCTTAGCGGCTGTGTCCGGCTTTAACGTGGCACCACTTAAAGCTTTAGCTGCCTTTTCTGCATCGGACTTTTTATTTGGGAAGAGTTGAAGCCACACCACTTTTCCTCCAATGTTCGCTTTAACAAGCTGCGCCGTCGGTGGTGGACCTGTGGTGCTCGGTATCGGGTTGGACTGAGACGTAATCGTTAGCACATTTGAATTTTGACCGATAGAAAGAGTCAGTGGGGTTGATTCTGTTGGGACGGAGGTTGAAGATGTAGAGGGAATCGGTGACAAATTTTTCAATGTTAAAACCGGATTTTGAGGGGCTACAGCCGCCTTTCCAAGTTTACCCGGTGATGGTTGCCCAGACACATTTGTTGCCGTTGCTGCGAGTCCCGGTTGCGTAGCAACCAGATTTTTTGCCAGGGAAGGCAAACGATTGAGTAGAGACACTGAACCCGGAGGCTTCAATCGCGATGATATTGACGTCTGCTCAGGTTTACCAGCAACCTGGGCAGCAGGGGGCGGGTCGAGAATTAGTTTCGTAGCTGCCGGCTGAAGTTTCGACGCCGATGCTTTTTGTGATCCCGCAACAGGAGATGTTGCACGAAGAATCATATTCGTTGGTTGCAACATTGGGGATCCGAACGTCGGAGTCCGTACAGTCAAACTGGGGTCATTCGGCCGCACAATCGGTACAGAAGCTCTGAGTTTCCCAGGAGTAATACCGGCCGTTGGTATCAACATCGTCTGTAGTGTACCAGCAGGCGATTTCATATTTTTAGCCGTCGTGATTTTTCCTGATGTTTGAGACAGACTAGTTACTGACTTGCACACAGGTGGCGCCTGGGGTGCCTTCATGAGAAGATGTTGAGGTATCAAGCACAGGTTCCCCTGCGGATCAATGCATTTGATGTAAAGGTTCTGTGCTGGTGAAGCTGTTGGTGAACTTGAGACCTTCACCGGCTGCGGTGCTGAAATTCCTGAGGAGGTGGAGGCCATTCCTAGCTGAGTTACAGAAACTCCTTGAGAACCGGAGGCCTTTATTGGCAGAGTGCTGGGAGCTACGGGAGAACTTGGGACCTTTGCTCGTTGAGTTCCTACACCATTATTTTCAGTCACAGACACAGATGAATTTAGAGATTCAGCACCAATAGAATCCTGAATAATAGTTTTATTATTTTCCAGTGAGGACACACTGGATAAATTTAAAGCCAAAGTTTCACTTGAACTTGCTTTGAACGTAGGCACGCTTGACGAACTATCGTCAAGACTGCTTGACGATTCGTTCGTTATTCTTAACCCGCATTCCATGCTATTTGCGCCATCTATACCTATATCCACTGGTTCTGGGCGCATCACAATACCCGAGTCTGGGGTCGTGACGGTGCTGCCAATTTCCTCCATATCATACGGTTCTGTCTTTATAAAAGTCCCGTCAGGTGGCAGCAGTGTCGTGCTCATCAAGTTCAGACTGATTTTCGGTTTACGAGTCTTGTCCTCGCCACACGGTGGCGTCTCATCCAAGGGTTCGTCCTTGACCTTCACTGACGTGAAATCTGGGGTACTCCGCAACGATGCTGTTGGCGCGGAGATATCAGAGAGACTACTCGTAGTCAGAGATGGCACACGACTACCGCTTGCAACACACCACTCATCCACAGACGGTTTCCGCCGATCCAGCGCTAAAGGCTCCGAAATGCTTGAGATATTGCTAGACACAGAACTAGTCCGTTTTAACCCGTTTTCCATCGCGTGCTTATTTGAGCTGAAAACTCCGCCCAAGCTGTCGCTTTCCATACTTGTATCCGAGATTTCACTCCCACACCGTTTCGGTATTAATCCCAAAATATGTGCGTCAGAATCAACACTGTTTCCAGATGAATCTAAACTCCGCCTCCCGTTGGAGCACAAGTTACTCTTATTCGCACTTTTTCTCAAACTCAATTCCTGGGTTAAAGGTAGAGGAGTTGAGGTCGCCTGTGGGAGTGGCTTACTCATCGTAGCAGCCGGGATGT
Source organism: Notospermus geniculatus (assembly GCA_002633025.1). NCBI lineage: Eukaryota > Metazoa > Nemertea > Pilidiophora > Heteronemertea > Lineidae > Notospermus > Notospermus geniculatus. The sequence continues at coordinate 34,146 of NMRB01000693.1, read as the reverse complement.
CTTCCCGTTCAATTTCGATTTCGACTGTTGTCTCCGCGCCCAAAGTCTGCAAGCCGGTATACGTCTTGTCGAGCTAAAAATAGAATGATACGTCACTTCAATGATAATTTGATAATCAGACTACAAGATGGGGACTGAACTCTGCTCTCCTCCAGGCCGAGGTCCCATTAAGGGGGATTCGACTCTATTCTGTGAAAACTGAACTAAACAAAATCACAAGTAATACTGGCCTGTACACACCTTGAGTAAATGGATGATATCGACGCGTTTATTGCGGAGATCCTTGAAATGAAGTTGCACTCTGATCGGGAATTCGCCCCAGCCTCGCCGCGTCAGCTGATACGGGTACTGACTGTAAGACAGAATATAAGAAAAAGCTGGGTTGGGATGTTCCCCAAAAAAATGACACAGCAGCAGAAAGGCCTGGAAAACAATTGTTGGCTGAAGCTTATCATGAAACGGATGAACCTATCTTAGACTGGTTCCCGTCTCTGCTACCTATACACCCGTGCTGCCCATGCCGTTGGAGTGATGGGGGTGTGCAGGTGGCAAAGACAGGAATCAGTCTCCCCTTACCTCATTTCAACCAGATCGTTTGGCCTGTAGCTTGGGTGAAGAAAAAACCAAACTTTCTTGACAAACGTAGAAATGTTTGTCTCTTCCGGTGGGCCACGGACATAAACCATCCATTTGTGGGTGGCTGGGTCATTCTCTTCTCTCTTGTCTACAGGAATATACCTTAAAAACAAACAAGAACATTTGGAAATGCTGGCCAAATAGACAGCAGCTGTTTCACCCGAGAAGCTATTATCAAAACTGAATATTTTGAAAGAAGTACTGTAAAGCAGGAAAATTTCGCGTGCAGGAAATTTTCGCGAATTTCGCGAGAGTGTATGAGTCGCGAAAATTTCCTGTCGCGAATATGAGTACACGCAAGTGATAAGTACGGTCCGTGAAAAAAAACTGAAAAAAATGGCAGAGACTCGCGAAAATATCCTGCCGCTAATATGTCTATAATTCTTGATTCGCGAAAATTTCCAGCCGCGAAATTATCTTGCTTTACAGTACCACATTGGAACCTTCTTTAGAGAGACCCCTACAGGAGGACACCTCTACCAGGAGGACATACCTCAACCAGGTGGACACCTCTACCAGGAGGGCACCACTGTCAGGACACCAGTCCTCTACTAAGAGGACACCTTTACAAGGACACCGTGACCAGGAGGACAACTTGATCAGGTGATCATGAGGGCCTCAAAAATATAGCCCTGAGAACAATATTGGTGACAAATGTGGCCTTGAGAGAGAGGTTCCCATCCCTGGCAGTTGGTACATTCGCATGGACATGTGCATTGAATAAAGGTACGGTATTTTGTTATGGTAACCATACAATAATGAAAAGGAATCCTTAATCCATAGTCAGGTTATTGATTTAGTTCACCATATCCATATGAATGAGAACTTTACTATTCACGATGCAACATGTGGCTGAACTATTTGCCCATACATGATGGATATTTTGACCCGATCTAGCAAAAGTAGGCGCATATCGCAGGTGATCATCACTGGTCATCAGTTTACTCAACTATTATCACCGCTGTCCATTACTTTTGTCAACCTTAGACACGAGATTGAACATGGGCCTACTAACTGAGGTATGTCCTTTCTGGCCAAATCTATATAACTTCAAAAAATATGTCATCAAGGGTGTAGAAACATGAAAATTTTGCATATACTCACTTGGAGACATTACCGACGATAATTCTCTTCTTGACCTTGAACCTTGATGACCTTTTGCCATCGCATGCGTCACTGGCAGAGGTCAATTTCTTCAAGCAGAGAAAAAAGTCTTCGTTGTGATAAAAATATGACTAAAGACGGATTGAGGATTGACGAGATACAGAATGCAACTTGGCTCAGAATTAAACGCATGTCCTTGGTCTCAAGTCAGAAATTCATTGGTGATAACCACTAGGCTATCAGAAAGAGCAAACAGAAACCTGACATGATATGGAAGTGTTTTTTACACATACCTTGCTGACTGTCCCCTCGTTCTTATCAAACACAAGTTTTGTCTCCAGTTTTGTGCTCTTCTCCGCTGGGAGAGGTGTCGCCGGCCGAGAGAATGATTCCACCTTCCCCTCGACTTCTAGCTCACTCTTCTTCATCACGCCACCACGCAGCGTCGTGAAAGCGCTCGCCGACCGTGTCGTCTTTCCCAAGAATTTCTTCACGGTTGGGTGAATGGAGGGCTGCTGATTGGACAGCCTTCCCTGGTAAGGAATATGACATACCATAAACAAAGTGAGAAAATGCCTTGAATGCTGAGGGTTACTTCAAACTTGTTATCCTGCATCCTCACAAAGGAGGGGTTTCTTCTTCGCTCCTCTTCCAACTGGGATGAAGAGGGAGGATCGTTATGCAGACATTATGCTCTAAGTGGAGAGTAAAAAATCACAACTCAACCCCAAAATAATTCGGCACTGCCTGAGATACCAGTCTTGGCTGTGTAGAGTGGAGTGGAACCTCTCTATTAAAGACACCATTAGGACTGGTAGTTGCTGACCGTAATGGGGAACCGGCGAACCAATCCGACAGAGGCGCTGACGCACAACTACGGTGTTGACGCTAGAGGCACTCGCGTCACTCCTTCAGTGATCACCAGTTGAATGGGCGACGATGTAGTCCGATGTGATTTTGATTGACTGCCTGGGTCACACGTGTGCAAATATATTATCAATTATTACGCAGATCTGTAAAGAGTGAACTAAAAAATCTTACTGTTCATCCTATGCAATCTTAATTTGATAATTTGAGGCTTTAAATCACATTTACTCTACGAACTTGCAAGTTTGGAAGACGCTTCGGTACCTACGGCACCATGACGACATCCTGTCGTCAATGTCATCAAACCACGTCGTGACGACGTCAGACTGTGACGTGCTTTGCAATGACGTCAGCTCTACTGTTGGACTGAGCGCCTCTAGTGTCAACACCGTAGTTGTTCGTCAGCGCCACACGCGGCACGCCGGTTCCTCATTGAGAGGTGTCCTGATTACAGAGGTCAAAATGGATGAAAATGACCAGTTTGGGACTGTACTTTGGTGTCCTTAATAGAGAGGTGTCCTCCTGGCAGAGGTGTCCAATAAGAGAGGTTCCACTGTACTTCTGCTTGCAGCTCTCTTTATTAACTTTATTACAGACAGCTTTAGGCCGATCTATCGGAGTGAAGAAGTAGAACTCCCCTAATTTTGTCTCAAGTTCACCTAAGCCTGCACAATATTGAAATTAAGATTGACATCTGACTTACCACAGGTAGGCCTACAGCGCCACCATGCTGCCCAGCACAGCCGTAGTACTTAGCAACAATGCAGCTTCGAAGTTTATCTAGTACAGTGCGGCAGTGGCCAATACGCTGCAAGTGCAAGATGGATGGAAACAAGTTGAACAATATTCTAACGACAAAATAAAGATTACATCAACAGCAAATATTAAAGGGCAACGGTACTGCCACTTTTTGCCGACAGCCGGTGCCACCGCGGTGATTGCATCATTCTCCAATATCGTAGTTTTCCCTTTCGCCCCAGTGTTGGAGGATTTACGATTACAATGCAATGCATACGTAGATACCCTAGGAACGACATTTACTCTACATGGGGCGAGGTTGATAAGCGGTAGTTCAACAACATTGTCAATAGAGGTCTCCCTTCACACGATATGTTAGCGCACAATAGGGAAGGAATGCAGTGGCCCTTTAACCATCTTATTTAAAGATCACCCATTTCCACTAATCCACCCTGGCTGCATCAGCGTTACCACGGCAACGAACTTACATCCCCAATCTTCAGAATCTCTTGTTCCTTGTTCTTGACCTCCTGGGCAAACTGCTGGCGAATGATCACCTCAATCTTTCTCTTCGTTGCCCTTTTCCCATCTTTCTCAATTGTTTTTTGCCGCTTGTTTTGGTGGATAGCAACTTCTTCATAATCAGGATCTTGGTCAACAGCACACCTTTTGGTTGCCATGGTGACTTAGTTCTAGTGGGCGAGGTTCAACATTCTACCTGAAAATGACTGAAAAACTTGTTCTTACACAAGACTGCAGTCCTAAAGGGTTAAAGCCCCTCTGTATTCAATCTGACAAACACGAATCATCGCCACGATTCTTGACGTCAGTGCATGACGTCATTGTAGTGTAAAATGTATTACACTCTATCTGAATGCATTAGAGCTCTCCCTGCAGTTTTTTTCATTGTGTGCTGAAAACTAGGCCTTGATTCTCTGAAATACGTATCAGGCAAGCATTTTGGAGACCTTCACGAGGCTATGAGACCTCTACGTGCACTCTCCGAACATTTTGATTTTTTTACCGTAAAATTCAATACAGAGGGGCTTTAACCAAGGTTTCAATCAAGGTTTCAATTAAAAGGACAATGAAAAAGAAGCAGTGACATAAGTTTAGGGTTGGATGATGATGGGATGAAGTTTTTCACTCTTGGCCTTGGTCATATAGTAGGCATATTATTCTGCATCTGCCACAATTATTTGCTCATTAGATTCAAAGGCCTACACACTCCATGGTACATACATAAAGTACCGGTATTTGCATTAGTATGCATTGCATTGACCCATTAGGTTGGCATATTCTACTAATAGGCCTAACATGTTTGTCAGTCAGGCCTACTCACGCTACCGGTACTTAAAAAAAAAAAATGGAAAAAAATGATTTAGATAGGCCTACAGCGTGTCCAGAAAGCGTGTCCAGAAAAGCGTATTCAAACGACCTTTCACAAAATTACAAAAAAGCAAACAGCTGGGATTTCTTTTTTCCCCTTGCAATAACACTTCTTTCCATCTGAGTCACCTGCATTAGTTTTATGTACAAACATCAACGCAATGCACAGTAGCCTACACACACTCACTGTGTAATGTATGCGCTACATTGTATACACATAAAATGTACATAAAATTACTGTACATCAATGTACTAGCATCTGATGCGTAGGTCAGGGTGTCGCCCACAGAAACCTCTTTTAGCGTCTGTACCCGCTCACGCACTTACAAAAAATCTTAATGAATACAAAGATAAGAATGTGATCAATCGAATTCACATGTTTATTCACTATTTACATAATTTTATTGCGTTTTCTTCGGTGAAATTCGAGGTGAAGTTCACAAGAAAATTACATCAATGGAGGCTGCCATATTGGATGTACGGGCCTCATTGTGATGATGAGGAACTCCAAGAAAAATCCCTAGGGGGCAGCACGTTACGGTAAACTGCCGTTATCTGGTTTGGGGACTTCTGCAATCTTTTCGGCCCCACCCAGTTCCTTTGCCTTGGATGTTGGAGAAAATGAAAGCGTCGCATTCTGATATCCCTATAGGCCGAGATGGAGTTTGGGAACCAAGGCCTACGTCGCAAGCCGTACTTTGCCAATATTTCCTTGGTTTAGTCGCCAAGAAAAAAGGTTTTTATCGAAAACGCAACTTTTTCTGACAAAAAAAACAAGTTTCTTCAAAAGAAGTAAATGTCTTTCATCATAAACGGCTTAATGGCCCTCCGAGGTTTGCATCAAAAAAATATTTGCCAAGCAAGGGCCCGTCCGGGAGTTGAACCCGGGACCTCTCGCACCCTAAGCGAGAATCATGCCACTAGACCAACGGGCCAGGCGTTAGTAGTGTTCTGGTATTATTGAATTACCCGTAGGCATCCAGGATCCGAAAAAAAGTTTTATCGAAGACACATTTTTCTGACGAAAAAAACAAGTTTCTTCAAAAGAAGTAAATTAGAAGTGGGAAATTTTGGCATCTTGCGCCAAATTTTCAATTTCTCAAATTGGGAGAAATTTTTTCCATTTTGAGAAATACTGGTATTGCCTGAAAAATCTGACAAAGTCATGTCGTTTTTTAAGAATATTTCTCAAAATAGGGAATAAAATTCTCCCAAATTGAGAAATTCGCGCAAAACTCCACTTTTATTTCCTACTCCCTTTTTCTTTCATTAACACCATTGGCTTCATCGGGCCCTCCAGGGTTCGCATAAAAAAAACGTTTGCCTAACAAGGGCCCGTCCGGGAGTTGAACCCGGGACCTCTCGCACCCTAAGCGAGAATCATGCCACTAGACCAACGGGCCAGGCGCTGATGAACTTGGTTAATTTTTGAAATAACCATCCATAGATAAAGGCCGAGGGGCGACACTTTTGCCAGAAGACAGTGCGCATGTCTTAATATCGACGAAGTCCATCCCATCCTTCCGTATAACTCAAATCATTCTTTTGTGTGTAGCAACAGTCTCCATGCCTAATTGATAACTTCAGATTGATTCGAACAGTCTTTTTTTTCTTGACCAGCAGTATTATCGTTGTGATCATGATTAACCTCGCCACCATGAGAGCGCTGTGTGTGTACGGTGTACATCGATCTTGTGTATAAAGCTGTGAACGAGGTCACCATAATGAGATGCGCACTACAACGGCAAACGGGAACCAGGTTGAAGCATAGCACGTGCCCTTGTGAAAAGGTTTGTGGCACTGTCGCTGCTGAGAAGTCCTTTCAAAATGACAGTAAAATCAGAGTGTTTAATGTATAGATGTAACCATTTTATTGATCAAAATACATGTACATGTAAATGAGTGAGGTACAGTTCATCATAGACTAACATGAATGTTGTCTTTAACATCTACGGTAGATCGATATTAAAGTTAGAAAATTACACTGACATATAAAATGTAGCCTATGTACATAGATTGACCCCCGGGATTGACCATAAGAAAAGGTTTTAGCATTTTCACTACTCTATGGCATTCAAAAATAAACGAAATAATTTGGTCATTTCTTGGCCTCATGGCCTGCCGCGTCAATCAAGCCCCTAGAAATCACACTGCCGATATCCCAGGCCTTTGATGATTTTAAATCAGCGGACACTGTTCTGGGGTAAGGAATGAACGTCCTAGGAATGCATGTCCGAGTTACAATAATCCACAGTATTTCTAAAGTTATGTTATTCAAATGGTCATTTAGGCCTATTCTGCAGCCATAGGCCTGCATAAGTGTGCGTACTAAAGAGACGCCGACCCGCAGTCGAATTGAAGCGCCCCCTTGTCGTCTGTAAAGAACTCAACTCAACTGTGACCAAGGTGGTCTACAGGCGCCCCTCCTCGGACACGCCGCTATGAGTGATCCATATAACAAGTGCGTTGTAAGGGGCCGTCTGGGGGGAGAGGGTTCTCGATTTGGGGGAGTCCACTTCATCTTTTTTGAAGAAAAAAATGGCATCACTCTTTTTTACAGGAGAATGACTTTTTTATATGCAGTCTTCAGAAAGGAACAAGGTTTACTAGTGTCTTCACGTGTTTTTCTTTATCATCTTTCCATGCCTAACGTCCCTACATGGATGAAGCCAATGTCAAGTGCCCACTTCATCTTTTCAAGGGGGGGGGGGTCAGGGAAAGGATGAAGTCACTTCACCTTTTTTGGCATCAATGTAATTTTGAGACGGCCCCTAAGTAAGTTTTCCCTGCCTGGGATGGGTTTAGTCTTTTAGTGTGATCGGAGAGTAGCCTGTGATCGGAGAGTAGCCTATTCATTACGCTCGCTGGGGGGAAATTTCCACAAATCCGTCGATGTCGGTAAGTTGGTCACAATCCAATGTTGCCATTAGTTCGATCGTCTTTCCCGCCTTTCTTGGTACAACGGTAAAGGTCTCCGAGATGGCGCCATGCGGAGGGATATTATTCCTGCGGAAGAAAAGGAAAAGTATTAAATGCGGCTTTATTCCTCCGCAGCCGAAAAAGAACCCAGTCTTCAACACCCTTTATGAATTTGGCCCTAAATGTCAACGAAACAACAATTACGTCACATGATATTCAAATTCCACCCTATACTTCATTCCACATCCGAATGGCGCGAGGTTTTCCACTGTTATCTCTACAACGGCTGGGTCAAATTTGACGAAACACGCCAGTCGACTTGTCCTGAGACATGATCACGTTTCAGGTCCATGGGACCTGAGACATGAGACATACAGAGTATACGTACTTGAGAACTCTTGATTGAAATCCAAACCCGTCCCCATCGACAGACATGGTAACGTTGGTGAGCTCCATATTATCCAAAGGATTTTCGAACCCAACTGTCACTTTGACCTCTTCCTTCAGTTTTGGCTTACTGTTCGATGCCTACAATTGATAAAAATGGACATTAAACTCGACAATTCTTATGCGGGTGACCTACATCTTGTCTATCAAGCATTTTGGACATGCGCCCACCCTCCGAATACCCACAACCAAGAAGTAGGCCTATAGAAGGATGAGGTAGGCCTGCATACACATGGCAGGCCAGGGTGCGATTTTTTGGTGAATTTGCTGTGAACCTTTCGCGAAGAATCGTAATCGTAACCCAAGTTGACGCGACCTCAACTTCGTAAGTATGGCGGCCATTTTTGTTTCGATTTATCAGTCCAGCCTCCCGGTCCAGCCTCGTCGTTACCACAGGCTATATATAAGTTGGACAGGACACCAGTCTTATCAAGGTGGGGAGGGAGAAAGAGTCACTTTCATGCATACTGTGAAGGGTTAACGATGCTGTCACCGACCTTGACATCCAACGATGGCTTCTCAAGGTCATCAATGGAAGCGACTTCGAATTCCGTCTGATTTGTCTCATTGCACTTGAAGTGACACTGCACTTGGAGAATGCCATCCGACTTGACCTTGTTCAACCATTCTTCAGCCTTCACTTCCAACGAGAGAGTTGTCTCTGAAAGATTATTGTGTGATCGAAGTTTATTTTGTCAACGTGGCTCTGTCGCATGAATTCATGCTGCGATACAGACAAAATAAGCGATTTCGTAGTTACAATTACACACAAACTGCGCGCGCTGACCTCCTTTGGGTCAGATGTCAATAGGGCTGAAAGGGTATGTCGTCCTGGGTATATACAAAGATTACCCAGGATTTCAATCCTCACAAAAACAATACCCTGGGTGTACTTTCGGTAGCCAAACATCACTTTCCAGTTTATTTCCTCGGCGATCCACCTTAAACGACCAGGCTCGATCGCCTTCTATCACTCAGCGAAAACCACGATAAAACGTGTTAAAAAGGTCAAATTTCCCTCGGACTATTTCATTCCTTGTTCGTTCATCATGCGTTTCATGGTATGTTTGATGACGTAAAATCTGCCTTTGGCCAATCAGATTCGGATGCTCAGATCTGGACACTCGCCACCTGGCGGTAACGAAAGTTGTAGTCTTTTCTACCAGACTCTCGCCTGTGTAACAAGAACGAGAGGATGGTGAAGCGAGACTAAATACCGGTCCCTTTCTCCGTCTGAGCTTAGGAGTGTATCTGAGCTATGTAGGGACCGGGTACCAGTCTATGCTGACATTGGCAATACTCGCGCGGCTGACTGCTCCTAATTAAACCTTATGTTTGATTCCTTTATTCTATCAATTATTCTTACTTTCTCCTCCGGGTATTTTAGTTGTCTCTCGTTTCTCTTTAATCTTGTCGCCGATCTCACCGGTGTAATAGGATGCAAGGGCTACGAAGCCGTATTTCACTGTCCTCTCTGAGGAGCTGGTGTTCTCCAGTAGCCACTTTAAAAAAAACAGAAAAAAGGCGTAGTTACCAAGATACCTAGTGGGGCGATAGAGTAAACTCCAGTTTAAACCACCGGTTCATTACGTTCATAAGCACACCCAAAGTCGGGTCAGTTTCACCCTAGGCCTTAAGCAACTATTCATTCCATCACGTGGTTGTGATCGTACAAGCAATTCCAGCCATTCAGCGCAATAGTTGTTATGTTTTATTCACTCCCATTTCGATTGCGGGGTGGGACAAATTTATACGTTGTTCGATGCATGGAGGTAATGTACGCATCAGGTACCGGTACATTAAAATACAAATTGTGAATGAAATTTGGCCTGACGCAGCTGATGCGTCAACACTCACCGTCACAGAAACATCAGCGTTCGCAGTGCTGTTACTTTCTATTGTGCCCTTTATCTCCGGGTCAGCCACATTCTCTGAGTAGATCTCGGCAAGCCTCTCGTCCATCGAAAACCCCACAACCGCTAGGTTAACCTGGAAATGTCCACAAATAATCACCCAATATCACTATTGAGACAGTGTCAGTTATTTGGGAACAACGAATTTTGTTCACTTTATTTAATAGAAAAGCCCAGTCATACTTCCGCGCACGACCATCGCCATCGCGCGATCTCGCTTTGACGCCACTCAAAAAATTGAGTGTAGATCTACAAGTGAACCATCGCAATAACATGCCTCAGCCCAAACTCTTAAAAAGTCTCAAATTTGCGAAAACTCCCTTATACCTGTCTTCGTTCGGCCGCGGTTCCCTCCTTCGGCTTATAGTTCCCCATGACATCCACTCTGGCATATTTCCCCACAGCTTTCGTGGCGAGTTGAGACCCAACCGAGGCTTTTCTGACTCTCCTGATTTTCTTTTCCCCAGTTTCTGTATTGTAGGTCCAGTCCACCCGGTCCGAGTTCACCTCAGCGAAGACAAAACGGGCGTCATAGCGATGCCCTAATTGCGCCTGGTATAGCGCACTGATAGAGACTGGCCCACAACGGTATAGACCTGCAAGAGATGGATCCTGTTTTCTGGAGAACACAGGTGTGAAAGGAAAGAATATCCCGAGGACAAAATGCCCTGGCAACAAAGATCCGGCCATTATTACACTTAAAGGAGCACGGTATTGGATCTCAAATGCGTTATTTGACTGCCGACGTAGAGGGAGCCACCTAGTGGCAGTAAGACGAACTACAAAAATGCATTACAAAATGTTCGCAGTAAATCGGGTCATTCGCCGACACGTAGTTAGACCCGCGGGTTGGAGAGTGGGGCGGTGGCGCCGGCTGTCGAGAAAAAGTGGCAATACCGTGCTCCTTTAATTTGTGGCGATGCTAGCATCAGTGCATCATTCTATAGTTTCGTGGTGGGCTAAAGTCAAACGTACCACCGCTGGGTTCCTGTGGCGTTGAATCGAACGCTTGCCATCCACTCAAGCCGTCCGGGAGGTCGGGTCGTGAGAACCAGGCTTCGTTCCAAACATGAAAGTTCCTGTGAAATAGAGACGCCTGCCGTCAATGTCTGCTTTTTTCGCCCCTCAAAACACAAATTCCATTGGGTCGAAACGAGAAACACAATGGCGGATAGGGGTTTGGTTGCACCAAAGCTTGGTGTGGTTGAAATGAGGCTAATGCCTCGTCTCGCCTCGGCTCACTGTGTCCAAGGTGGTTTGGAATTACTCACCAAACAGAGTCACCTGAATAATTCAGTGGTTCCCCCTCTGGATCGAAATATTTGTCAATCGTCAAGCTGTAATCTGTGTCGTGGGCGGACCCAAAGCAGGTGACGGGACGGCATGGCAGACCAAGAGATCTGCAGACTGAAATTTAAAACGCATTCATAAAGCCAGCGGCACACGAGGCGATCTAATCGCCATCATCCTCCCATAGCAGAGCTTTGGTCTCGCTCCTCTTCATACAGTGATACACGTTCTAGCCCTTTTTACGATTTTTTTTAGGACGGGGAAGGACGTTTGGAGAACGACTTCAGTGTGACACACTTACCGCTGGTCGTGATCGCAGCAAATACCCAGCATTGCCCATATTTAACGCCAGAATATTCGTTTTTGTGCCACTGCTCAAAAATTTTGACAGAACCTCTCCACGTTGTTGGTCGAACGCCGTCGTCATATTTGCCAGACCAGTTTCCCCACAGAATACCACCCGCGGCGTCGCAGTTGTTGCACTGTAAAGACACAGGGAACAATATATTGTTCAGCATGATGTGACAATGGAAAAGTTGTGGCTCAACCTGAGTTCAAGATAATCTTCGTTTGGTGCATTCGGCCCATCATGGTTTCCGATCTTGAGATCGGAAACTATAAAAATTTCTGTTATCCAATATGTCCCACTTTTTCGTTCTGCGTCCAGACTAAATCGGTGTATGCTTCAATTATCTTTCGTGAAGCGGGTGATCCACTGTCGCGATTCTGGCTTGAGACGGGGTTGCTTTCCCTTGCGGTTACCTTAAGGACTTCCGATTGCCGTATAAGGTAACCGCAAGGGAACGCAACCCCGTCTCAAGCCGAAATTGCAACAGTGGATCACCCGCTTAAAGCTCTCCATACCATTTGTGATATATCACGGGAGAGTCTTGCGGCACTCCCCCTGGTGGCGTACTTGGTCCCACAGCGTTCAAGGATCTTCATGGCCGTATTCAAAGTCACCTCGTCGAACTGGCCATAAAACCATTTGTTTCTTGGGTTTCTACCGGAATTTCTGAATACCCAGCCGTGGGGGTTGAGGACGTATTCCTCCCGCTCGTCTTCGTTGTCGAGGAAGACCTGATCATCTGCCGACGAGAAAGATTTCAGAGAGGAACCCGCGTGTCATTTATCTCTTCATTTTAAGGAAAAAAGGCAATGAAGTTACAGAAATTTTCATCTGTGACAAAATGATGTGAATTTTAATGTCAAGCGAAGAACAAAAGGGTTTTTCATGCCATAAATAGGGAGTTAAAGAAATCAAACGATAAACGACAACTTTACGGCAACGTTATTTTTCATCCTGCGATTTTTTGGGTACGAAAAATAACGTTGTTAAAGGATAGCGTTTATCGTTTGATTTCTTAAACTCCCTAATAATTGGAAATACGTGTATGGTAACGTTAAAAGAAATTTCGGTCGCACCGTTCGCAGGGTCACGTGGTGAGGTAGATTCTGTTCCCTATAGGTGGTGTCGAGCCCAAGACGCAAAGTGCGAAGTCGGAGGCTACGCGAGCACAGGGAACAAGATTGCAAATTTCACACCAGGGCGCCATTTTGATTTCAGTTTGCCGATCTCAATAGTCTCGCGCAGCCGGCCGTTTTGTTCCGCAATGTTGCTGCACACAAACAGATTCGCAACAACGGCCGAGTGATCGAGACTACGATCTCATTCACGCACGTGACTCTAAAGCCTCGCTTATGTCGCCCTTACGTACAGTCAGAACTAGTTGGCAACTGATAATCGGCGCGTAGTTGGAACTAATCAGTCACAACTACTGGCCATTATTACACTTAAAGGAGCACGGTATTGGATCTCAAATGCGTTATTTGACTGCCGACGTAGAGGGAGCCACCTAGTGGCAGTAAGACAAACTACAAAAATGCATTACAAAATGTTCGCAGTAAATCGGGTCATTCGCCGACACGTAGTTAGACCCGCGGGTTGGAGAGTGGCGCGGTGGCGCCGGCTGTCGAGAAAAAGTGGCAATACCGTGCTCCTTTAATTTGTGGCGATGCTAGCATCAGTGCATCATTCTATAGTTTCGTGGTGGGCTAAAGTCAAACCTACCACCGCTGGGCTCCTGTGGCGTTGAATCGAACGCTTGCCATCCACTCAAGCCGTCCGGGAGGTCGGGTCGTGAGAACCAGGCTTCGTTCCAAACATGAAAGTTCCTGTGAAAGAGAGACGCCTGGCGTCAATGTCTGCTTTTTTCGCCCCCCCAAAACACAAATTCCATTGGGTCGAAACGAGAAACACAATGGGTGATTTCAAAGTTGGTGTTAACACGTGGTGTTTACAATGCATTAAAGCATTGTAAACACCGTGTTAACACCAACTTTGAAATCACCCATTGGCGGATACGGGTTTGGTTGCACCAAAGCTTGGTGTGGTTGAAATGAGGCTAATGCCTCGTCTCGCCTCGGCTCACTGTGTCCAAGGTAGTTTGGAATTACTCACCAAACAGAGTCACCTGAATAATTCAGTGGTTCCCCCTCTGGATCGAAATACTTGTCAATCGTCAAGCTGTAATCTGTGTCGTGGGCGGACCCAAAGCAGGTGACGGGACGGCATGGCAGACCAAGAGATCTGCAGACTGAAATTTAAAACGCATTCATAAAGCCAGCGGCACACGAGGCGATCTAATCGCCATCATCCTCCCATAGCAGGGCTTTGGTCTCGCTCCTCTTCATACAGGGATACACGTTCTAGCCCTTTTTACGATATTTTTTTAGGACGGGGAAGGACGTTTTGAGAACGACTTCAGTGTGACAGGCCCTTAAGCGTGACGCACTTACCGCTGGTCGTGATGGCAGCAAATACCCAGCATTGCCCATATTTAACGCCAGAATATTCGTTTTTGTGCCACTGCTCAAAAATTTTGACAGAACCTCTCCACGTTGTTGGTCGAACGCCGTCGTCATATTCGCCAGACCAGTTTCCCCACAGAATACCACCGGTGTCGCAGTTGTTGCACTGTAAAGACACACGGAACAATAATTATTCAGCATGATGTGACAATGGAAAAGTTGTGGCTCAACCTGAGTTCAAGATAATCTACGTTTGGTGCATTCGGCGCATCATGGTTTCCGATCTTGAGATCGGAAACTATAAAAATTTCTGTTATCCAATATGTCCCAATTTTTCGTTCTGCGTCCAGACTAAACCGGTGTATGCTTCAATTATATTTCGTGAAGCGGGTGATCCACTGTCGCGATTCTGGCTTGAGACGGGGTTGCTTTCCCTTGCGGTTACCTTATAAGGACTTCCGATTGCCGTATAAGGTAACCGCAAGGGAACGCAACCCCGTCTCAAGCCGAAATTGCAACAGTGGATCACCCGCTTAAAGCGCTCCATACCATTTGTGATATATCACGGGAGAGTCTTGCGGCACTCCCCCTGGTGGCGTACTTGGTCCCACAGAGTTCAAGAATCTTCATGGCCGTATTCAAAGTCACCTCATCGAACTGGCCATAAAACCATTTGTTTCTTGGGTTTCTACCGGAATTTCTGAATACCCAGCCGTGGGGGTTGAGGACGTATTCCTCCCGCTCGTCTTCGTCGTCGAGGTAGACCTGATCATCTGCCGACGAGAAAGAAGATTTCAGAGAGGAACCCGCGTGTCATTTACATTTATCTCTTCATTATGAGGGAAAAGGCAATGAAGTTACAGAAATTTTCATCTGTGACAAGATGATGTGAATTTTAATGTCAAGCGAAGAACAAAAGGGTTTTTCATGCCATAAATAGGGAGTTCAAGAAATCAAACGATAAACGACAACTTTACGGCAACGTTATTTTTCGTACTGCGATTTTTTGGGTACGAAAAATAACGTTGTTAAAGGATAGCGTTTATCGTTTGATTTCTTAAACTCCCTAATAATTGGAAATACGTGTATGGTAACGTTAAAAGAAATTTCGGTCGCACCGTTCGCAGGGTCACGTCGTGAGGTAGATTCTGTTCCCCATAGGTGTCGAGCCCGAGACGCAAAGTGCGAAGTCGGAGGCTACGCGAGCACAGGGAACAAGATTGCAAATTTCACACCAGGGCGCCATTTTGATTTCAGTTTGCCGATCTCAATAGTCTCGCGCAGACGGCCGTTTTGTTCCGCAATATTGCTGCACACAAAACAGATTCGCAACAACGGCCGAGTGATCGAGACTACGATCTCATTCACGCACGTGACTCTTAAACGTGTTTTGAACTCACCCTTGCACCAAGGGTTGAATAGCGTAAATATTCTCGTCTTCGAATACTGCGCTCTGTCTTGCACCCCGGGTGCTGGATTCGGAAGTTTTGTCCTGATCTGCAGTCTCCATTCCGCAATGCAGGCATCTGGGGCAAACTTTATTCCAAAGTCCCATTTAGATCCATCGGCGTTGGCCTTGGTGCGCGAGTAACCCCATTCGACGGAAGGAAGGTCTTTAGGCGGACATCTCTCTAGCCTGACGTTGGTATCTTCACTTTTTCTTGGATGCGGACCTTAGGGGAAGGTAAGATCAGTTATAATCATGATGGGCCCACAGTTTGTATCAATGTTCCTATCTAATCTATTTTCAGGGTCGGATCCAGGGGGCGTACGCCCTCCCTATTTTGGGCAGAGCAGTGATTTTTTAGCAAGAAAAATTCAATCAGATAAAAATCCGAGTTTTTTGCTCTCAGATGCCAGGAAAATGCATCTAAAAGCACTTTTGTCCACAGGCGGCGCCACCAGCGGTGATTGCATAATTTTCCAATACCTTTCACCCTAGTGTTGGAGAATGCATGATTAGAACACAATTCATACACCTTGGAACGAGAATCACTACATGGGGCGAGGTTGATACCCAGTCTGGACTGGTTCCCGTCTTTAGCGCTCCGCTATACAAACGGAACCAAACTTGACGCTAGGTGGCGATATGTGCAATGACGTCAATCATATCGCCACTAGTGACGGTGGTAGGTTTCCATCTTGAAAAGTAGTGCGCCCGCGGAAGGAACAGAAGAAATTCTTCTGTTTGTGAAGCGGTCACCCCATCACTCGTTTTCTTCGCTTACAATATAGATCGTTGAAGACAGGTGTATAAAGGTATAGAGTGATACAAGCAACGGTTGAGTAGATGTAAAGTAATAATAAAGTTATTCTGTTTCATTTTCGACAAGGTAAATACTGTTGTCTGCAAATAATACCATTTTGAAAAAGAAATTCTCATCACGTGATAGACTAGCCCGCCGACGATGACGTCAGGATTTCAAGATGGCGATTTAGTATCGATGGCAGTGTTAAAATTTTCGTCCAATTATCAAAAAATTTCAACGCTGTCGTGGAGTATGAAACGGAACGTGAGCGCCAGCGGGAGTGCAGCGGCAAACACGGGAACCAGTCTAAACCCAGTGTTTCGTAAATCACTTACCCGCTTGTAATATCAGATTGATTTTATCGATCTTCGGATCAGGGGGCCTATCAAATGCCACGGTTAGGTTGAAAACCTGACCCCGTCGAACAACCAATGTGTTTTCCTTTTCATTGTGTTCATATTCGTCCGTGTGATGCTCAAAGCCATTCGCTTTTTGTCTGAGGTCAACATCCGTCACCTTGAGGACCGGTGCTGTCATAAGGAAATGAAAACTGATGGTATTCAAATTTTTTTTGTCATAAACGCCACAAAAAAAACTTAGGGCCAATTTGGCGTCCATCCGATTTTTTTCCAGGTACGGAATAAGCCTTTTAGTTTTATTTTTTGTATATGATGATAAAAAAGTAATAAAATAGATAGAACTATTAACGCTGGTATGTTTAGCGCAGGATAGGGGAGGATTACTCTCTCTGGTGACATACTTTTACTGGGGGTAAACTCGTCGTCCGAAATGTCTTCATCCTCTTCCTCTGGATCAACTTTCGGAGCTTTGCCCTTCTTAACAGTCAGAGTAAGGTAGCCCACAAAATCGGTGAGCTGCTTGCTATCGAAGCCAGCCACCAACTGTCGTACACCGGGTAAGCGAGGAGTCAGGCTGACCTTCCCGGATATCGACTGGTTCGGTCCACAGTTCCTGGGTTGAAAAAAAATGAATACGAAATTATTCGTGCCCGGCGCACGGCCCCCCGCCGGGGCCCCCCGTTCAGCCGCCGAGCAGCAAAAATTTTGGAAGGCATATACTCAGACCCCTGATTTTCAGTAAAAAGAAAGTTCAATTTGGCCTGTCCAGATGCCAGGAAATTGCGTTTCCGGCACTTCTGCCACAAAATTTTCTCGACTTCACGCCTTCGGAGCTCAGGGAAAGGGGTTTGCCCATTCCACGCCCCCGTTCGGCAACTCCTGGATCCGCCACTGCCGCTGGGGCTGAACTTTCACAGGGATGATTTGCAGGGCCTATGCACAAGTGCCCCCCCCCCCCTCCTCCCAAAAAGAAAAGCTGATGTTTTACCAATCTTTGTGATTAAGGGGAAATTTGTTATACAAAGTACCTACCCTACTGGTACCTCTACGAGCCCGGTTGTGCCAACGCCCTCGAATGTGAACGAACACTCCGTCAGCTCGACGCCCGTGATGTTCTTGAAGGTCGCTGTGGCCTCAAACGAGTTGTTGGTGCTTGGGGTCAAAGTTGAAGCCTGCAGGTAAAGGAGCACGGTGTGCGATCTCTTATCGGTATTTTGACTGCCGACGTAGAGGGAGCCACCTAGCGGCAGCAATATGAACTACAAAACCCCATTACAAAATATACCTAGCAAATCGGATCCATAATCTTGTTGCACGTTTTTGCCGCGAATTACACGCATGGCTGTGCTTCGGTTTGGTCGTTCCGGTTTGGTCGTTCCGGCACAAATAGTTTCCATTTTAGAAGCAACCAAATCGATGCACCACAATCAGGTTTGTTGAATTTGAACACATGATTTTGTGAAGGTAAACATAACCACGTGCTACCTGGAGGCAGCCATCTTACATGTAAATGACGTCATTCCTACGCGAAAAGAAGTAGGGGCACTGGCGTTTGTAAACTCCCTACGCAGTTGTGTACCGCGCCCCCTTCAGTTTACTCGCTCTCCACAACTGCTTAACTTCGTAAAATTCGCCGCGTTTGGTCAACAGGTGGCGCTGAGAGAGAGACGACCAATGAGAGTCATTACAAAACTGGACGCACTAATGAAACGATTTTCGTACCGTTACTTCTAACTCCGGCTTGTCCATACTTGGACCCTCTTGGAAGACAAATTTCAGATGTGTCTCCTTTACGAAGCCTTTCGCCCTAGCGGTGGCTTCGGGAACCAAAATGCGCTGGCTACAAAGAAGAACTCTCTTGATGCTCGCATCTTACTCACTGTGGCAGTACACACAGCAGACGCATCGATAGTAACGTTGAAATCCGGCTTGACGTCAGCAATTGTCTCCACCATTCCAGCAAGGTCTTTAGATCGGCTGTATCGTAGAGCAGAGAGGAAGCTCACACGTTCTTTGAAACTACCTGGAAAGAAAAACAGAATGGCATACATGAGCTTCAGTCATGAGGAGGGCAGGCGGGATACTGAGGCGGATGGGAGGGGCGAAAGCGCCCCCCCCCACACACTTTTGCAGCAAAAGTATGTTTTTTACCATGATTTTCGGCACCACCCCTTCATAATGCATTAGCAGTGATAGGAGCTGTCAGTGAGTTGACCAATAGGTGTCACTACGGCCCAATTCAATGCCTAGCGGACCCATTCATTTTTGATCGAGCATCAATCACGTGGATTTTGTGTATTGGTCCGCTAGAACTTTGCTGCCATCTTTTGGCAATACGCACGGCTGACTGTTCCTATTGCGGCATCGCTCCGCTCCCCACCCCCATTAAAAAACTTGATCCACGGCAGCTTTCAAAGCATCCTGAGAATCTCATGTCATTTACGGTCGTACCCTCCCTCAACCAAGCGCGGGTTGGGCAGCCGGTTGTGAAGACCCTGGGTGCGAGGATGCTTTCAAAGAGGCTTAGTGATCCTATACCACGTGACCTTACCGTCTGATTCCTTGTACGTCTTCGTGATGTCATTCCTCTCATCCGACCCCACCATTTTTGTGCTAATGTTTTTTCCGATGCGGTCAGACCTGTTTGCGTAAAACTCACGTGACCCATCGTCGTTCCTCAACCAGTAGACGGTATCGCCGTTCATCTCGGCGAAAACGAACGGAACGTCGAAATCTTGGAGGATGTTTCCTTCTTTGATGGCCACGACGGAGGCGGGACCACAACGCATTGCGGCTGAAATTTGGTGAGGAAAATTTTTGATAAATGAGGAACATGCGGGATTTGTCTAGGTCTACAACCGCTCACAGCGCCTCCCAGCGGTAGCGGTCATTCTGCAGGTTCCTGTGACGTCATACTTACATCCGCTCAGCTCCTGTGGAGTACCGTCAACTACCTGCCATCCGTGATATTCTGGTGGCAGATCGGAACGCTTCATGTAAACTTCATTCCAGCAGTGGTAATTCCTGCAAAGATTGAAGTGAATGTAAACTAACCTAAAGCCGCTGCTCCACGTGACAGTTTTCTGTCGAAAGTTTGCTGTCATAGTCAAATATTGCTGCCAGACAGCAATACTAGCTGAACAACTTCCACGGGATAGTCTTTGGGATATGGACAGTTACTATCTGACAACAAACTTTCGACAGAAAACTGTCACGAGGAGCAGCGCCTATAAGCGGCGAATCCAATGTCGCGATTTGGGCTTGAGACGGGGTTGCGTTCCCTTGCGGTTACCATATAAGGACTTCCGATTGCTAATCGCGACAGTGGATTCGCCGCTTTATGACAATCGGAATTAAGGTAACCGCAAGGGAACGCAATGCGCGTCTCAAGCCAAAATCGCGACAGTGGATCACTCGCTTTAGGAATTTTTGTGTGTAATATTTGTGTGCAACTATTTCAATGCATCCTGTGGTCTAAAATTGCACTGTGATCTAGCAGTCTCCAGAGATAAGTGTGCCGATCGTTACCTGGGCCAAGCGTAACTAATCGCTGGGTACGAGATTGCAAGTGTAAGCGCACATGGATGAGGTGAGAGCTTGGGGACGAGGTTAACAGCCTTCAGAGAGTTTCCCTTTTCACAACAAGTATTAAATGAAATTAAAGTTCTTACCAAATGGAATCATGGCTTTCTTTCTTCAAATATTTCCAAGATCGCGCATCAAAATAGTGGTCAACGGTTAGACTTCCGTCCGTGTCGTGGGCGGAGGAGAAGTTGGTTACCGATCGGGTTGGAATGCCCAGGGTTCGACACACTGAAATAATATAAAAATGGTCCAGCGACCATGTGCTCACCCGTTTGAACATAATAGTGTAATGACAGAGAGAGATACAACGTCATGTCAGTTAGGCCTATGAGCAATCTGGGTCAAGTCATTCCCAAGTTGCAGGACTTCAGTGATTTTTGGGTTATGCCACCTGGCAGCCATATTTGATGTCCGATCGGGCCAAAACTTCACATGCACATAAAGGTCATCTAGAGGGAGCCACATAGCAGATTTGAGCACTGTGGGTCAAGTCATTCCTGAGTTATAGCACATTTGATGATTTTCTGGTTACGCCACATGGCGGCCATATTGTAAGTTTAATCACGCCGAAATTTGACGTGCTTGTAAAGGCCATCTAGATGGAGGTAAATATCAAGTTTGAGCACTATAGGCCTACCTGTTGTCATCACTCCGCAGAATACCCAGCATTGAGCGTACTTCACGGCTTTCTTCGTCTTCAGATATTCTTCAAAGATAGGAACAGAGCCATTCCACTTGGTTGGAGCAGTCCCGTCGCCGTAGTTACCCGACCAGTTTCCAGCCAGAAGTCCGCCGTCATTGTCATTGGCATTCACCTGTAATATTAGAGAGGTTCCGCAACGTCTCCGAATTCAGTGATTAACAAATATGTTTCGACTATGACGTCATCACTTTGACGCATGACGATGCGTCTTCTTAGAGTAGTTTACGAATTACAAATTGCTAATTTTCATTTATAAGAAAGGTTTTCTTGGGCTTTTCTGAACATAGAGGTGACTAGGAGCAGTCAGCCGTGCGTATTGCCAAAAGATGGCAGCAAAGTTCTAGCCGACCAATACACAGGAAAATCCAGGTGATTGGTGCACGATCAAGAATGAAGTGGGTCCGCTATATGCATTGAATTGGGCCTTAGTGACACCTATTTTGTATGTTTGGTACAAAAATAACGTTGTCGTTAAACGTTACATATAATACGTTTATCGTTTGATTTCTTAAACTCCCTAATATCACAGACGTAACGTTTACATTACTTTACCATTTGAGATAGAGTACGGGCTACGGCGGTAGCCGAATTGAAGAAATCATTGGCAGTTGGCGACGAATCCAACAGCCTCATGGCCGTCCGTAGACTGGTGTCCTCAAACTGAAAAAAAGCCAAACACAAATATACTACCGACCGATCACTCTCCGATGGTCTTTGAAAAAACTGTCTTTCATTTCGAGATTGATCTATAGTTTATCCATTTTGTTGCCAATGCAATGGCACCAACAGGCCTTTCGGTTCAACACTCCAGCCAATGGGAACTCATCACAGAGAGCCGTGGCAAAGCGATAAAAGGATGACCAATGAGAGACCGGTAGCTTTGACCTATATAACCAATGAACCAATCAGGGCGCTTGTTACATCAAAGTTCGGCAGTAGGCCTACCCATCCCGAGAACATCAGGGGTTCTTTGCGCTCGCTCCCTTGTCACCGCACGTTGTGTGCTGTGACGAAGGGAGCGAGCGCTATAAAGGCCTTTTTCTACATGTGCGTACTACGCTGTGTGATGCGTAAAATCTTTTGCAACGGGCATGTGGAAAAAGGCCTTGAGGCCTGGGTCCACAGTATGTGCGTTTTCGCTGCGTTTTGACGCTTCGCCCATTGTTTGGAAGTAGAGCGGCGGAAAATAACAAAAGATTTAACGCATCACGCAGCGTAAAACGCACGTGTTGACGCGGCCCTTAAGAACCCCTGACGTTCTCAAGATGGCAGCGTACCTGTCCGTAATTCCATCCGATCGAGGTCATTTTTTTATGGGAGCCCCTCCAGATTTTCCCGGTCTCATTCAAGACGTATTCCGCGATTTCATCTTTATCCTCCAAGTAAACGTCATCCTCTGAAAGAAGTAAATTAAAATATTTATCTGAATCTGAATTTAAAAATTTAGGTATTTGTAGCAGGAATATTTTTTAGCTACAGGTTGGGAGACATCACAACAGTACGGTGGCCCATAACGCCTTTTACTTGGTTTACAAAATCGCCGACGTTCCAGATTTCAGAAAAAAAATAAAGTTGAAATTTTTCCTCTTTTTTTTTTTTATTTCCTCCGACCCTCTATTGTATCCCCACACAGGAAAAAAATAAAATCATGGGATTTTTTGACAATCCATCAGTTTGTATTTTTAAAAAGCTGAGCTGAAGGATATTTTTAAAAATTTTTTCCTCCCTCCTGCATCAGCCTTTCAGGATTTTATTTCGTAAACCAACTAATAAAAAATAAAAGGCCTAAGGGACATTTATTTTTCATTTTAGGCCTATATTTTTATTTTTTTGATACTTTTCTCCGTGGAATAAACTTTATTCCGTGGAGTAAACTTTTCTCCGCGTGGAGTAAACTTTTCTCGTCTGTCCGCGGAAATAACTTTATTCCGTGGAGTAAAGTTATCCCCGCGTGGAGTAAACTTTTCTCCGCGGAAATCACGTGACTTTACTCCACGCGGGCCACCGACATATTTCTAATGTCCAGAATTCTGTTCAATTACATTCTGACTCAAAATTAAACACTGTTCTGACCCTTACCTGGACACCAGGGGTTAAACAACATTATGATATCTTGAGTGGCAACAGGAGGGTCGTCTGAAGGGTCTCCAGGGTGTCTGGCGACCGCTTTGAGTAACCATTCTCCGACGATGCTGTTGCAAGCCGGCATGATATCCACGATGATTGAGTTGACCTTGACCTCTACGATCCTCCCGCCCCACTGCAAAGGGTCAAGGTTGACGCCGAGAGGGATCTTGATAAGGGTCTCATTCTTGCGATTCGGTTTGTCGCCTGAAAACGATACAGGAGGGTTTTCGTTCCTTCATGCGTCTCACTAGGCCTATTCTATTCTCCTCAGGATTTCTTAATGTAGGCTGGCACCCTTGAAATTCCATGATTTCCCATTAGGCCTATGGATACAGACCATGGAAGTCAAGTGGTTGTGATAAGACTGTCACTGTGGGCATTTTTACCTACTTGTGGGCATTTTTACTTTGGGCATTTGTACCGTAAACCATACCCGCCATCTTGGATTTCTATAGATTTCATGACCAGGAATCAGAGGAAAATTCAGTAGGCTACAGCCCATAAGTCACACACGATCACATGGCTATCATGTACTAAATGTACAAACACAGCCACGTGGTTGTGTAAACGTCATAACAGCTTCAGTGGAACTTGCAATTCGGCACTTTTCTCCTAAAGTGTTGGCTTTCGGCCCTCAAGTCATTTTAACTGCCTTATCACCAACCTCGATGATGATGAGTTTATTATAACAACTCAATAGCCAAGGAAATGTTATGAATTAACTATTCTGATAATTTTATATTCTTTATCTTATGGTGGTTTTCTGGATTTTCCAGCCCGATTCTTCTGATTCCTCCGATTCCTCCGATTCCTCTAAATCGACATGGCCAGATTTCATGCGTCGGCAAACCAAAACTTGTCAGTGATCCGATTGGCTATAGGTCCAAATCTGCCTTCCGGGCATGTGCGCACGCACGAAATCTGCGTAGAAATCCAAGATGGCGGGGCCAGTTGAAACAATCGAGCTGATCTAACCTACCCGACTCCATGGAGATTTCTAAGAGATCGGTCGCTAAGTCAAAAGCTCGATTCGTGATTAATACAATGCGGAACTCTTGTCCTCGCCTCACGATCACATCATCGTCGCCTCGCTTGCGTTCGAAGACATCCGTGTGATGCTTAGGGTGATTGACCTTCGGCAGGGCGTTGATGTCTTCGATTATCAATGACCCCTCTGGAATCAAGCAGAAGAAAAAAAGTTACACAAACAAATGAGACGTCAACAATGTGACTCGTGAGTCACGCGTCACACAATACTACATGTACATGTACATGTACAGTACATGTAGGTAAGACGTCGTCCCTGCAGAAACCAATATGGCGGCCATCTTGAAATCCAATGGCGTCCGACATAAATTTTGATGGTTCCCTGATATCAAAAACATGAGCAGTAAAGACACTTCATTAACAGTGCTGTGTGCAATAGAACCTGAGATATTGTCGAAAAATGGCTATTTTGGCGGCCATATTGGAATTCAAAATGGCGGCCAGTAGGGGTGTGATCTTTTGGGCTCCATTTTGTCGTGTCCCAGAAAGTATGAGCGATAATTTCTGTGGGACACTCTATCCATTACCTCCATGTCCCGATAAAAGTCTAACGATCGTCAGACCATGGAGGTATAAAAAATTTTAATTTTTAAAAATATTTTACATTTTACCTCCATGGTCAGACCTAGCGCTTCTGGTAATTGTGATCATTCGTAGGTCACACCTACCTGCGTTTCTCGTGAAGACCGGCATGTAGCCGGTGGTTCTGGTGAAGCCGAAGCTTCGCCGATACATGGCTTCTTGTAATCCTCGGGGTTTTCTTGGGATAGAGCTGAACTTGGCGCACCTAAAAAATAATCCTTTATACCTAAACTGTTCCATCTACCATTATGCTACCCCTACTATATTACGATATCATTAGAACTTAACAAAATTTTTATGACCTGGACTCGCGTCGAGGTAAGTTGGATTCTCCCGTACACATACGCATATAACTTGGCGGAAGCTGCGACCCACCGGCAAATCTTCGTTGAATGCCATTAAAAATTACTTCCGTGTTGACAAGTCAAACCGGCTACTGCGCATGTGCGAGTTTCCGAGAAATCTCCATGACGAAGTTGCAGCTGATGTATTAGTGGAAGATCGGCGATCTAAATCAAACCAACACGTCCATGGCGTGACTCGGCACAGATTCGGACAGACAGATAATGTAAAGACAACTCGCAGAATGCCGCACGGATGTCTATCGCCGACGCCGATTGGGACTCCGTTTTTCCGACAGAGCAGGTGGCGCCATCTGACAGGAGGGTGAAAATAACGTGCAAGACCACGTCCGCTTTAAGAGTTCCATCCCATGCTCTAAAAAATAAGAGTCCCATTCCATGATAGGCCTATAGGCTACCACTAAGAACCAAAGATGCCTCTAAAAATTGTTTTGCCCACAATGGCCCATTGGTAACCAGGGGAATGGTATCAATAACTTCGAAAACTCCGATTAATATCACCGGCTGGGGCATATTTTCGACATCCTCCAACAGCAGGCGTCACCACTTTCCTCTTCACACTTTGTGGTGTGCCATGTGTGGAGAGGAACGAGACCAGCCCTGCTATGGGAGGATATGATTTTATGGTACGACGATCTTTATCATGATGTTCTTCCATCCAAAAACATGCCACAATATCGCTTTCATCCAAATTTCAATCGTGTCGCCGTTAGCTGTCTTACCCATTGTCACCCCAGGTCTATTACTATCCCCCGACAGCTAGGAGATAGGTCAACGCATTGGGGCGTGATGACCCGATTAGAAAACGCGGTGGTGCAGTGATTGCGCGTCGGCTCGGTGACCGAGAGCTCTCGGATTCAATTCCCGGTGTAACAGTGAAAAGTATCCCCCTGTTGAGAGTGTCCGCTTCTATTGTGCCATGACGAATTATTACGGTGCATGGCTACAGAAACCTATTGCCAGAGATTGAAATGTAGCAATGGGATCTTGTTCCTAGGACATTTTTTCCTGAGGACACTCTTTCCTTTCACACCGACGGCCGTACGCCATAGAGACGGGTGAGGGGCATCCTCCCACGGCAGGGCTTTGGTCTCGCTCCTATTCATACACTCGCACGTGAGTGGATGAAGAGAAGCGAGGTAAAACCCCTGCTGTGGGAGGATGGGTGAGGGGCGGATCCAGGACATCGAGAAAAGCAGCCACTTGTGTCTCTTCATTGAAAATTTACGGTCGATTGACGATGTAACTGTCTTCGAACATTTCAGACGGAGATTGGATTACTCGCAGGGTGATTAGGGATACCTCATTTAACATGGGTCATTGAACCGTCTTGTTTTGAAGATAGAGATTTGGCCTAGTGCTGGCGATTGATGCCTTATGCGAGGACCGTGGGTTCGAGTCGGGCAGGAAGCTATGTCTTTCACCTTGGAAACCTGTTAATTATTTCATACCCGACAATTTCAGACGGTGGTCAATTTTGAATATTTATGACAAATATAATAAGACCCCCCCCCCCATCCGCGTCTGCGGGAGGATGCATATCAGCAGGGATATATTTTTAAAAAATATTATTATTTCAGGACCCCAACTTAGGGCATTATAACTACTCATCAAATAATATTGGGCGATATTAACGATATGTAGGAGAAAACCGGAGCCACGGAGGAAACCTCTATCACATAAAGCCACTTGAATGCCCGGAGATCGTACCCGTAGCCTCATTTGTGGCAGGCGCGGATGATTGCACTGCGCCACTCCGACAACCCGGGATATATACATGGATACGGGAGCGAGTAATTTCAAATTTACTTTTGGCAATTGGCTTCAAACATAGGCCGACATAAAAAACAGAAGATAAACTACAAGAAATGAAATAGAAAAGATGAAAACTATCTGTTGCCATGCTGACAGTGTTTAGGGTTTGTCAGGCACTGCCTGGTAAATGTGATAAAATCGTGCATTTCGAAGTAAAATGCTTGAAAGTCAAATAAAAACTTACCTACTCGGTTCGCGATGCTGCTTGTACCTGGAGATGTCGAATGATACTTTGAGTCGGTTTCTTTCGGGTATATTTCCACAGAGACGAAACCAGGTAGGCCTACGTTACGCCATACCACGGACCACAACAAACCGAACCATGTCTCCAACTAGGCTTTATAATGCCATTTCTGAATAATCGAGTAAATTTGGTTGTCAATGACAAGTAGGCCTATATACGTCTGATTGTATTCATCTATTTTCTTTTACAGACGACGGTAAGCTATTTTAAAAACTCATCCTACCGTGACACGAGAGGATAATACACGTACGATCCGGCCCCCGAAAATAGAAACTTCGGCAATTCTCGGTATATTCCGGTGCTTGCGTTGACGCGGGAACTCGTGAGGGCGAAAGTACGGTATACCAGGGTATAATATACGAAGATTATACCTCCACGGGTATATGAGATAGATACCAGGGTTTTTTTCTATTCTTGCAGCATAACCACCTATCTGCAAACGCTGGGCTCCTAACACAGGAGGTTTACAGCTGAAACTTGCGATGTATCCAAAACAGCCGAAAATTACCTGATGATATACTTGCCACGCATTTAATTCCCTGGATGCTTAACTCCCTGAGCTTTCTGGTAGGCACCGTCGGCCACCCATGGATACAAAACGAAAAAAGCAAAATGCCATCCTATGTTTACATTCATACATAATCAATAAGCGTGTCTGTAACTTCAACATTGGACATACTGCACTGGTTACTAGGACAACCATACAACGGCGTCCTTAGCAACCAGTCCATCGCGACCAGCCCATCAACATGACTATAATGTCAATGACATTGTACAGTGACACTGATGAAGTGCGCGGGGTGATACATTCTTATTTTGTTGTAATACCGGTAGTACATTATGTGCATTTTCCCCACCGACATGGATGTAGATAAGCAATGAGGGTTGAGGGTCGGGGGAGGGCGAGGTTTAACGGCAATCGGAATACAGTATTTGTGATCATACAAAGAAATTTAACTAATCTAAGGTGACAATTATATCATCTTTATTTTCTAAAATACTTGTACATGTAATTATACAGTCAGTCTTTAAGCGGTCCATACACGATCAATATTATTGCACAAAATAAGGATCAAAATGGGCAATTTCATTGCCAATCTTTCGTTCACTCGGAAAGAAACGCCACTCTTTTCAAGTTATGAAAGTTAGAGTTCATTCTATGAAAAAAATGTCTTGACTCCAGTAACATTATTCGGGTTTCGAAAACCCAATCCTCCCTGACTTCGTTCCGTGGGACCTCCTGCCATCATCCGACGCCGGTTAAAGGAGAAGAGGCAAACGCCCCAGTCGATGTAGGTTACCATGGTTACGTAAATGCGTCATTAGAAACGCCTGGACCCCTTGAAATGGAATCCAGCCGCAAACGGTTGTATTTGGTTCTGGATGCAATAAACATCGGTAAACAGATGAAAAGGACACCAACGAAAGCCCAATTCATCCAGACCGTGCCTGAAACGATAAAAGAAACCAGTTGCAATACGTGCGGGCCTGCGCCACTGATCAAACCGGTGGAGCAAGGTGGTTCCCTTTCTGCGCCCCACGTCATCGAATATTACGATTACGTCATTCCCTAAACAACCAATCACAAACTACAACATGTCTAGTCTCGCGCAACCAGACTCTGCCACGCTCGTACGCAAACTCCTCCGCCAGTGCCGCCACATTTCGCATTTTATGATGCTCCAATTTAATACGGCACTGCGGAGGAGCGTACGCTCGTATTACTTCGGGAACATTCTCAACGTGGAGCTCAAAACTGTGCCAGATTTACCGACGAATGACGGAAAGATCCGAAGTGTTACGAATGCTTCGGGAAGTGCCCGGAAGGTACTGGATGTGACCGGAAGGGAAGGGTCGTCCTTGTCTACAACAGGTCGGGATGAAAAAAACGGTCTTACCTACGTGAGGAATGAGTTTTATAAAATAGAATACCAGCATGGTCAGATTTAGGACTATGTTAAGTATGCTCAGACTGATGCCCTCTTGGATGGGGTAGGTGTGTTCCAAAACCATCTCTAGAACCAGAGGCCATAACCCTCCCAAAGAAACACCGCTGATTATCACTGATGTGGCCAAGGTGGCTGAAAAAAATGGTGGGAAAGAGAAGTAAGGAGAGTACTAGATTTTTGCCCGAAGGGGAGGGGAGAATTCGGTTCCACTACAGCGCGGGATTCCGCCGTGGTTTGCGGCGCCGGTGCGGTTTTCACAGGGTTTTGGATAATCCTTCGATGGTTTAACAATACATGGCGAGTCAAATATCCCAATGCCTGTGAAAACCGCTCCGCTCGCCGCAAACCTTCGCGGAATCCCGCGCTGTAGTCGAAATGGGCCTTCACCATGTTCACATACGGTAAATTTACCACTGCACTTGCAATGACCAAGTAATCAGACAACGAACCCAGCTGTGATCCAGTCTTCAAGTGACATGAATTCAAATTTAGCCAACAGGTGGCGGTTGACAAGCTGAGAAAATGCAGTATACCTACCATCAGAATAAGGTGTAAACATCTGGACTTGAAGGGAGAACCAAATAATACTCAATAATCCAATAGCTAACAGGAAAGTCGTCATTATTTTGTATCGGCCGCCAAGTAAATCGCCAATTCTGCAAAAAACGGATGAATTTTTGATGGAGCGTGTTGCATCGTTGCTTTTACAAACACGTGGGTGGTCGATTTGCTACCCTGTCGGGGCATGAAGGGCCTTGGGGAGGGAGCAATGGACACCATCACGCTGGGGAATCAGTACTGCGCGAGCCGGGGTGTGGGAGAAGATTCTCCTGGGTATACGTCAGTATACCGTGGCATTACTCGGGGGTCGTGTTATTGGACCTCTGTAACACACCCACCACCCCTGCAATGCATGCCTCAAGTCCCTGTGAACCAACCTGCCAATCAAAATGCTCGTTACAACACCAGAAACGAGGAATCCGAAGACTAACCAACCGACGAGCTGCTGAGGAATACCCGAGGAACCCAGTGACATTAGGTTGACGTCGAGTAATGTGAGCCAACCTGTACCCAGCCCGTAGGGTACGGCAGCGGCGACACACAGTAGCCAATAATCAGGCATTCTGAAAACAGACAAGAAGGGACCAGTATTTTATTGTGGACGCTCTGCCTCTGAATTAGAGCCAATTCATAATTAAACGCGTAACGCCATAGTGTTTCAGGGGGGTGGATTCATACTTCTCCGTTTTGCGCTTTGCGCTTGTGCGTTCCCTATATTTATGTGTGGTACCAATAAAATTACTTTTTCTACCATGCACTCAAATAAGAAACGGACAAGCGCAAAGCGCAAAACGCAAAGTATGAATTGGCCTTCAAACAAAACATTATCCGTTCTGCATGATCGTCGGCGAGAAAGTATGAATTTGCCCTAACAAAACACTTTCCTTCCCGCATACTGGTTAACGAGGAAGTATGAATTGGCGTTGTGCTCTGGACGCCGTCTGAATTATGGAGCGCCAAAGAGGAAAAGAGGTTCAAGTTTTTCTTCCACGAATGCGCGCACTTGGTTTCTCTGTGATCGACCTGTGATTTGAAATCCCCTTTTTATACACGAAGGCAAATAGAAATCAGTATCTTCAGAACCCACCTGGCCTACTTACTTTAAAAGTTTTTTTGCCCCTTCTTTAAAGCTTGTTCTTTTGATAACGCTAGATTGAGACATAGCTGGGGGTAGCGGGGGTTTGTTTGGAAAGTAAAAAATCACGCAGAGGAAACCCACAGCAACTATCGCCGTCTCTGGAAGCAGAAAAGAACATATTTTTTAGTTCTAATTCTTAAGTTCATGGGTTGACTCCACGAGATTTTAAGATAATCGACAGCCGGGTGACGGGTTCCGTTCCCAGCCGCGTCGCCACTTCGGATTCTCATCTTGTCTGAAACGATCACGTGAGCGAGCGTTGAGTTAAAGTGTGTAGGAATTCCATAGACTAGTTCCTTGTCGTTCCGCTACGTGGCGCTACGCTCTACTACACTATATTTATATTTTCAGCAATAAAGACAGGGTACCAGTCTAGGAATTGCTCTCCACGCAGTCACGTCTGACAACATGTGACGTCAATGAATGATGGTCCATCTGATGACGTCACACCTTTACTCACGTATGATCATGAGGTGAACAATTTCGTTGAATTGGATATCCGCTATGAGGGTCGCGTTCGTTTTGGGGGTGTTCAGGTCACGTGACGTTTCATTCCAATTTCCGGATGAATTGTTGGTCTCTCTCACGATGTAGGGCTCTGAAAGTGAGATATCGAGGCCTTGCAAATGACGTCACAAGCCGCCATGCTGGGGGGCACATACTGCAGAGGCGCAGGCCACGTCACGGTCAGCTCACACCTCTGCCCACTTGCCCCTCAGCATGGCCGCCAGGATGACGTCATTGCAAGGCCTCTATAGAAGAACGATCCAGCATCGATGATCACGTGACCAGGGGTGCTGAACAGAACGGATGGAATCTTGTGAAAATAGGGAGTTTTCGCAAAGCCCCGAGACGCCATACGCGAACGCCAAACCGATTGTATGATGCCACGAAGAGAGCACCGAACAAAAGGATAAACGTTCGCGTTGGCGTTTCGGGGGCTTTGCGAAAACTCTATAATACATACATTATAGCCGCAAATTGAAGTTACATGTACTTGTTTGATACGAGTCCCACATTTTGTGGCCTTCATATTGTATTGTATTAATTCCTCCTTGTTTATGTTTCTACACGTACCAACTGCTCCAGTGATGGCCATTCCTATTGGTGAGGCCACCACGCCCACTGCTGTCGCCGTGGCCCTCTGTTCCGCCGGGAACCACACAGCTGACACAACCGGCGCCATGATCTGTGGTAGGTAGATTGACATACCAATCATGAATTGTCCAATATATATGAGTCTGAAAAAAATTCTACTGCGATCAGACATGGATGAAAATGACACACCAAAACAATAAGAAATCGGCGGACCAAAGTCAAAGGCTTCCTCTATCAAAGTTAGGCATACAAGTCTCTCGAGCAGCTCCGCCCATCTCTGCCTGCTAGCAGCCATCTTGCCGGAATTAGGCCATCGTCATTGGGATTTCCCCCACTGGGAGATGGGAGAACCAATCATCTGTCACTCTGGAAGATAATTCCCATGGTGATGACCTAATTTTGTCAAGATGGCTGCTAGCGAATCTCATCTTTGGTGTGTCAGGAGTAAGACCTGGACCACAACCGAGAAAGTGGAGTTATAAATCAAGTATTGTATTGTTCTTTCAAATGCACGTATCCGACCTCACCCGCCCTCCCAGGGGATCTATCTTTCATGACTTTGTACTTACATTTTGGCAGCGTCTCTGTTTATTGCTATAAAACACCGTATCCCAGCCCCGAGAAAGCTCAGTGTTGAGCATGTCACCATGACCCATCGTGGGCCTGCAAAAGATGGAATTAGGCACGTGTTTTTGCGCCGTTGGGCTAACCCGCGCATCGTTTAACATAGGAACACTGGCACTGAGATGTTACACCGTCCTAATAGAGTTGTTACCTATTCAGGACTGTCTGTGTCTTCAAACTGTCCGGCAAAATATGACGTAACATTATTCTTTAAATATGACGCTCTGCATAATGCCCGTTGTACAACGGGCATAACTACCATGGTGTCTGTTTCAATAAATCACCTCCTGGCAGCCCATCATCAGTTATTCAAGCTGTAAGCCCTATGGTGATGTAATGGGTCTCATTCATAATTACATTGGTCTAGTTGCCTTCATAAAACCTATAGGCCCTATGGTTTTCTAGGCCTGTTGCACTCTGTGGTACGTAAGGGAAGAACGTAACCCAACATGGAATATACGCACACAGCTCTCTCAGCGCTTGCATAATGAACTGAAGTTGTGTCGGTTTCGTTGCGGTTTGTTGACAGCGTTNCCCCCCCCCCCCTCCGCAAAAATCCTGGGTCAACCCCTACAATCACGTATCTCGTTGTTGGAAAATACGCCATCGTATGCCTGTATCCTATTATTTCGTCAAAGCTTTGAAAATTTGGATACTTACAATCTCCTTTTAAACGTCATTAAACCTAATCCATCCCGTATCGCCGACAGTCTCACAGCCTCATCCGACTGGTTTCTGGACACGGAATACGACACGGCCGTTCGGTTTGGAATCAGTGGCTCCGACTCCGAGCACTGACTCTTGGGTGGAGCATTCGAACTCCTCAGAGTCCGGTAACCCTCCTCCACGGCGGAATGGTTGCTCTCACGGGAGAGATCATCCCGCTCGAGTGCCAAGGATGAAGGTGCCCGACTTGAGGCAGCACTTGAATAGTCCAGGTCCATTTTCTTTGAAAAAATTCAGCAATCCCTCAGAGTCGACTTCCGCCTGCGGCTCGACAGGACGGCCTCAGATAGTGCTTCGTTGTCCAAGGATACGTGCAAGGTCTCATAAAGCATGAAATAATCGTTTCTATTCCTTTATCATATCAAGGGCCAACCATGTTTAATATCAGCAGGGCAGACTTCAGAATCAATCTCATTCAGACAGTAGCTGCATTTGAGACTAGGCCATTTGCGTCCATCAAGTGACTTAGGCTCAATCATGGGTTGTTGTATTTGATACAACACGAGTCATCGTCATCACGGATTGATGTTCAGCTTCCCGTTGCCACAGTCACCTGCAATGAGAATGAAGCAATGGAATCTAGTTCCGGCTGAAATCTCTCTTGCAAATTTCGTGATAGAATCTTGATTTTGTCCTCCGAGAACAGCAACAGCGCCGCAATCCATCTGTCGCCATTTTGAATTGAAGCCATCAGCAGAAGACAACGAGAAAGGAATGCAAATGAGATGACGTCATAACATGACGCTTGGTCAGTGTACAGTGTCGAAATATGTGTTGACTTGACAATCATGAGGCGACATCAGGATTGGCGACTTTCTGAGAGGGATATCTCTTGATAAGGAAGTGATGGTGGACACATCGAT
>NMRB01000692.1:279845-299318 GCA_002633025.1 Notospermus geniculatus | reverse complement strand
CCTCTTGAGCAGAAGAACCCAGTTGTAACCCTTGTGGACTGTAAAACTAAAGAATCGAAGTATTACCTCCATGTTTCTCTACCTCCAACTGCATCATTGTTCAACAATCCAGCCATGAGTGATATCTGTCTAAAAGTTGGTGATCATACATTCTATGCCCATAAACTTATTCTCAGTGCGGCCAGTGACGTGTTTGCTCGTATGCTGAACTCTGATTGGATTGAAAGTAAACAAACGGAATTGGTACTTCAGGAGGATGACGAGTGTGTGAAAGTTTTTGAAAGATTCCTGAAGTATCTTTATAGTGGCAAGATACTCATCAACAAAGACTATGTCTTTACGCTGTTCCTCCTCGCAGATAAGTACAATGTGAAAGGTTTATATGACGAGTGTGTGGTCCAGATTGAAAAAGGTTTGGCTGTGAGTGTTCAGAAGGATGGTGATGCTACACCAGGTACGTCAAAGAAAATCTTAACCTTTGATGATTTCTCTAGCAGTGGCAGTGACACTAGTGATGGGAGCAGTTCACCTCCTTTTTTCAAAGGACATACCAAAGTTCCACCACCAGCGTATAAGAATCTTATCGCCAGTGAAACATTTCCTCTGAATCAAGTTATCAAAATGTTGTCATTTGGACATAACGAAAAAATCTACGATGCAGCGCTGTACAATCTTCAAGTCAGGCTGGGAAAGCAACTTGTCAATGGTGATTATAAAACCTGGAATCATTTAGATCATTCCATTCTAATGCAAATCCTGGAGGACAACTATTTCTACTGTCATGAATACACTTTAGCAATGGCGGACATTGTTGAAATGACGATGACGTCATGTGATTCTGTGTACCCAATCCCCGTAGCGAAGGGGAACCGCCCATCAGCGCACGTTTTCTTACACGGACTTCGCTGACATTCAACAGCCATTTTTGCAATCAAGAAGAGATCTATATGTTTTCGTGCTGAGTGTCACCATTGTCAGGAAGATACTCAGGTGTAAACCATCCCCATGTGACTGAAAATAGCTATAATTTCCGAGCAATTTAGAAATTCATTACCTCCCACATAATTTAGCCCCATAATCTTCATTGCACACTATCAATTATTTCGAACACCACTCGAGTCAATGTGGGGTGTTTGTGACAAAGACAGGTAGAGAGGACAGTGAAGAAAAACCGGAAACAGGAAGTGGGCCATCCCACTCATGCATTTTTCAGCCTCCTTCCTTGGCAACCATATTGAGAGCGTAGATCGGCAACATCCGTTACGTCACGGAAATGCCCGACGACTTGGGTTTAGTACAGTTGATGGCTGGCGGCTCAGTTCGTATGTTTCATATGTAGGCTATAGATCGTTTCCGCGCAGGGAATTTTGGGGCGGTTGCTGTGAGTTACGTCTTCACGACGTCGCGTCATACGCATGCGTCGCCAGCTGGGTTCATTATGAAGACAGTCTACCAGAGTGGAAGGCGTTTGGTGAATGGACACACCTCGACATGGCCCGACAGGTCTCAATCCAATACAACGGGAGCTGCGGGCATAGTTTCATGTGTAACAGTAAAGAATGTCCCCCTGTAAAAAGTGTCCACTTCTATTGTTCAATGACGGATTAAGGTGCATCGCTATAGAAACCAATCACCAGAGATTAGAATGTAACAATAGGATCTTTTGTTCCTGGGACAGTTTTTCCTGGGGACATTGTTTCCTTTCACACCTGTCAATTACAGATCAGGAACCATACATGTACATGTATATTGGGC
The DNA here is from genome assembly GCA_002633025.1 of Notospermus geniculatus. Taxonomy (NCBI): domain Eukaryota; kingdom Metazoa; phylum Nemertea; class Pilidiophora; order Heteronemertea; family Lineidae; genus Notospermus; species Notospermus geniculatus. The sequence goes on along the minus strand of NMRB01000692.1, from coordinate 297,563 downwards.
CAAATTCACAAAGGGTGTTTAAGACGCGTGTAAAAAAATTGTCAAATGCATTGCGGAAGTGTGTGCATTTCGTGAAATTATACGCGTCTTAGTCTAAAATACACTTTATGAATATCTTAATCTGTTTCAATTGTTTTAATTTGTTTTAATTGTTCATCAGACCAATGCACTTCATTTTAGCTGTCGTGGATGGGGTACGGGGCGCAGTTTCACAAAGAATCTTAAGTCTAAGAACTAGAGCGGTAACGTCGTCAATGGACAGACGGACAGACGGACGGACACCGCAGGGGACGACAATGCCCCTCGGGCCGCCCGCGGGCCTATCGAGTTCGTTCAACTGTAACTGGTTTTGGCAGCAGTAAATTACTTATCTTAACCAGCCATACATAACCTCTTCGTGCAGCCTATCTCTGTACTCCACCAGTGAAGCATCAATCGAGAACCGATCAATTCAGAGAACGGTGGTCTGCATCGACAGTCAAACAGATACAAGATCACTTTCACTGCCAATGGGAGACTTTACTACCGTTAGAGGCCACCACCAGTTAGCGGTCCTAGATTGTCGTGCCTAATAGTTTTATGAAATCGTCACTGGCACTAAAAGAGTTAAAGGAGCACGGTATTGCCACTTTTTCTCGACAGCCGGCGCCAGCGCGCCACTCTCCAATCCAGGGACTAATTACGCTGTTGGCGAATTGACACGATTTACTACGTACATTTTGTAATACATTTGTGTAGTTCGTCTTACTGCCGCTAGGTGGCTCCCTCTACGTCGGCAGTCAAATAATGCATTTGAGATCCAATACCGTGCTCCTTTAATCAGAACACTGAGCTACATGTACGCTGTATCTTTCTCTGCACTGCTGCACTGAAGGACAGCACACGGAGTCAACATACAATGCAGAGTTTAGAGAAAAATATTTTCTCCAAGGAGTGGCTTCATCTAAAAGGCTAACAAATGGCTGTACTCATGACAAACTTGAATGATATTCTGTTTCTTTCAAGCACATCGACTTTTTAAAGAAATTCTCAAAAGGACAAAGAAAACACGTCATTGTGCATTCGCCGTGTGCACCTGACATCAGAGCATTCCATCCCCTATGATCGTGGCCTTCGAGCATCCACGGGTTGCATTTGAAAAGGTCAGTACGCCGTTCCTTCATAGCGAGTGTCTTCCATCAGGACCAAGCGAAATTGAATCAACAGCATATGCATATGCGAACACGAAGAGGGTCGAAAAAGTAATCCCATTTTCCATGGATGCTAGTTACTCAGACGATCAAATTATGTTGCCTGGTCGACTACATAAAGAAAAGATAATACAATTTTCATGGATTGTTCTATAGAATGGACCGCTATCTTTTTGAAAGGTCGTATGCCAATCACGACGGCCAAAAAATCGGAGGGAAGGAGTCACGCAGCATCGTCTGCACCAACACCTTCTGCAGGCGTCCGTGGAGAACGATAAGAACGAGTCACGAGATGCTGTGCTCTATTGCACAAATTTAAAACAACTAATCATAGGAAATTGATTCGATTCTGGTTACTAATGCAAAGAGATTGAAATACTCAATCAAGTATGCTACTTTTGAAACGATGAGTTTCAACGTCGACTTCAATGATTAAGTATGTTGTTTAATATCGACCCTCTCAGTTCTTTCAGGGCCGTATGCACCAAACGAAGATTATCTATTGAACTCAGGTTGAGCCACAACTTTTCAATTCTTCAGGTTTGCCAGGACATGATGTGACAATGGAAAAGTTGTGGCTCAACCTGAGTTCAAGATAGTCTTCTGTTGGTGCATACGGCCCTTCAAAGTCGTAGAGAAGTATACGAGTACTTGTGATTATACACTGAATGCCAAACGGTTTTGTAGTTTCGATGGCCAAAAAATGTTTTTAGAGGAAAAACGCTACCAGGCAATCTGCAACTTGGTCATCAAACAATCACAATGATCATCCTGAGAAAGGGTTTCTGTGTTTGCGAAATGTCAAATCTGGTTGCCCTGATATTAAGGCCATCGATGGCTAACACTTCGCTTCGTCCATTTCGGTTAAGGGTCAATCAAGCTGACCAAAGAAGCGATCAGTGATCATTCAACAGGCCAGAAAATCGTTTCAACGGATGGAAGATGCCTCTGAGAAATTGAGAGACCATGTCTAGCCAGGTCATTATCTGGTCTAAGCAGCATCGAGAAGAGGTTCTTGTCCTAAAGCTGAAGAGATGACCGACTTGATGGTCATGTACATTATCGTCGTTGGTCCATCTCTTCAAAGTTTCAATCAGAACATTGAAGAGGCGATGTCAGGATCCGTATCCATAAAGAACTAAAGTGGGCACTTATCTTTTGTTTGAGGCCCAGTAGACTGACTTCAGTTCATTCACTTGAAGTACACGAACTGCATGCACTAATAGTAACACTAATAGTACAGGCAGGCTATTCCAATCATGGCTGTGAGGGTTGACGTTTCATACAATGACAACAATGACGGTAAGGTACTCAGTTGGAACCAATAACGAACGTGAAATTGACGAGAGCCAGGAGACTGTATGGCTTGGTGATCAACAGGCATGTCCGAAATCTCCATTGATGGACTTGGAACAATGCTTCTGGCCCCGTACTCATAAAACTACTTAAGTCTAAGTGTGATACTTATCTATTGTGTTGAACAAAGGATAAGTGTCATACTTAGACTTAAGTAGTTTTATGAATACGGGGCCTGTACAATAGTTACTTGAGTGTGTTGAGGTTGAAATGTGTTGAGTGATTTCTTATAATTGTGAGAGTAAGGTATGTGGACGTAACATACCCATTACAATGGAGAACATTGGAGCAAAGCTAAGAAGAGAAGTGAGAGGCGTCGTTGAAAGTTCATGATAGAAACATTTGGAGTTCAACTGATAGATTAACACTGACAAGTATCTGTGAGCGAATGAGAGATAAAGAGAAAGAAATCACTCCTCGAGCAGTCCTCGTGATCGTTGAAACCTCCTCGAATGAGAATCAGGATTGGATAAAAGTAAACGAAGACTGAAGCCAAATTACAGTCGCCTGGAGCCGAGCACTTGATGAGCCTTACCCGAGTGATCCTTCTGATGAAGGCAATGGGCGCAATGGAGTAGGCTAATCGCATCAGAGCCAGGGGATAGCCGATGACACCGGCCCCTCTCACGAAGGGTCAAGAGCCCGGGACAGAAAACCAATTATTTCGCTGGTCTGCGGTTGTGTGACCCTTTTGTTGTAAATCCATTGAACCTATTTTCCCGGCGGTGAACGCGCGTCGTTTTTCGCCGTCGCGGCTCGCGGCGCGGTTTTGGCGTGAACAGACCTTTAAGGCCCGTTTCCACATGAGCGTATTACGCTGCGTTTTGACGCTTCGCCCATTGTTTGGAAGCGGAGGGGCGGAAAATAACAAAAGATTTAACGCATTACGCAGCGCAGTACGCACATGTGGAAACAGGCCTGCTTTCCATTGGCGCGTTTCCGTGCGCGGACACGCTCGAAAGCATTGTTTGTTTCCGCTTCGTTGGTCAAGGCGCGGAAAAAACAATGCTTTCCAGCGTTTCCGATGGAAAGCAGGCCTTACGCCAAGGCGCGGAAAAAACAATGCCCTCCAGCGTTTCCGATGGAAAGCAGGCCTGACGCGTGTCTGTGTAAACGAGGCCTAAGCTACGTTCACACTCAGCACGGAGTTAAATCATATTTCCGATTGCGTAATACGTACTCCTTAATGGCCAATTCATACTTCTGCATTTTACACTTTGCGCTTGTCCGTTCCCTATGTTTATGTGTGGTACCAACAATGAAAAATTCCTTTTCTACCACGCACTCACATAGGAAACGGACAAGCGCAAAGCGCCAAACGCAAAGTATGAATCTACCTTAACACGCATTAAAGCTCACAGGTCAGATATACTCTCCGACTTGTATGCAAAAATTTTTACGCTCAACTTCGGCAGACCACGAGGCTGCCAAAGTCGAGCGTTCGGTAATGTTCGTAATGTGCACTAAGCTTCCTACCTTGAAACACCCATTACACCCTGCGCATTCCAACTACGTCATCATTCACTCGCCTGATAACCGGAAGTGAAGGATCGAGGGCTCTCTGATGATCCAACACTCGAAACATCAAAATTGACGAAGGACAATTTCACGGGAATTAGAGATAATTACCACCATAGTAAGAATAGCATATTTCGCATCGAATCCAAACACATTGAATAAACAAAACATCCGATTAGTTATCAATGATCGCGGATGCTTTACAAAAATAAGCAGTCACCACACAGTTTGGCGTATCAGGAGATGTCTGCTTGTGCAGGTCGCCATGGCCGTGCATACGCAATGCCACATACACCTGGGCTTAGCAGTTTGTTACCTAACATGGGGAACGTAAGGAGTTCGGTTGCCCAAAGGCCTACTACAGCTATTATTCAGGCCTATTGTTAGTCCATTGTCATTGAATGAATGGCTTGGCAATGTGGTTTACAGGCCTATCTCCTCTGAATAACAGGACTCCTAATTCCCCTTTCGGTTCTCCATTGTGTCACGCGATTACAACTTTGGGCGAGGCCGATCAGTACATAGGCCTACATGCATGAATTCATGGCGAACACCTCCAGTGTAGAGGCGTTGGAGCGGGCGTGGTTGGACCCGCTAATATCAAGAGCGGGGCTGATATTTATTTTGAGGACAAATCGCCTATTTGCATGTGTTCTCGAATTGCCATGTTACGTAGGCCCTACCACTGGCAGTCGGAATTCGTTTTAGTTTGGACTTTTCTGCATTTTTGACGCAGATTCCATGCGATTTTTTGGATACGTACACTGTATATTTGGAGCCTACCTCTGTCCCCATGAAGAGCTCTCGATCCTTCACTTCCGGTTATCAGGCGAGTGAATGATGACGTAGTTGGTATGCGCTGGGTGTAATGGGTGTTTCAAGGTAGGAAGCTTAGTGCACATTACGAACATTACCGAACGCTCGACTTCGGCAGCCTCGTGGCCTGCCGAGGTTGAGCGTAAAATTTTTTGCATACAAGTCGGAGAGTATATCTGACATGTCAGCTTTAAGTCACAATGGGGATCACAGGGCTTCCATTAAGCCTGCGTATGGCGTCTATTACGCATGTAAACTACACAAATGACGCAAATATAAATAACTCCGAAGTCTCAAAAACGCAGGTAAATTCGATGATACGCTGGTAGAGAAAGTGTGGAAGTCCCATCTGTATACTCAGTCTCCATTACGCCAGTAGCACCCCGGCTAACGCAGGTATCAAGATATTGGAAGTCGTGCGTGGCCAAATTGTCTTCCACACGCCGAATCCTTGCGAGCGGAGGTGAAAATAGAAGTGGGGATTCCCTTCGCCCATGGCAACCACACACTCCTGGCTCGAACGCTGCACCCGTAGCAACAAACGAATGGACGATTTGACCCCAGTAAAATATAACAAGAAGTCATGACCCCGAAAGAGAATTGCTGGAATTCTAAAGACCCCAGCATCTTCCCAAATAGACGTCCATGAACAAATTGTGGAACTCATGACCCAGGTAGGGAAAAAGTTAATGAAAGCCCTGGGATCAGCTACGATAGAGGGCAGCGCGCCGAAACCCTGGCCTATACAATAGACGCCTTTTGTGTGGGAAATTAATCAGGACCCGAGATGTCAGTTTCATTTCAATAGTTTTAACCACTTGTGACACCTATTGAGGCAGTCGGCTAGGGTCGCCATTCGTAGTGCTGCCAACTATCCATTGATGGACTTCATGAACGCTGAGGAGCCTGACAGCCTACTGGTTATCACGTCCGCTTTGCAAACGACAGGTCCCAGTGTGATATTTTGCCCCCACCCCCATTTGCCAATGCCCCCAACAAAAGATTGACGGACTAAGCTGCAACGTGACAATGGGTGATTTCAAAGACCGGTTTTACAATGCTTTAATGCATTGTAAAACCGGTGTTAAAACCAACTTTGAAATCACCCAATGGGGGAGGCGTTGATCAACATGTCCCTCACACAGTGAAGTGGGCACTCTCATACGGGAGGCATTCTCATTGATTATACCGGGTTGGAATCCAGCCCGCGCCATATGGGGATCAATCAGGTTAGTTTGTAATTGTAACAGATTTTTCAGGTACGTTCCAACTAACATCAAGAACCGTGCTAGCTAATACGGTTTAAATCGGTACTAAAAATAATGTATCACAGGTATTTTCGCGGGCCACGAAAATCATTGTTTATTTACATTTTGTTTGCTTGTGTGGAGTCTTTCTTTGTCTTATGAGTAATTTGTTGGTGGCGTGCCCCTCTAGAAATTCTTTTGATACCGAAAGTATTCAATGTGGTGAGTTGGCATGTCCCAAATGTCCAAAATAACACAATATAAACAATCGATGTTTACAAACGTAGAATGTAAACAATGAACTCGTGAAACATTATCTTTAAGAGGAGCCAGGTGCGGCACCTTCATACACAGGGCCAGATCCAGGATTGGCAGAAGGGGGCTGTAGCTCGACGGGCACCGAAAGCGCGAAGCCAAAATGCGGGGTCTGCCCCTCCCCCCCCCNNCCCCCCCTCCAGAAAAAGTTGACAATTTTTAAATTCTTAAAAAGGGCTTTGGATGCCTTTTCCTGGCATCTGAGAGCAATATTCTTGAATTTTTATCTGAATAAATTTTTTCTTGCAAAAAAAATCATGGCTCTGCCCCCAAAAAGGGAGGCGTACGCCCGCACGCCCCCGGGGATCCGGGCCTGATAAGTATTAAAGATTTAATACAATTAAAAAGCTTGTGTGAACACAGCTTCAGGTACTCGACATCAATCTGTATTATTTCTATGACCATCTGAATTTCGGAGGTACCATAGCCGTAGAGAAGCACATTATTGCGAGGTTACATGTACACTCATGGTCAAAAATAAATGGACAGCAGTTTATCTTGAATATCTCCAAAACAATGGGGTAGAGAAAATTGGTCTCGACATATATGGTAGCAAATTTTCCTGGCTATCTAATGGTATCAACATCGAAAAATTCCGCTGAAATCCGCATTTGTCACAAGGAATTTTGTAAAGGTATGTTTTTTGCTACTTTTTTATTTGCATGATTTCATTCAAATTTTTTATATCACTGTGTTCTACTCATCGAGGCCTTTCATAGTATATCCTAAAATTTCAACTATTCTGTGTAGAAATATGATTTTGAGCCACTTTTATCAAAATATTTTTGGCCAAACGTTCAACACCTTTGACACAGGCCTCTGCACTATTGTGAGTTGTGGTGGTGAATGAAAACTGAGTGTTGTCATTTCTCATTCACAATGAGTAAATAAACCCAGTCTTGGATGAAGGTCGTGTTTGTCATGCAGGGTCAATTTCCATAACAGGCTGCGTCAATTCATTGGATTCCTGGTAGTTGACCAATTCACAGCCTGTTGACACCCCGTCAATCCCACAAACTATTCAGTGGCCATTGAGTTTTATCCACCAGCACGACCATTAGGTTCAAGGGGCTCTGTCAAAGATGTTGCAAGCATGGGCAACAAAATTTTGATAAAAGTGCCCCAAAATCACATTTCTACACAGAATATTTGAAATAACGGGATATAATATGAAAGGCCTCGATGAGTAGAACACAGTGATATAAAAATTTTGAATGAAAACGTGCAAATAAGAAAGTAGCAAAAAACATGCCGTTACAAAATTCCTTCTGTCACATGCGGCTTTCAGCAGAATTTTTCGACGCTGATACCTTTAGATAGCCAGGAAAATTTGCTACCATATATGTCGGGACCAACTTTCTCCACCCCATTGGTTTGGAGATATTCAAGATAAACTGCTGTCCATTTATTTTTGACCATGAGTGCACATGTAATTCTAATTCAGTGGCAGTAGGAATATTTTTTGGCAGTGATGCAGATCAGTCAATAGGTCAGTCAAAACAAAGGTGCCCGGTAATGTTCACACCCAACACCAACAATTCAGCCAAGCTACTAATGGATTGTGACGAAGTTGTCACGCATTACATTCAGATCTCAGTCCCAGAGACAGGTCAGCCAAGATCGAGCTGTTGATCTTAAAGCAAATGGCTAGCGGGGTTTGTTTACATTTTTGGTGGTACCTCCCATAGAGAGTGAATCTCGCCTCCAGGCAAAGCCGTCAGCCATATGCAAAACCTGTGCACATATGCGAACGTAAACACTGGGGACGAGGTTCCATTAAAAATTTGTTAAAATGGGTTAATGACATTTTCAAATTCAGTCGGTCAAAATCTACATTCTGTACTATTCACATTGATTTCGAAGCGGCGGATTTCGCAGAATACGCCTCCGAAGTTTGACTGTCTAATGCATTTCCCATTAAACTAAAATTCTTCTTTCGCCTTTTTCTCAAAAAGGCGCTTGATTTGAGGACATGTCAACAAACAACTGTCAAGAAAGCCCGCGAGCCATTTGCTTTAAAATAACAGCATCACATGCAAAGCTTACCATGTCTTGGCAAATGCAGATATCATAAAGGCACAGAACCATCGTCCAACACCACAAAATGACTTTAAAAATGTCAGACCAACGATCAAACATGTCTTCCGAATCTGTTCAGGTTCAAAGGGATGACTTCACGAAGAGCAAAAGAACATTATTCAGAGACCAACTAGCATTTTATCATACCTCAACAACCATTCCTTCACATTATACATCCTTCATCATACACGGCATTCCTTTGCACGCCATCTACAAATAACTACGCACATTCATAACCACATTCTCTCTATCTTCATCAACACCCGCGCTTTACCAGAAAACTCGTCCGAAGTCTTCCATTCTTGCCCTAAATGCACCGGTCAGTTACATGTCTGGACCCCCTCCCCCTCGTTCAGGGTCGGCACTAATTCGGCACTTATTCGACAGCCAGAATTTTTTTCTAAGTTAAGAATTCGACACTATTTCACCCACGACATCAAGTGAAATCGACAGGACGGTATTCACCATTCTTTTTCCACTAATCTTTTACAATTTCTATGTTTTATCCGCCAGGAATTCGACATAACCTATTTTTGGGTCGACATAAAAACAATGGTAAGAAAGCAATTGGGCGCCCAGGACTCGACACTTTTTCGACACTAATTTAGTGGTGGCACCTGAACGGGGCGGAAATGTCATTGACCGGTGCACAAATCATCTGTACTATGCTCGGATCATTCGACTCAACATCCACACTGTTAGAAATAACAGAGGATTTTACAGAAAATCTGTGCAGCAGAGTCCCCAGGACTGGATCTGTAAAATTACAGACTTAAATAAATGTTAACAGAGACTTGACTGGAGGCTGACCAAATTATATTTTCATACTGCTCTCAGAACGCATCATAATGGGATGTCCAATGGAGTCCAACCAATACAGGAAAACATGAATCATACCATTATGTAAATTTACAGAAAGTGCTGGGGACTCTGCTGCAGGCAATTTCTGTAAAATTACTACAAAATTACTATTGTAAAATTAACTAACAGTTAACTAATTTCTAACAGTGCAAAAGGCGCATCTGCTTTGAATCCCAATCGCTGTTGTCTCTGATATGACGTGGGGCACGGGAAAGTAGTTTTCGCCAATTACAGGTCCAAATAGATGCCAAATAGGTACTACACGTTCCTTCGATAGAACGGGTTTATGAGGATCGGTATTGCCTATTAGAATTTTGCGTTTTACATCATAATTAGCTAATATTTAAAGATGAGGAACCGTTGAAAATGACGTCATTCTCGCTCGAGGGGAAATCAGGGGCGGATCACGGCTTGGGAAAAGAGGGGGAACCCTGTGCTACTAAACATTGAAATGCGCGGTGAATTTCAAAGATTTGCTCCAACTTCCAGAATTTCACGGTCGATTTTACAGATNAGCACGTGCCCCCGGTTGCCACCTCCCCTTGGATCCGCGCCTGGAAATGTAACAAAACTGACGAAATGGACTTACCAGGAAGACGAGATGTATCTATCTATTCGACTGTTCAACAATGTGGAGGGGATGTGGTACCAATTATATAAGGTCAAAATGTCCAATAGTCAAGTGGATTTGCTGACAATACAACTTTCATAAAATGGCCGTAGCATCGTGTCATTTCGTCAGCCTAGGCTGGCCTGGATTGAAACGCAACTGATAAATTGAAGCCTAAAACCCATTTCCCCCTGTATAAGGCCACAAACAGAATTGGATGAGGCAAGGGTCAGTTTCACCCTAGGCCTTATAACCAACTATTCATTCCAGTGTGGGGTTGTGATTGGAGTAGCGATTCCACCCATTCATCATAATACTTGTTACGTTTTATTCACTCCCATTTCGATTGTGGGTGTGCTTATGAACAACATAATGAACCGGTGGTTTAAACTCGAGTTTACTGTAGTTTCCTAGCCTGTGTAATGCAGAATTTGTACGCTGATTAGGCTAAACACCCTTTATGAGCATGGCCCGTAGTGCTTATAAAGAATTATTCAACATGCTTATGTTTTCATTTGGCTTGGCAGCAGTGAGAAACTAAACGGCATATTTTAAACCAGGACATAACTTTACCATTACAACATGTCGGTTAACTTTTGCCTACACCACCTGAGTTATCCGATAATTGAATAAAACAGTAATAGTGGTCATACATGCACAATTACATGTACCAGTACATCGCTTGGCAAAGACAAGGAAAATTTAGTTAAAAAGTAAATTTCTTCTCATTGCAATCGTTTCCTATGCTTAAGTGAAGTACAAAACGAAAATTCTTACATTCGTACTATGCATAAGCATAGAAAACGCGATTGACTGCAAATGCAGAGAAGTATGACTTGACCTTAACGCACCTAATATCGAGATTATGGGTATGTTGGAATAGGGGCAATTCATACTTCCTTACGAACTTGAAGAAAACATCTTGCTTGGAACCACTGGGCACATTTGAAGGTATATCGGAGGTGTGAAAGTTTGGTCATACCCGAGTGTCACAATGACAAATTTATATTCAGTGCTTAAGAAACGACGAACTCCACACTTCGGTGATTATAAGTGGTACACTTATTATGATATACAACAAATCAATTTGTGCTGATCCAGAATTACTGCAACATTCACATGGACCGGAAAGAGTATTGAAGCTACTTTGAGGCTCGTGATCTGTCCATCTGCGATCCCTCTGGAACTCCGGGGGAGCAGAACCTTCGATAAACCCGGCGTATAACCTGTCCACCTTTTGTCCATCAGTTGAACTAAATCTGATCTTATATGTGTGCTTCCAACCATCAGCAACAGAAACAAACATTAGGTCACCGACGAACTTCATATCAAACACGCCAAAGTCTGTCGTGTTTTCCAATATCGCGTGCCCGAATCTCCCGTGGTACAAGTGTAGCTTCCTGTCTTCCTCATGAAATTGCACCGTGATATTCCCAAACGCGAGGTGTCCGTATGTTCCTATAAAATCCGCCAATGGGCGTGCGCGGGGCATGTAGGTGACGTCACGTTTCTTTTTCGCGTCATCCACGTTGTCTGCCACCGATTTCTGACGAAACTGGGATAACCATGGGTCCGGAAACCTGCAGGCAGCCGAGGCGTTCAGCCATGGTTTCAGACCAAGTAGGAGGTCTGTGATNGCAGCTGGACAAAGGAAAGTTAACCACGGGTGATTATCCTGCGGGTAAATGCTGCCGATCAAGCAGCGAACAAGGTAGCAAAACAATGGTTTTCTAGGCCCTTAACCTGAATAACTATGAATTTATACGCGTGTTGGCCTAATCGCGCTTCGTAAATACGGCCCTTTGTCTTTTTCGTATACACGAGAAACCAATGTGATAAAATTCAGTCAATTTTGAAAAGACGTGAGTGATTTGGAAAGACAAAACTTTTAAGGTAAAACCACGAAATTTGTAATTCCCCAAGTTATTAAGTACGATCATGACAGTAGAGGGAGTGCAGCTAGAGTATTCAACAGCCGCACAGTTTCTAGACCTGAAGATGACGATACCTCTGTATGTTCCTGACCCCCAGCCAAGGTCATACGCAAACCGTCCTTCAGCTATTGGAAATATAGGAGGCTTCAATATGTTTCGTCCCAACACCAATGGCGTCGGCATCTGAGGAGTATGCATGGCTTCGAACACAGTCTTGTTCATCAATCGCTCACCAGAAGGCAGCACCGACCCTCGGAGATGAAACTGCATCCATTTGGTCATGTCCTCAGAATTTGAACATATTGATCCTGCTGGACCAGCTGGATATACCATACTGGAAGAGAATTCATCGAATCAGTAATATTCGATCCATGGATATGCCTGAAACTGAAAAACAAAACGCCCGGGGATTTGAATGAGGCGCGCCCCATCCACTGATGATTCAAATTGGAACGTAAATGTTAGCAACGTTAACTTCTGTTCTACAGATGAGAAAGTATGTTTAGAAGTCCTGGCTGCAGCTGGAAAAAAATAACGGTGACCTATCATGTCAAACACTTGTAACACGTCAATATATCCACATGAAGATCGGCGCCAAAAATAGGAATATCAAACTTGGCAATACTTTCTTACCATGCTTCAGTCGGCATGGCTATTCCTTTGAACTACACGTATGTTCGTTTATCTCATAAGAGTATCTTCAACGCCGTATCAGAATGTACATATATGTGTTTTGTATTAAAGAGATAGGCAGATATCAGAACTTGAAGCTGATCGAAAGATACTGTCGAACCTATCACCACTAGAGTGCGCCGAAAACCCGATAAATTACCACATGGCATTCTACTGGTTCCTTTGGCTTTCATCAGCTGTCGCCAAATGCATCAGCGAAATTCAACCAAAGTCATGGAACCGCATCCTGAGACTCAGGTCATTTCACTCAGCCATCGCCTCCATTATGCCATGAGCTAATCGGTCGCTTCTGAACGGGGAGGCCGGCTGTTCCAATTACTCCTATTGCTCCTCCACCTATTGCTATTGTATTGTATCAGAGGCGATACACTTGTTTTTCTGCGTCGAAATGCATAAAAACACACCACGAATCATTATTATGTCTTGTTCGATGTTATTCATTTCATGCATTTTATGATAGTTTTGCGACATTAATATGTTCTCATTCAGCAATTCTTATCCCAGTGCCGGGAGGTTCCAATTAAAAGTAAGAGCCATTTATTCCGTGGAGTCTCCCAGGCTCCCGAAATAGCAGCCATTGGGAAAGAGCATTACATCAACCCGTTAAAAAGTATAGGTCACTTGTATTCGGGGTTGGTTTTATGCCAGGACCCCGCTATAAGCTAGCTTCTGATTAGACGATTTTGACGACAGAAAATCTGTCAGTGGTTCCCCGTCGAAAAGGCATGGAATGTGACAGGGTGAGAAGAGGTGCGACGTAGGAGATGCGTCTGAATGACCCTGTTTTGAGAGGGCGATGGAACCACATCTACTAACCTGTTGATCTTCTGATCAATCTCGACTAATCTACCATTAATCGATACGTGAGGTTTAGCAATATCTGCACGACTTCCTAAATCCTTCACAAAAGTTGACGACGTCATTCCCAACTTGTTGAAGATCTCTTGCTGTACCAAGTCTTCCCAGCTTTTACCAGTGATCTTTTCCGCCAAGTAGCCGGCTAACATGTACATGTGGTTGTTGTAGATGTATTTGGAATGTACACGATGAGTTGGGGTCATGTACCGTAGGCGTCTGGAATGATGCAAGTGACTCGTTTCCAAATAGATCAACAAAGCAGAATTTCCAAATTGATTCACATTTCAAAATAACGCATCATGCACTCGCGGTTGTTCCTGACATTTAATACCATTGGTTACAGGTGACCGGTTACTGAGCTACAAGTTTTAAAAAATACTAGCGCTGACGGCGGCCATTTGAGAAATGTAATACAACATAAAGGTCGGCTCTGAAGTGTTGTCCACCTGGAAAATGGTGTCCGAAGGGAGACTCCGCTGCAAAAGAACGCTCCTCTCAATTTATTTGCAAAATGTAAAAGGTAAATGTTGGGTTCAACTTACGAGACAAGAGTCTTCCTGTCTATGTTATAACCTGTCAAAAGGCCGCCAAAGTACCCTGGTATCCCAGACCGATGGGCCAGGATATCCTTGATGGTGAGGTATTTGGTTCGGAAGTCGTCACCAAGCCTGAATTCGTTGCCGAGAATCTCGCTGATCGGTGTGTCCCAGGACCACCTGTGCAAGTAAAACATTTTCTTTTCAAAAAGTCTGCCAAGCGACGCGGAGGGAGGAATGCGGAGGGAGGAATTTGTGAAGATAATTTTCCACCTATGCATGACACTGCACCAGCTGACGAACGAAGCAGTTGAAGCAATCAAACTGGCCAAATAAAATGGAGGCACATTCAATGAAAAAGCCAATGTAGAGGGTTTGCCCTTCTGCATCAGTTATCACAGTGATTGCTACACAGAAAACTTCTTCAGACTTGCTATTTTGTTCTTGTTTAATACCTTTTTATTTCTCACTCATGTTGGAGCATTGAAATTTCCCCTCACATGCACTCGGCATTCCTGCTTGATTCCAGTTCACTGTGACCTATCAAAAGAGGGTAATTTATATTACCCTCGTAAAATGGCGGCTCTCCAGTCTGTCGATTCAGTCGGATTTTTGGCTCCTGTTCCTTACAAGATGTACCTACGAAGCTGGCTTTTTGCAGGTAGGTGGAGAAAATGTTACTCTTTCAAGTCATCTATAGCATAACATGCTGAAATCCCGATCTTTCGCGAAATTAGACGCTGAAATTTGGCGATTGGACGAGGGTTATATAGATTCAGTTAGATTCAAATCTCCCGGTTATATTACCCTCGTCAAAGTCGGCATTTTCATGGCCAAATTACTCGAATAGTAGCACTTACAGGGGTTCGTCACATATACTGGCGTGTTCCTGACAGTTTTATCTACAAGCACATCCATAGGGGGACTGCTAAAATTGAATAGGGAAGGAATAAGAGCAGATAAACTTACCGAATCGACAGACTGGAGAGCCGCCATTTTACGAGGGTAATATAAATTACCCTCTTTTGGTAGGTCACAGTGCAGTTGATCAACAGAAATGCATAATGGACCAAGAACAGCAGGGAAAACCGTTGTAGTCGAAAGGGAACTGCGTAGTTTTTTACATTCAAATATTTTCTCACCATGGCCACGTTTCCAATGTCACAGGAAGCACTTTCAGAGATTGGCCTACTGGTAGGCGCCACTGGAGAATGTGTTCGTAAACACCCTCAGCCAAAAAGGTTCTTTAGGGGTTCTTTGTGCCTCACCAGAGGAACCCCAAGGTTCTATATAGAACCTTCTGTAAAGAACCCGAAAGGGTTCCATATAGAAGCTTTCTGTCGCCAAAGAACCCATAAAGGTTCCAGTTAGAACCCTTTTCTGAGGGAAAGGTTCCATCTGGAACCTCTAAAGGTTCTTAAACAACCCGAGGGTTCTTAAATCAGAGGGTTCTCCTGGTGTGGCAGCAAAGAACCTTTGCGGCTAAGAGTGCACGCCACCACATGGAAATTTGGGTATTCGAAAACCCTGGATACTGGAGACTGGATTCACATACAGCACTGGCGACGAGCCTACCTAACAACAGGGTTTTCGAATACCCTCAATTAGGACGCAATGTTCCCTCTCAATTTGACATCCAATCCCCCATGGCATAACAACATGTAGAAGCCGAATGCCTGCTGTTTCTGATGGATCCCACTTTAATCATTTCTTCATGGCTCGTCCAACTTCTGGTATGCCCGGCCCTGTCTGTAAAATGTGCCAGAAAGCCAAGGTTTTCCCACTGAAGCCAAATTAAAAATCACACTGTAGGCACCCTATTTCAATTTCAATTTACTTTAATAAATGCGGAGAACATTTTTTCTTCTTCAAACAATCAATATCAGGGCCAAAAAAGACATCAGCACAGCACTGCCTTCTGTACTCCACTTCTGGAGTGTTACCTGTTACCGAAATATCCTAGATTCGATGTTGATCCAGGTGGCGGAGAACAGTGACACTCTCCATTGTCCACTCTCCAGTCTCCAGTATCCAGGGTTTTCGAATACCCTGCAAATTTAGCACCAATAACATGTAAGGCTTGAAATAAACAATAGATAAATACATGTACTTACCTCTTGCTCTTCTGTAGTGCCAACCCAACAACTGCTGAGGTGAACCCCTTCGAAATACTTCCGATACAAAATATAGTTCTGTGGTCAACTTTCCTTTTAGTCCTCAAATTTGTCACGCCGTATCCTTCAAACATGCTTACATCACCGTGCACCACACTTATACCCAATCCTGGGTTATTTTTACAGGACATGACTTCTTTGACGAAACGTTTGATGTCATTTTTATGTGAGGTAGACAACTGTTCTCCTGAATGAAGGCCGATGACCCAAACGAAAAGGCCAATATTTGCCTTTGCAAGTGGCCACTTTAACCCCATGGTCAGCAGCAATTCGCTAAGTTTCATGCATGTAAATTGAATTTGAAAGATAAAGAGGTATCAGCATCCAACGATTCATGTCAGTTTGATGTCTAAGTAAACGTGAGCCTACGCCCACTCCGATATTATTATTATAAGGTTTTGTAGTTAGCAAGTCGTAGAGTAGCAATGAACTGATTATACATGAAATAGAAACACTTCCTCGGAAATGATTATGACTTTTCTTTCGATCACGCGTTTTGGACGGTTCCTGAATTATTGTTTGCCGCGATGGAGAAGATTCGTATACGGCCCTGTTTCCCTGATTTTTGCATCGATATCAACGGTGAGAGAACAATTCCATGCAAGCTATTTCTCGTGAAAATTTTCATAATCAACAAATCAGTACACAAAGTCACCTTCGTTTTATCCACGTGCCAAAAAAACGTCATGATGAACTCAAACTTGCAGATGTATCTGATGAACTTGACACTCTTGTGTCTCTCCAAGCCAATGACCCCACCCTATCGACCGCTCTTGTTATATCCGCCGGATTCTCTAACCGGATTGCAACCTACTTGTCACTAAGACACCTGCGTAATTGGGGATTAGAGTGAGTCTCTAGCTATGACTCAATTAAGGTCCCTGGGTAGCAGATTGGTATTCTCCAGATGGAAACACGTTTTGATACAGTTTTTCTTTTACTACATGAAAATACGGTTGACCAATTATATGCGCAGGCCTTTATTGTACATTTGCATATGAGGGCGTCTGCTTTTTTTTCAGTTAATATCGTAGGCCTATTCCTATATCATAGGCCTATTCCACTTACTGGTAACGGTTTTTTCTCGTTTCATTACAATTCGCTTGGATAAAGAATTTCCAGGTCACACACTTCCCTAGTGCCTATTCGTCTACTGTATCATTTTGGTTTGGTCATTTGAAATTGACAAAAAATACTCTCTAAACCAATGAGAACACTGATTTCAGTTACATGTAAATGTCTTTTTAATTACATGTACTCCATTCGTCCAAAAACTTAGCAAAAAGGGGAAGATTGGTCACGACTGAAGCATCCGCATCACATTTCACGTCGTCAACTCTCATGATCTTCGGCCCATTTGTGCTTTACCAGGAGACGCGAGCTGTTTCTATACAAGAAGAAATTTTCAAATTTCGATCGGAGCTTCCGTATCGTAATTATGAAGAATTTATCCGAAATTTCAGTCGAAACTTCTTTCCTAATAAGTCCCATTCATCGCAGGTCAAGTCAGTGAATGGCGTCAATTCCCTAA
>NMRB01000692.1:264933-274962 GCA_002633025.1 Notospermus geniculatus | reverse complement strand
GCAGCTGGACAAAGGAAAGTTAACCACGGGTGATTATCCTGCGGGTAAATGCTGCCGATCAAGCAGCGAACAAGGTAGCAAAACAATGGTTTTCTAGGCCCTTAACCTGAATAACTATGAATTTATACGCGTGTTGGCCTAATCGCGCTTCGTAAATACGGCCCTTTGTCTTTTTCGTATACACGAGAAACCAATGTGATAAAATTCAGTCAATTTTGAAAAGACGTGAGTGATTTGGAAAGACAAAACTTTTAAGGTAAAACCACGAAATTTGTAATTCCCCAAGTTATTAAGTACGATCATGACAGTAGAGGGAGTGCAGCTAGAGTATTCAACAGCCGCACAGTTTCTAGACCTGAAGATGACGATACCTCTGTATGTTCCTGACCCCCAGCCAAGGTCATACGCAAACCGTCCTTCAGCTATTGGAAATATAGGAGGCTTCAATATGTTTCGTCCCAACACCAATGGCGTCGGCATCTGAGGAGTATGCATGGCTTCGAACACAGTCTTGTTCATCAATCGCTCACCAGAAGGCAGCACCGACCCTCGGAGATGAAACTGCATCCATTTGGTCATGTCCTCAGAATTTGAACATATTGATCCTGCTGGACCAGCTGGATATACCATACTGGAAGAGAATTCATCGAATCAGTAATATTCGATCCATGGATATGCCTGAAACTGAAAAACAAAACGCCCGGGGATTTGAATGAGGCGCGCCCCATCCACTGATGATTCAAATTGGAACGTAAATGTTAGCAACGTTAACTTCTGTTCTACAGATGAGAAAGTATGTTTAGAAGTCCTGGCTGCAGCTGGAAAAAAATAACGGTGACCTATCATGTCAAACACTTGTAACACGTCAATATATCCAAATGAAGATCGGCGCCAAAAATAGGAATATCAAACTTGGCAATACTTTCTTACCATGCTTCAGTCGGCATGGCTATTCCTTTGAACTACACGTATGTTCGTTTATCTCATAAGAGTATCTTCAACGCCGTATCAGAATGTACATATATGTGTTTTGTATTAAAGAGATAGGCAGATATCAGAACTTGAAGCTGATCGAAAGATACTGTCGAACCTATCACCACTAGAGTGCGCCGAAAACCCGATAAATTACCACATGGCATTCTACTGGTTCCTTTGGCTTTCATCAGCTGTCGCCAAATGCATCAGCGAAATTCAACCAAAGTCATGGAACCGCATCCTGAGACTCAGGTCATTTCACTCAGCCATCGCCTCCATTATGCCATGAGCTAATCGGTCGCTTCTGAACGGGGAGGCCGGCTGTTCCAATTACTCCTATTGCTCCTATACCTATTGCTATTGTATTGTATCAGAGGCGATACACTTGTTTTTCTGCGTCGAAATGCATAAAAACACACCACGAATCATTATTATGTCTTGTTCGATGTTATTCATTTCATGCATTTTATGATCGTTTTGCGACATTAATATGTTCTCATTCAGCAATTCTTATCCCAGTGCCGGGAGGTTCCAATTAAAAGTAAGAGCCATTTATTCCGTGGAGTCTCCCAGGCTCCCGAAATAGCAGCCATTGGGAAAGAGCATTACATCAACCCGTTAAAAATTATAGGTCACTTGTATTCGGGGTTGGTTTTATGCCAGGACCCCGCTATAAGCTAGCTTCTGATTGGACGATTTTGACGACAGAAAATCTGTCAGTGGTTCCCCGTCGAAAAGGCATGGAATGTGACAGGGTGAGAAGAGGTGCGACGTAGGAGATGCGTCTGAATGACCCTGTTTTGAGAGGGTGATGGAACCACATCTACTAACCTGTTGATCTTCTGATCAATCTCGACTAATCTACCATTAATCGATACGTGAGGTTTAGCAATATCTGCACGACTTCCTAAATCCTTCACAAACGTTGACGACGTCATACCCAACTTGTTGAAAATCTCTTGCTGCACCAAGTCTTCCCAGCTTTTACCAGTGATCTTTTCCGCCAAGTAGCCGGCTAACATGTACATGTGGTTGTTGTAGATGTATTTAGAATGTACACGATGGGTTGGGGTCATGTACCGGAGGCGTCTGGAAAGATTCGTGACTCGTTTCCAAATAGATCAACAAAGCAGAATTTTCAAATTGATTCACAATTTCAAAATAATGTCTCATGCAAACGCGGTTGTTACATTTGATACCATTGGTGACAGTGGACCAAGGATGCGAAGAGACCCAAATCTCCAATTCCCTCTAATTGTATGTAAATCATGATTGAGCTCCGGGTTTAAAACAAATATTAGCGGTGGCCATTTGAGAAAGCTCATACAGCATAAAGGTTGAGAGCAGCTAATCTGAAAGTCAAGAGACAAAACTGTCAACACTGATGATGTATTATAAAGGGAGCCTATATGGAGCTCGCTATTAGGCTCATATCAGTACGTTCAGTTCATCACAGGTGGCGCTAGCAACTGAAAACCTCCAGCTTTTTAGAACTCAGATGCTGATGTTTAGTATATTTTACTTGCAACACCAGGGTTGGATTCTCATGCCATCTGATCGATGTAATGAGGACATCAAAATGCCTAGAGGAGGCAGCCTAAATCAGAATTGATCTGCAACAAAGGAAACACTGACAAAAGGTTATTGCAGCAATCCGCGGGGAGCGCGGTGGCGTAATGGTTAGGGCTGTGGATTCGTGATCGGAAGGTCGCGGGTTCGATCCCTGACCGTGCCACTCTGTAACTCTCAACTGGCCAGAAATGTCCATCGTGTGCGCTTTATTGTGGCTGCCCTTTAGTTTCTACAGAAAAGTTTCTGAATCGTAGGTTGGGGTAATAATGTGTGAAGCGCTTAGAGAGCGTAATACGCTATGAAGCGCTATATAAGAACTCACCATTATTATTATTATTATTATTATTATTATTATTATTATTATCCGCGCTGTGGTGATTCGCAGGCTACACTGACAAGACGGGCCGTATTTTTATGTTTACTCTTCCGGTAGCAAACGCTCTTTTTTCGCGGGTTGTCAAAAAAGTCTTATTCCTCGCTTCGAAGACGTTGGTATGAGTCGTACTCCTGTCAGAAACATGGCCCTCACTGTGTCCTTCACCGATGACACTTAATCTATTCAACTCCTACAAGGACCATGAACGCAAAGGCCTTTTATACCACACAATTTTATCACTAAGACGTTTATCAGGCCTGATGCCCATAAAGAGTAGGTATTCTGGGTTCGAACGCAACATGGATAACGCTGGGTACAGTACCTGGCACAATTGACCTCCCTAAATCCGCGTACCTTCCCCGTACGTGACGAGGAAGGTAGGCTTCAGTTCATCGCGTATGGTACGGGAACGTCACGCGTCTCAGTTGCGTGACGTCGGGTGAATGACGTTACGTCTTCACTGCATGCCTTCCATGACGCTGCGCCACGTCCTCGGAAGATACGAGGGTGGTACGAGGATGACGCTGCATGTAGTACGCGGGTGGTGCGCGGCGCGGAAGGGAGGTCAATTGTGCAAGGTACTGTAGGTTGTCTGCATGCTACGTGGGAGAGTTATGTACTAAACCGTCGTTTTCGATAAAAAAAATGGCATGAACGCAAAGGCCTTTTATACCACACGATTTTATCACCAAGACGTTTATCAGGCCTGATGCCCATAAAGAGTAGGTATTCTGGGTTCGAACGCAACATGGATAAAGCTGGGTAGGTTGTCTGCATGCTAAGTGGGAGAGTTATGTACTAAACCGTCGTTTTCGATAAAAAAAATGGCGTTTTTATTGAAACAGTGTACGGTATGTCTTACCAGAGTGTGAAATAGAGAGAGTGTACGCAATGTTTCCCGGTTTCTATCGACGTCGGTATGAATGCGTTCAACAAAAACACAAGTTGTCGATGTTGTTGGTGTCGAAACCCCCGGCAGGGCACAGTATTCACATCATATTCATAGATACTGACTGGGATAACACGGCCCATTCTGAAACTGGCCGCCTCAATTATTATGCTGCTCATCAATATTTTTCTCATGTTTTCGAGACATCCACTGGCCTTTAGCTGAGAAATCGTCCTACTGAATATGTCGGCTGTCTCTTCAGTCATTTGTCAGTGGAACAGTTGGTGACTGTCATCCGGTTTTAGTCCGAACGTCTGACTCGTATTGCTATTTTTAGCCTATGCTGGACGCAATACAGATTCAGATGATGAGTAAAAGAAGAACAAGATTTTGGTTCTACGTCATCAGCATGATCATATCACGGATTGGTCGTTCCCGTATCATGTGACCTCAAACAGTAACGGTCGCGATGCTGTTCATCGGCTTTTCGAGAGGAACATATTTCGTGATTTTGATAACAAATTGCGGTTTTCTTGCCAAACGAATGTTTGTCTGTCTAGATTGAACAGAGAGCGTGATTGCGAGTGTAGCTGGTTGAAACCTACGCAAGTAGAATGCCTGAGAGCAGCGTTGTCATATGATACGATTGACGTAACTAAGTGAATATGCAAAACACGACCTGGAGATGGACTGACCCATCAAAATAGACCCCCCGCGATAGGTTTCATCTGACTCTTGTTGCGCCCGTCAGTTCTGCAAATGAGCAACAGGTGGCAGTGTTCGGACTAATCCGGTTTATATTCTCCACGGTCCATATTCATAAACATGCTTATGTCAAATTGTGATACATGTACTTATCTTTTGTGTTGAACAAAGGATAAATGTCACACTTAGACAGGACCGACTTAACAGATCCCGGTCCTGTCAAGTGACCAGCATAGCAAACCTATGATTTCACACTTTGACTTAAATAGTTTTATGAATATGATAACACAATTCTTCAGATGATTTTCAACGACTCGCTTGTTGTAATTTATTTTGTTCACACCAGATGGCGCGGGGGTCTAAAAAATCGCAAATTTCGTTCAAAATGAAGAATAAAAATATCTTGACGCACAGGGGTTAGAGCTGACGCGCGGTGACCAGAAACAGAACATTTATTTTGGGGGCCTAACCTTGATTTGGTGGTGTCCAGAAATGACTGATCAGAATTCACAGTTGACCATAATAATGAGACTCTTCTCCAGATCTCGGCCAACCACACAGAAAGTCCGACAGTGCTACCGGCGCAAATCGGCAGTTAGTTGTAACGCCTTTTTCTCATTAACTAAACCGCCGATAGGCGCCGAAGGCACTATCTGACTTTCTGTGGCGTCGGCATATGTGTTGTCCACCTGGAAAATGGTGTCCGGTAAGGGAGATTCCGCTGCAAAAGAGTGTTTCTCTCAACTTATTTGCAAAATGTAAAAGGTAAATATTGGGTTCAACTTACGAGACAAGAGTCTTCCTGTCTATGTTGTAACCTGTCAAAAGGCCGCCAAAGTACCCTGGTATCCCAGACCGATGGGCCAGGATATCCTTGATGGTGAGGTATTTGGTTCGGAAGTCGTCACCAAGCCGGAATTCGTTGCCGAGAATCTCGCTGATCGGTGTGTCCCAGGACCACCTGTGCAAGTAAAACATTTTTGTTCTTTTCAAAAAGTCTGCCAAGCGATGCGAAGGGAGGAATTTGGAAGATACTTTTCCGCCTATGCATGACACTGTACCAGCTGACGAACGAAGCAGTTGAAGCAATCAAACTGGCCAAATAAAATGGAGGCACATTCAATGAAAAAGCCAATGTAGAGGGTTTGCCCTTCTGCATCAGTTATCAGAGTGATTGCTACACAGAAAGCTTCTTCAGACTTGCTATTTTCTTCTTGTTCAATACGTTTCTATTTCTCACTCATGTTGGAGCATTGAACTTTCCCCGCACATGCACTCGACATTCCTGCTTGATTCCAGTTGATCAACAGAAATGCATAATGGACCACGGCTTTGAGGCAACTCCAAGAACAGCAGGTAAAAAATGAGTGTAGAAGTTCAGGCGAACCCTCTGGTGGAATAAAAATACCTGTAGAGGAAACGGTCCGTAATGCATTTTACGGTCCGTCATACCGGCTCGTGTTCCCAACAGCGGCTTCCACAAAGGTATTGCGTTCATTCCTAAACCATAAACCATATCGTCAAGAACTGACGAACTTCGCGACAAACGTCTGCGGAAAACCGTTGTGGTCGAAAGGGAACTGCGAGTGTGCGTACGTTTACATTCAAATATTTTCTTACCATGGCCACGTTTCCAATGTCACAGGAAACACTTTCAGAGATAGGCCTACTGGTAGGCGCCACTGGAGAATGTGTTCTTACGCCACCACATGGGAATTTAGCACCAATAACACGTAAGGCTTGAAATAAACAATAGATAAATACATGTACTTACCTCTTGCTCTTCTGTAGTGCCAACCCAACAACTGCTGAGGTGAACCCCTTCGAAATACTTCCGATGCAAAATATAGTTCTGTGGTCAACTTTCCTTTTAGTCCTCAAATTTGTCACGCCGTATCCTTCAAACATGCTTACATCACCGTGCACCACACTTATACCCAATCCTGGATTATTTTTACAGGACGTGACTTCTTTGACGAAACGTTTGATGTCATTTTTATGTGAGGTAGACAACTGTTCTCCTGAATGAAGGCCGATGACCCAAACGAAGAGGCCAATATTTGCCTTTGCAAGTGGCCACTTTAACCCCATGGTCAGCAGCAATTCGCTAAGTTTCGTGCTTATAAATTGAACTTGAAAGATAAAGAGGAATCAGCATCCAACGATTCATGTCAGTTTGATGTCTAAGTAAACGTGAGCCTACGCCCACTCCGATATTATTATTATAAGGTTTTGTAGTTAGCAAGTCGTAGAGTAGCAATGAACTGATTATACATGGAATAGGAACACTTCCTCGGAAAAGATTATGACTTTTCTTTCGATCACGCGTTTTGGACGGTTCCTGAATTATAGTTTGCCGCGATGGAGACGATCCGTATACGGTTCTGTTCCCCAGATTTTTGCATTGATATCAACGGTGAGAGAACAACTCCACGCAAGCTATTTCTCGCGAAAATTTTCATAATCAACAAATCAGTACACAAAGTCTCCTTCGTTTTATCCGCATGCCACAAAAACGTCATGATGAACTCAAACTTGCAGATGTATCTGATCAACTTGACACTCTTGTGTCTCTCCAAGCCAATGACCCCGCCCTATCGACCGCTCTTGTTATATCCGCCGGATTCTCTAACCGGATTGCAACCTACTTGTCACTAAGACACCTGTGTAATTGGGGATTAGATTGAGTCTCTAGCTATGACTCAATTAAGGTCCCTGGTATAGCACTTTGTTATTCTCCAGATGGAAACACGTTTTGATACAGTTTTTCTTTTTCCACATGAAAATACGGTTAACCAATTACATGCGCAGGCCTCCATTGTACATTTGCATATGAGGGCGTCTGCTATTGTTCAGTTAATATCATAGGCCTATTCCACTTACTGGTAATGGTTTTTTTCTCGTTTCATTCCAATTCGCTTGGATAAAGAATTTCCAGGTCACACACTTCCCTAATGCCTATTCGTCTACTGTATCATTTTGGTTTGGTCATTTGAAATTGACAAAAAATAATCTCTTAACCAATGAGAACACTGATTTCAGTTACATGTAATGTGTTTTTAATTACATGTACTCCATTCGTCCAAAAACTTAGCAAAAAGGGGAAGATTGGTCACGACTGAAGCATCCGCATCACATTTCACGTCGTCAACTCTCATGATCTTCGGCCCATTTGTGCTTTACCAGGAGACGCGAGCTGTTTCTATACAAGAAGAAATTTTCAAATTTCGATCGGAGCTTCCGTATCGTAATTATGAAGAATTTATCCGAAATTTCAGTCGAAACTCCTTTCCTAATAAGCCCCATTCATCGTAGGTCAAGTCAGTGAATGGCGTCAATTCCCTAAGAGTTTACGTAGGCTCTCCTGCCTTCATTGGTTAGGAGGAATCACGAAAGGCCACACCGCCACTCATCCCACACAAAAGACCGCCTCCCCTTGGATTACTCGATGAAGTGTAATCAAGAGTAACTATTGTTGACCAGGCCATGAATAGGCCTATTCACAATATTCAGCAGGCTGGATAGATCTAATTGACAATTGAGGCGGAAGGAATAGCCCTGACTTGACTGGAAAGCCTGACGAAATTCATTTTGGAAAATGCTCTGAAACTTTTGTTCACCACCGAATTTTTTAAACCCGAAAAAAAACACTTTGCTGGGAAACAAACAGGCTTTAAAGTGACGTTGGTTTCGTTCCGATGGAATGACCGATAAAAAATCACACTTTTTAATGGAAAATTCAAATTTTACCAGAAATGCATTTTATCAAAAATCAAGGTAATTTTTTCTCAAAGTGTGTCTCAAGGTCCTAAAAATCTGTCGTAAAAAGCAAAAGTTAATTCACGGAAGATTTTGGGAAATATTTAAGTTTATTATCTGTGCATTTACTTATGATAAAGGGTGTACATTGATGCGCAGTGCACACGACCTTTATGTTAACCTGACCTGATTTGCAAAAGGGGTTACTGCGGGACGAAAGCAGAAAAATGGCTGATCGAATTTCTCGTTATTTACTCTGTTAAAAGTGTAGTTTTTTTCAGAGGTAAGGCAAGAATATTATTGGTCTCTCTCCCATTCCCTACCATTCTTCCCTGGATAACCACGGATCAACCCAGGCTTAAAAATGCTGAGGCACTGCGGAAATCCCGGTAATGACTTCATTAGTTTGGCTGATTTGCCTTGTAGCTCGAGCTTCACGTCGATGACGTCGTCTATCACTGTTGCAGGTCTCTTGCATTCTGAATCACTTTACGTGGAGAATGCCGAGGCTTGCTTTGCGCCGTCCGATCCGAAGGGTGCAATTCCATTGCACTGTTAGAAAAAAACAGAAGATTTTACAGAAAATATTTTACAGAATCGTGCTGTAATTCATAAATACTCAAAAAATCTCTTGTTAAACAGATATTTCTGTTGAATAACGGGTGTCGTGATATATTGACAAGTACTTTTGTAAAATGACGGGGCTTCTGTAGTTTAACGGTAGCTTCTTAATTTTAACAATAAATTTACCGGGTGTACTGTTGATCTACTGCACTTCCTATCATTTTACAGGACTTCCTGTCATTTTACAGGACTAATATTTTTTCACAGATTCGGTAATCCCAGGATGTTAGTTACAGAGCGCTTGCGTCTTTGTAATACATGTTGTAGATTTATGTTACACGACTTCTTGAGTTGTTGGTAGTTGTATTCAAAATCATTCCCCTTTGGAATTATAAGTAAAGCGAAAATGACATGAATGCATTTTTACGTACATATGGATGATTAAAAATAAGGGCATTTGACGCGCGATTTTCGATGTTCGATGGAGAAAGTACTGTTGTAAAAATGAGTCGTGCTAGACGCCAGTCAAGAGCAAGCAGAAACCATGTTTAGGGCCTCGGGCCTACATGTATTACATTGGCCTGGTCGGTGAAAGCGACTTGTACGAAATATTGTCAAGTTTATAAAAACATGGCTTTCACAGTTCTCGAGTGGTCGAGTGGTACAACACGCTTGACTTTCAATCCTAACAGGGTCAGTGCGTGGGTTCGATCCCCGGCCAGGACATGCATGAAAAAAGGTTGTAAGCCAATTTAGGGTATGTCGGTTGAGGCTGAAAGCCGTGGTCCCTTGTAGAGTCGACCCGCAAAGGTCCTTTTCTACGGCAGATTTATTTTGCGCGCGGGAAAATAAGAGGCGATCGGGGCCCTCGATAAGGCTCCTCGAGTACCTCATTCGAGAAATCGGGACACCTCGCACAAAAGTGCGTTTATCGAGAAGACCGTTCAAATTCAACCACATAAACCATATATCAGTGTTTAGCTAAGACATTGAGCTTTCCATTAGTGTAATTTATTTTGAAACAATGCAAACGAGTGAAGAGAAATCGTTTAAGAAATTTCATCCTCCGCACAGAATTGGAGGTCACTTGGAGTAGAGCGTTGTTAAAAACATCGCCATAACTCCATAAATACTTGCCTGCATAAAACCAGCAAAACTGAATGGATGGAGAAACTATCAATCTCCAATC
>NMRB01000692.1:214233-255335 GCA_002633025.1 Notospermus geniculatus | reverse complement strand
CTTGATAAGAGGGCTAGGAATTTAGATGATGAATTAGATACCCTGCTTAAACTCTTTGTCATGATGTATGCCGATGACACAATTCTCTTAGCAGACAGTGAAGAAGACCTACAATTTTTGTTAGATACCCTGTATAATTATTGTTTGATGAACAGACTGCAGGTTAATATCACTAAAACAAAAATTTTAGTTTTCACTAAATCTAAAGTCCGTCTGAAAAATATTTGTGACTTCAAATTTGGTGGGAAAATAGTCGAACGGGTTGAAGAATATAACTATTTAGGGATTCTCTTTAGATGGAATGGGAACTTCAACAAAGCTAAAAAGGTTTTGGCAGATAAAGCCACAAAAGCTATGTTCTCTATTTTTCAGAAAGGCAGGAGACTTGAACTATCGGTTGACATCATGTTAAAGTTATTTGACTCCTGTGTAGTACCAATACTCTTATATAGTGCTGAGGTTTTTGGCTTTGAGAATGTTGAGGTTTTAGATAAGGTTCAGCAGCGATTTTGTAAATTGATTATGAAGAAGAGTAAATTTTGTCGTAATACACCAATCCTTGGTGAACTGGGAAGATATGATTTAACTGTCTTTGTTAAAATTAGAATGTTAAATTTTTGGTGTAGGCTGGTCACTGGCAAAAAGGCTAAGTTATCCTATACTTTGTATTCCATTCTTCTACATTTAGATGTGACGGATAAATATTCCTCACCTTGGTTGAGTTATGTTAGAAGGATACTTCAAGATTGTGGACTCAATTACGTTTGGCTAGCACAAGACCAAATTAATGTGAAACCTGCGTGTCTCATTGCTCAGCAAACTTTGAAAGACCAGCATGCCCAGAAATGGTTGGAAAAATTTGATGGTGATGATGATTTTGCGTGTTTAAGATCTTTTAAAGGCATATTTGGTTATGAGAAGTACATTGACTTGTTACCAGATTATCTTATGTTCAGCGTTTTTGATTTTAGGACTGGCTCTACTGTGCTACCAACCAATAATAGAAGAAATTTTAATGAGGGAAACAGAAGATTGTGCTTAAAATGTAACCAAAATGTTGTTGGGGACGAAGAACACTTTTTTGTGTGCCCTTCTCTAAATGATCTTAGGGTTAGATTTTTACCTAATCACATAGGCCTAAATGATCCTTTGAGACTCTTAAACTCATGTAATCAAAACTTACTCGTGAACCTAGCTAAATTTATTCATTATGGCTTGAAATTATACACCACTCTTCCGAATATCTTAGATGATGATGGGACTACCGTTTCATGATTCTGTATATATGTTCATTCTTGTGTTGTGTTGACTTTGCATTATAATATTGTTTCCTCTATGTACTACTCTTGTAGTTAGAGCGTAATAAAATAAGTCTAAGTCTAAGTCTATATATCACACTGAATAGTGCAAAAAATGGACATGTGCCCTTTGTGCTCTAAGCTCTTTTATGCTAACGCTGATTATTTTATTTTAGCTATTTTATTTTTTATCCATGATGATTAAAATATAAGTTTGTCGACTCCACTTGAGAATAAAATGGCGGTCATAAGGCTAATCATAACTGAGGCAGACACATGGAGCCGGGGACACATAGAACCCGGGACACATAGAACCCTGCATACAAATAACTCCTTTAGGGACACATAGAACCCTTTATAAAAGTAACTGTCTTTAGGGACGCATAGAACCCGGGAAGGAAAGGACCCGGGACGCATAGAACCCGGGACACATAGGGACGACCCCTTCACTATGAACCCCATTAAAACTGACACATGAATTGTGACATTGGCAGTAGGCCGATTGCGAAATGTTGTAATAGAGGTTACCAACTGCGATCATTTTCTGAATAAAGCATTTTATAGGCCTAAAACAGGCCCAAAACAGCCAACACCCAAAAAATAGGCCTACCCCCTTCAATTCAATAATTAAGTCATCTTTTCTGGTACACGCTTTAAAGAACATGGCCAATTCTGGTATGAGGCCCTTGTAATGAAAAAGTGGTAACGATTAGGCCCAATCAGTTTATGCAATGATGCAGTTTATGCAACTCCTATTCTACGGTACTTAGTATATCCTCATGCGTGACAAGTAACTGCGGAGGCTAATCCTCTAGATCGTCGGTGATTAACGCTGGTACCACCCTAAATCTGGTACATGTAGATGAAGAGGATGACCCTGTAGAACATCACTGATGGAAGCGACATGCATTTGATATTATCAACAAGGCTTACCCGTCAGATGCAAAACCGTGCCTTGCTTTTTTTAGCTAAATACTGTATAATATGACTTATCCGGCCACCACGGCCAACCTGCGAACCACACGAATTATTGACTATACACGATCCAGGCCAAGTTATGAAAGGCCTAGTCAGGGTTAAACATCACTTGTGAGTTTCTTTTCAAGGGCAGACCGCAGTTATATTCCACAGAAGACCTAGGTTTAATTGACATCATTTACAAGTCGACAAAAGTGAAACTGACCCTCACCGCGGGATATCCATTACGATGCTCACCAGGCGTAAAACGATTTCCATTGAACATGTAACCCTGACTAACCCTTTCATAACTTGGCCTGGATCGTGTATATTTAATAATTCGCGTGGTTCACAGGTTGGCCGTGGTGGCCGGATAAGTCATATTACACAGTATATCAGATGCGTATTTTCAGAGTAACAGAGCAGCAGGATTTGCGAGGCTTTCCTGTGGTGGCCGACAACCAAAGAATGAAAATCTGCTGACAAGCAATCACGAGAGATACCGGTAATACAGGTTCACAGAAAAAAAATCAACTCGAGTGGAGACTCAAAGTCTCACTTTAGGGACAAAATGGTTCGAAATACTTTTTGACTCAAAATGAAACAGAAAATATTTCGGCCCGAGACAATGACACCTCGTTCCGAGAGAAAATATTTCGGGTTGGGATACTGACAGTCTCGATCTGAGAGAAAATATTTTAGGCCCAGATGTCATTGTTGGTGACGTCACAAAAGCCCTGTTTTCAGGGCTTTTTCATTAGCGCGTACCTGGCCTCATACTCTCCCACCCCAACGCCATCTGTCGAGGCCAGTGGAACCAGGCTAAAGTGAGACTCTGAGTCTCCACTCGAGTTGATTTTTTTTCTGTGTTGGCATAACTGCAGTTACCACATATCATGGTCTTAACGGGAGAGAAAATGACTGTGACGGGGACACGAGGAGCAATGACAGTTAACACCACGCATCTACTGACGGGCGTTTCTCACACCATCAGCGACAATGACATCAGTCAGTTGTGGACAATGGCACTCGTACGTTCAATTTTCACAAAATGGGCACCGATATTCATTACAGCTGTCGGCCTAGTTGGCAATGTGATATCCCTCCTGGTCACAACAAAAAAGGGATACCGGCACATCAGTACTTGCGCCTACATGTCAGCTCTAGCAGTTGTGGATTCGGTGTATTTGCTCGATATGTTATTAATAGCTCTTATTGATGATACACGGAAATGGCTCGAAATTGACCCCGGAGATGTTATGACGACACTTTGGTATGTATATGCACTGATTGAAAATGCAAATCTGATCTGAACTGTTTGACCAATACATGGCATGTATGTAGGCTATTGCACACTCCCCAGCACTGAAGACTTTTTTTTATGACGGACCATCACACATTGGGGGTCCCAGCATTTACAACATTGGTCAGACTGACAGTGCACACCCGACTTGCCCTCGCATCGTTTAACATGAGTCATTGAACCATAGTTTTTTGAAGATATGTGGCCTAGTGGTTACGGCGTACTGCCCCTTAGTGCTGGCGATTGATGCCTTATGCCAGGGTCCGTGGGTTCGATTCCGGTAGGAAGCTATAGCCGTGGTTACACTACACAAAAATACCCGTGTTTTTCCAGACCCGTGTCAAACCCGTGTGCACGAAAATCCCGGCGAGAGGTCACACTACTACACTGTAGTTAAGCAGCCCGGCGACAGTTGCGCTGCAAACATTGACTCTTCGGTCATTTCTGAATTGGCACACATTGTCGGAGGCGCGAAAACGACGTCACTTAATGGCTGCGCCACCTGTCGCCGTGCGAAGAACTAAGGAACACAGGGGGATTTCGAAAAGCACGGCGAGATTGCCGTGTCTCAAAAACCCGCGTTTTTCAGACACGGGTTTCTCGAAGTCCGGCAATTCATAGGTGTGACCGCAAAAAAAACGGGGATTTGATGTAGTGTAACCACGGCTTATGTCTTTCACCTTAGAAACATGTTATTATTTCATGCCCAACATGCCCTATGATGTCATCCTTACGTAATCAATGGTTCATAGCGTTAAGAACCATTGATTACCTCAGGATGAATGATGTCCGTAAATTCATGCAACTCACTTCACTTCTTAAAGCTAGCTAACTATTCAGCTCTGACCTCTGTGACCTTAAAAAGCAGTTCAAATCAAATGCCATTAATTCTATCATGTATCTTTATTTGATGAGCCTATGATAAAAATTTGAAGATAATCCAGCCATTAGTTTAGGAATTATTGCACTGTGGCCAACTAAGAATCGAATCGAACCAAAACAAGCTGACATAGGTCATCTGCCCAGGGGCACGTGTGTACAAAATTTCAAGTTAAATGCTCTAGTGATTATGAAACGTGCCCTGCTAACAGATAGAAAACGACGGACATATCACCAAGACGTAACTTCACCCACGTGAGCTAGAAAAGATATAATCTATTCGTAGGGTTTTTGTTGTACAATGCGGAAGAAATCGGATTATACTTTTTGCAACAAATTTCCTCTATTTCATACTTTACATTCACGTCTCTAAGGCCGAGTTTACATACGGATATACGGTTCCGGACACGCGGGCGATCAAAGGTTTTATGGTCATGAGCCCTTTGTTGCCCATGAGCCCTTTGTTGACCTCCGCTGACCTTTGGTCAGCTGAGCTAAAAATCATATTTGTTGTGAGATTCTGAACCATTGTTAATTCTTTTTCAGGGTAGCAGTGTACATTGTGTTTCTACTCACAAAGGTTTCACGTCTTTCTCTGGCTGCCATGACCGTTGACCGAGCGATCGTTGTTCTATTTCCATTGAAGGCAAAATCACTGTGTACCGCGAAGAAGGCTGTGGCTTATATTGTAGTTCTGATAGTTATCCCTGCTGTTGTCGATATTAATACGTTTTTTACATACAGAATTCGTATAGTGGAGACAGATTTAGCCAACGTGCTCGTTGTTGAAATTGATGTTATGACGTATACTTTTGTTAAAACTATAGTTTCAGTCTACAAGTTTATAGTCTCGGCAACGATTCCCTTCCTGGTAATAGCTGTTTCGAACATCATGATTCTTATCAAGATTCGTAAATCAGCAAACGAAAGAAAGTCACTTACAAACAGAGATGACAGCAAGGAAAATAAAGAACTCACGAAAATGCTTCTCTTAGTTTCATTGGCTTTCTTCATACTGTGCACACCATACGCACTTTACGAGATTTTATGGACCATTCCAGCTGTTAAGGCGGTATACGACTTCACCAAACTCTACTGGATTTTACTCGCCGACACCGTACAGCAACCTCGTTCCCAGGGGTCGTTCGCTTTCTGACAATATGGCGGTCGCGTCACTAACCCCTGGCATCAGCTTTGGATTTAACGCACGTGATTGGTTGACGGGAAACCGTCAAATATATCCAAGAATATACCCTAAGAAATTTTCAAAATATTTTGGATCAAACCAGAAGGTTATCTATATCCAGGTTTGATGATTTTTTGTAAAAAGAATTTTAAAAAGCACTGCTTAGTATTTCAAATTGATTATTTTGACTCGTGCTGCCACCTATACTTAGTCCAAGATTCCTGGATTAGCAACCGAAGCTGATTCCAGGGGTTAGTGAGCGAGTGGTCCGAGGTTGTCTGAGCGAACTATACCCCTGGGGACGAGGTTGACCGTACAGTGGGTTGTGGCGATACTTGCACAAGCAAATCATGCAGTAAATTTTTACATGTATATTTTAGGTGGTGGTCGGAGGTTCCGGAATGACGCAAAGAAAGTTTTGACGTCGGGTTTTGGCCTGCTACCATGAAACCGAATCGTAAAAATGAGTTCGTATTTACTTAGCTCGTTTTCCACCCTAATAAAATCATAATCGTACTGTCAAGTTTAGAAGTGTACCAAAACACCAAACACACCACGATTTTTAAACATTTGTTCATTATTTTGTGTTGCACTTTTTTTGCGGCGGATTACACGTATGGCTGTGCTTCGGTTCGGTCGTTCCGTTCCGGCAGAAATAGTTTCTAGTATTTAGTCATTAGTCATTAGTCATTTCACGCATCGTGGTCCTGGATGGACCTTTGCGAGTTTGTAGACCGTTCGATTTTTGCGCATGCGTCAAGTAAATATTATATATATAAATTTTTTTGCTCCTTCGAGAACCTACCTGCAAAAATATGTCAAATAAAGCAAAAAACAAGCTACCAATCCTCTGGTTGTGGTACTGCTGTTGATCTTCAAGCAGTCTTCATAGTAGAGGTATGTTGATGAGACTGGTCCTCAAATTAATTCACTCCACTGGTTTTGAATTTTCAGAGACTAAGAAAAAGTCGGAGTGCTGGCTCTGACGGTGTAGAGAAACTGGAACGAGGTGAATGGGATGAAAAACAAGCAACGGTTGCAATAGAAACATTAAACTTCGATGTAATCAGGGGAATGAATTGACAAGGTGCAGAATCTAAACCTGTTAGCCGTTGCAACAACCATGAAATAATACGAAATCATTACGGTATAGAGGAAGTGCCAGTTGTGTGTTACAATGAAATGCTCGAAGAATTCAATGAAGGGTAGGTTATGGAAGACAACCAACTTCGAACAATGCAACGGTTTACCCGCTCAAAGCTGGGTCACCCGAAGCGATGACATGGAAGAGACCCTGAACTATTTAGAAATAGTTTCTTGTAAAATAGTATTTTAGAAGCAACCAAATCGATGGACCAATCAGCTTCGTTGAATTTGATCACATGATTTTGTGAGTGTAAACATAACCACGTGTAACAAGGAGGCAGCCATCTTAAATGACGTCATTCCTACGCGAAAAGAAGTACGGGGAACTGACGTTTGAAGGCAAAGTCAGTAAGGTGAAACCGTCTGACCTCTGCGTTGGAGATTGAGAAATACAGTTTCATCACAACAAAGATAGCACACAGACAAGAGTGATATTAAGATGGAGAGTTTCAGAAGATGAAAAAGAAGCAGGCTAAGTAGTTGGCGTTCGTATATTTCTGTACATGAAAAGTTTGTTTTGTACCCAAATACATATCGACCTCCACATGCCTTGGTCATCATTTGACGTGTCGCTGTTTTACAACGGAGAAACTGTGATCACATATGCCGGGGAAAGTGGGACGATGTGGGCCATTCTTTTTGCTTTTGCTTAACCTGACACTGCATTTGTGCACCGATGTTAGAACCTAATGTTCCCGATACCAGATTACTGCTTCTTTTGTAGAGGGGACATCTCGTGACAGAAGTTCCTGTCTGTTAGGCTCAGATTACATTGATGGTTTACGGTATATACGGATACGCTGGCAAACAAAGGCATCACAAAGCATTCGCGACGGTGAAGCCGTGTTAACCTGCGTGTTCGTATACCATCTATGTACAGGAAGCCGTGTCGGGTCTATTAGGTATCCTTCACGAGGCGACTTATAGAAGGATGTTTACACGATGTAAAACCTAAACTCACCCGTGGTTAAGTTTCGCAATAGTATAGGTGTAACGTTTTTCAGTGTGGCCGTTTTTCTTAAACTTTGGTTATGTTTCTTTCCTTTCCACCTCGACCTCATATCTGCGAAGTGGAAATTTGAAAAGTCAAGATGTACCATAACTCTCTCGGTCTTAAGCTACGTTTAGATGACACGCGGAATGCGGATTGCGGAACGTGGAAGCGGAAAATGCAATGCATTTTCGTATACAACATATCGTTCCGCCGGGGATTCCGCTTCCCAATACCGCATTCCGGATGTCTGGTAAACGCAGCTTTACATGATATGCTAAGTGACGCCCTGGCAGCAGGGACATTTGTGGTAGGCTATCAACCATCGCCAGAAATACATTAGGCCCTGGAAATGAAGTTGAATTTCGTATTTCGTACTTCGCGTTTCTAGACTGGTTCCCGTCTTTGCCGCTCCGCTATTCAAAGACAGGCACGGGGTACCAGTGTTATGACGCCACGAGCTATATTTGTTCGAGGAAAACCACGCTGGGGAATCAGTACTGCGCGAAACCGTGCAATCGCCGTATTCCGAGTCCGGGTTTTCCAAACCTCCGTGTCAAAATGGCCGACTCGGAAGAAAATGAACAGGACAGGCTACAAAAATCGAACACAGGAGATAGAAATGTCATCGAATCTGAGTAAGTAAGGCGTACAGTCGGATCTCAGTGGTCTACTGCAGCTCTCTGAGAAATTTGGTCATGTTGGTGTTGTAACTCATTTTCGTTAGCGAGTTTGAGCTGTAAAACCGGCGCGGTGTCATTGCTGAAAAAATTGCACCGACGTCCCCCGTCCACGTCATGACCGTGTGGCGTGTAGGCCTACCTACATCCCGTAGCTATATATCATGATGATGCAGCCTATGAGTATTACAACAGCAACAAGTCTACAGCCTGTTTAGGCCTACGGTACACGTGGTACGAAAGTTCTTGCATGAAAAGACCGTGGTCTCGACTAGGCGTACGGTCGACGCCGGTGCCATTTTTTCAGCAATGACACCGCGCTGGTTTTACAGCTCAAACTCGTTAACGAAAATGAGTTACAACACCAAATTTCTCAGAGAGCTGCAGTAGACCACTGAGATCCGACTGTACGCCTTACTTACTCAGATTCGATGACATTTCTATCTCCTGTGTTCGATTTTTGTAGCCTGTCCTGTTCATTTTCTTCCGAGTCAGCCATTTTGACACGGAGGTTTGGAAAACGTGGACTCCGAATACGGCGATTGCACGGCTTCGCGCAGTACTGATTCCCCAGCGTGAAAACCCTTTCCGTTATCCAAGATGGCGCTGTGGTATTTCGTGGTAAGTGAACAATTTGGTGGAACCCGAAGCAGCTTGAGAGCCTCAGAAGCGGATTACATCGTATTTCGGAGAATTTTCATGGCTGTATTGATTTGCACACACACTAGGCACAAATCCTGAGTACTTTCTAGGTGTTGAGCAGGTCTTGTGGACTAGGGGGCTTATCCTCTCGCAAAACCCTGTTCGTTGGCCATCTCGTGATAGTAGGCCGACTCTCACAGATGCATGCTGCTCAGTGTTATAGATGTGCATCTCATAGCCACGATCTGTCAAATGGCACAGCTCTCAGTAGGAACACGTGGATCTGATCTAATTTTAGTTAGAAACATTGCGCAAAAAGCTGCGCAATAGCGATGCGCAGAGAGGGTGCGCAGTGACGTGGACAGGAATTCCTGTCAAAATGGCTGCCCCGTGCCTGTCTTTGTATAGCGGAACGTGAGCGCCAGCGGGAGTGCAGCGGCAAAGACGGGAACCAGTCTATCGCGTTTCGTCAGATTTGCGAAACCTCATACTGCACTTTGCTTTTCGACTTGTTTTTTTTTCGGTCGGGGTCTGTCCCTGTACATTGGCCTTTTTCTCCTGTCCAGACGACGGAAGACCTCAGTTGTGTAGCGCGGAAAAATAATATGTTTACAATAGCCGCCTTATTCTCACTGTCACGTGGTGCAAGGCGAATAAAATACTAGTATACGTCATACTGCTCAAGGAATGACGAGAATTCTCTGACAGAAATAGCTAGAAATGCTGTCACTTGATAAATAACCTCTAGGGTGCATACATGACGAGCAGACAATTTTAATTTTAATTTTAAAATGGCCTTTTCTTCTGACACTTTTGTCACAAGCGTTTGTCGTGATACCGTCAAAAATGTCACGCTGCAGATAAAAAGCTTTATGATGTTACAGCGAAGGATGTTCCGAGACGAAGGACGAGAGAGGGACATGTTAATAGTGAGGTTTCGCAAATCTGACGAAAAACAAAGTATACGAAATACGAAATTGGACTTCATTTCATCTGTCTTTCAGTCTGAAACCACACGTACTGCAAATGTTTATGTTTACCGTATTTTTGCCTTTCTTTTCCCCCAAATGAAGACATGCGGACCAAAAATGGGTTCCTGCTCGTATTAAGTTTAGTCATACATGTACAATCATGGACATTAGTTTATCGACACCTGATACATGTACTTTGAATATTTCAAATACTACTGGGCCAATTTAAACACGGTTTGTTCTATATGAAAATATATCTTGTTGGTCATATTTCTGCATCAAAATTTTCGAAATTTGAAAATATCATAATTATGTAATCGGTCATCAGAAAAAAAAACACTAAGGGCCGTATGCACCAAACGAAGATCATCTTGAACTCAGGTTGAGCCACAACTTTTCTATTGTTCAGGTTTGCCAGAGCATGATGCGACAATGGAAAAGTTGTCGCTCAACCTGAGTTCAAGATAATCTTCGCTTGGTGCATACGGCCCTAAAAGTCAAACGCTAAACGTTCCGAAACTTCATGCTTCTTGGTTTTTAGGTGAGCTCTGTCTACTGATATCAAAATCTTAAATTATCGAAATCTCAGCAACAAATCAACAGATTTTGATGAAACAAAGTCCATGATCCTTAGAAAGTTCCACTCTACCAAAACTGCAACAAAAATCGCAAAAAATTTACACAATAAAAATGTTGATTTTTAGGATTTTTTCTGATCAGCTATTACGTAGTTATGATATTTCCAAATTTCCAAACTTTTGATGCAGAAATATGACCAACAAGATGTACTTTCATGTGGAACAAACCGTGTTAAAATTGGCCCAGTAGTATTTGACATATTCAAAGTATCAGATGCAGATTCACAGTTTCTGAGAGAGCACCATATATAGTTAAATCACGCAGATCAGTTAGTTCAGGAGAAAAAGCACTTTTATTAGTGTTGCTCTCTGGTGGTCAAAGGAAATCAGATCAAGCCGAAATGAGATATTGAGTAACTTCATGCAAGTTCCCGATGCAAAATATACCACCATTAGCCCAATTCACACTATTCCCAATTCACACTTTTTATGATTGAGATAATAAGCAAAAAGTCAATCTCCAGAATGCACGAATTTTCGACCCCAACCGGGGTCTTTTTCAAGTGGAACTTTACAATCCGAAACTCTAGAAGTCTTTTCTAGAGTTTCAGATTGTAAAGTTCCACTTGAAAAAGACCCCGGTTGGGGTCGAAAATTCACTTTTCTAGAGTTTCAGATTGTAAAGTTCCACTTGAAAAAGACCCCGGTTGGGGTCGAAAGTTCGTGAATTCTGGAGATTGACTTTTTGCTTATTATCATTTTGTGTGCCAATTTTGTGCTATTCAGTATCTTGGTTTTATGATTGAGACACAGTTAAAGAAATTTTATATTTCGAAGCTAATTGGGTTTAGAACCCTGCAGGCCAAGTCATGATGACGAAGTAAAAGACACTCAATATGTCTTTGAATTTCTAACCTCAAAATACCCACGTACAGCATGTAACACGTATGCATCACTGCACGCTTTGAGCAAATTACAAACTGTTGCCAAGACTGTGTTTCATTCACCACCGAATATATTTTTTATTTTAACAATAAATAAAAATAAAATTTTGTCTGGGTATTGTTTTTTGAAACAATGGTTGCAAAATGCTTCATTCTGCCAAACGTCCCCAGAACAGTGATTTATTGATTTATTGGATTTGCTTATATCAATGAACAAGTCTCGAAAAAATGAAAGTTGCATCAGGAAAATGTGGATGGAGTTGATAACACATAGGAAAATTTATCTGCCCCTGTCCTTGACGGCAGTAGTTTTGATATTTCTACCTGGAGAAACCAATGGGAGAAACGGTATGTGCCAGTTGGTTTAGGTCACACTGAGCTTTGTACAGGAGAATGGGACATGATGTACAGCTAACGTTTGAACGGTGGGATTTACACCCCAGTGATGTATTACCAGTTCTTGGGTCCAGTGAGAAAGTCAGTGTCCTGAACTTCAGAGTCAATTTTTCAGCGTCTTGCAAAAAATCTCAAAGGCCATCCACCCTCAGGGGGCCCCCTGAAGACATTACGAGGGGATGACTTTTTACAGCAGCCGGGCCCCCATTTTTGCCAATAATGGGGGTTTTCCCCCTGGGTATTTAAACGGTGTATCCTGGGGCCACTCTGAAACGTTGTGACGTTGATTCGGACTCTGACATATTTGGCTGACATGTTGATGATGTCATTGACGCAACAATGCCTTGGTAGCCGTCATCGCTGCTCTCTGCCAGTGCTTGGTAACTCCGTATTTTTGTAATGTCCCGTGTATTACTACACATCATGAGCACGACAAGGGAGCGATCAGCATCAGAATGTGCTGCAAAACGTAAGCAAATCGCCATATCTATCCGTCTGGCTTTCTTCGGCATCCGTTTTGTTGGTCATATGGTCGATGGATTAGATTGTTTACACCGTCTCCATGGTTTTTCCAAGATGGCGGAGCAAGATGGCAGCCAAATGTTCCAGAGATTTCACGTCCATCAAATCTAAGCCTCGTGAAATCTCGCGGGACCAGATTGCCCTGGGGCCAGATGACAAGCTCCTGATGTGCGAGCCGAGCTGGTTAGCTTCGTATGGATACGGGGCCTAACCAAGATTAGAAAAAGTCACGAATGAGGTGAAAAAATATGCATGTACCGGTATATTATAAAAATCGAGAAAAATTTCTCCTTTTCAGATAAGTATCCCACAGTTCCGGATGGGTACACCTACCGCCAGGGCGATTGCCCAGGTAACGATATCTATAAGTTCAATAATAAACCAGTGCCGTTTCCATTGTGCCTGGCGTTTTGCAACAAGGCCATCGACTGCTTATGTTTCCAATATCTTAGCAGCCCTTTTAATAGCTGTCTCCTGAAGTACAAATCATGTACCCGGATTGCTATGCCGAAGGCTACTTATGCCAACTTCTACGACAAGACTGGTTAGTACATATATTTGTGACAAATCTACATGTAACAAAAGTAGGCGCATGTCGCAACCCCGAAATGGGGTTAAAGGCCTTACAAAACAACAGCTGAAATGTAGGCCACCTACGTCTAGGCCACCTAGGTTGACAATAGCAGGAGACAGCATTGATAATCGATGTAGTTGAGTGAACTGATGACCAATGACACGGTCACCTGCGACAAGCGCCTGGTTTTGATGGAGTTGGCCACGTTTGTGTTTTTTACCCAATACAACACAACAGTCAGGAGGGGATTGTACAGAATGTACAGAATGTGAACCTGTTAGGCCGCTGGCACACACTACGAAACTTCCCTGAAAGATTTCAACAACTCCTCATTGGAATACGATGTTTTTGAAATGTTTCTCAGAAACGTGTTTTGGAAAAATATCACTTAAAGGACCACTGTATTGCATCTTTCTATCGACAGCCGGCGCCACCGGCACCATGCTCCAATACTGTACGGTAGTTAAACCTTTCGCCCCAGTGTTCGAGAATGTATGATTACAGTCTCGGTCACCCAGCCGCTGGGGATCGAACAAGTTTGTGTAGCAGTACTGCGGAACGAAATGGCTGGCTGCGCGAGAC
Source organism: Notospermus geniculatus (assembly GCA_002633025.1). NCBI lineage: Eukaryota > Metazoa > Nemertea > Pilidiophora > Heteronemertea > Lineidae > Notospermus > Notospermus geniculatus. Next base: position 241,686 of record NMRB01000692.1, on the reverse strand, counting down.
TAGTTGCATGCGGTGGTTTACCAAGTCGTTAATAGAGGTCTCCCCTTAACGCGGGTAGGTGTAACGCAGGATTGGGAAGCAATGCTGTGGTCCTTTAATTGGAAATAGGGCCTATCAATTCTCTAGAAACTAATCTCAGGTACAACCCACAGTGGGATTTAACGGCAAGAAAGAACAGATAAAGATAGATAAAACCTGTACTAGGTATTACCCAATACCGTGGAGAATAAACACATGAAGAAACGAAAAAAATCGGGGGGGGGGGAGTTTTGTGAAAAATCAAATTCATGTGGATTTTCCTGTACATTTTTGTCGTATGTGACAAAGTCCTACCGCAATTTCCATTTTCAGTATATTTTACATTAGATTACACTTTTATAAATAGTTCTTCATGCACCACTTGAAAGAAATTACCACAAGTAATTCATGCACCACTTGAAAGAAATTACCACAAGTAATTCCTGCTGATAAAGTATGAAACTGTCATAAAGTATGAAAGTGTCTTTTCTAGAGTTTCAGATTGTAAAGTTCCACTTGAAAAAGACCCCGGTTGGGGTCGAAAATTCGTGAATTCTGGAGATTACTTCTTGCTTGTTATCAAACTGTCATTGAGGTTGTTTTAACCCCTTGCTATTGGTCGTAGGACCAGAATTTTGAATTGCAATGGTAAATTTCTCAACTTTGTTGTTTTGGTACAGTATTTCATCTGTTAAGTGTCATTGCACGAGTGGACCATGCAAAATCTGCAAAAAGTGATAACCTGCGGGGTCGGCAGATCTGGCTCAAATTCCTACCAGGAGATGGTCTTGGAACACAATGAGGACCGGCCAAATATTTCGGAAATTGGCCACACCGTTTTGGAGTAAGGGGCAAAAATACTGCAAAAGCATTTTTTTTTTCAATTTTGATCAAAATATTGTCCATTTGAATGGATTTTCACGCCTTGACAGGCAACAGGAGTAGATATTCCTTACACGTCAATGCAAGTAGGTGCACCCTGTAATTTTTTCTCATTTTTGTTTACTTCCAAATCACACTTGATTTAAAGGTACAGTGCAGTATTGCCCGTGTAAAAGGTATGGTTTGGTCTACTGCGAATTACAGACATGCTGCAGGGGTGAGGAAGGTAAGCACATCAGGCAAAGGAGTTGAGGGATGCCTCTCTTTATTAAAAGAATAAAAAGTTTGGGCGCTCTTTCCATTGCAGATATATGCGGGTACAAAGTTGTGCATAAATGCACTACTGATGTAGTACGAATGTATCACGGATATGACGTTCATTTGTAGTACATAAAATGTCTACATATATACAGGCATATCTCTGCAATGAAAATAGCGCCCAAAGATTTTCTTCGGTCGGGTCTCAACTCATAATTTCAGACCAGTTTTGTCATCCAGGACCCTGCAACATCTGAATTATGAATGCTTACTTTGACCCCTGTAAAAGCACATTTTTGCTATATACGCCCAAACCAGCGAATAGATTGACCCATATTTTGTGTGTTTTCGTCTCTCACCAAAGGGTAACTTCACACCAAATTTCATTAAAATCCGCCGACCCCAGGTTATCACTTTCTGCATGGTCTATTCGTGCACGTACACTTAAAATATATCTGGGTGATTTCCGTCGAATGCTCCATGGTAAACCCTGTAAAAGTGTAATCTACTGTAAAATGTGCTGAAGATGGAAACGACGACTAATACCTGGTACATGTTTTATCTCTGTACCTTTTTTCGTTCTTTCTTACCATTAAAACCCACGGTGAACCTGACAAAATTTTTAACAGAATATGTTCTAAAAGTGTTTTGGAAATGTTTCCGAGAACATTCAGAGTGTAGACTCCGCGTACATAACGATTGCAACCGTATTTCGACGAAATTATTTGCAGCTGAGAGAACTGGAATAAACCGTGCCATATACGAGGTGTACGCCTCAGCAACAACTGTCGGGAAGTTGATCAGAACAGTGATAGCAGTGGAATCCACAGTGAAGTGCGGATTTTTCTGCAGTGGAGAAACTACGTGCGGTGCATTTGGATACCAGAATGTGACTTTGAAGTGTCACCTGTTTGACGTCATTCTCCGTGGTACCGGTAAAATAACACTGGATTCACCCAAAATAACATTCTTTAAAGTGATAATTATCAAATCGTAAGGATTGTAAGTTGGAATCTAAACGGTAAAAAGCTACATGGGTCATTACGAGAAATTCTGTCTCCGTTGCGGAGCATTTTTCGAGATTAGCTGAGCTATTGCCGCTTTTAAAACGTCAGAATACATCGTATTGTACGGTGCAACGCACCGTTTCTACTTAATTGTACTTTCTGTTATAAACAGGTGCGGATCCAGAGGGGGGCCGAGGGGGCCGCGCCCCCCCCCCCATTTTTGGAACACCAACAAAAAATGGGTCACTAACTCCGAAAAAATGAGCAAATAGATGCTTGGAAATCGTATCTAAGTGCATCTGGAATTGTGGCTCCGCGCCTTGCGACTCTACTCCGTCAGCTTGTGGCTGATGGTGACCGGCCTCCCGTATTCCAAAATCCTGGATCCGCCCCTGATAAAGCACCTTAAAATCGTTCTGCTGCTGTGTCTCACCATCTCATGTTGGCGAGCATACTCTTTTGTAGCTTTCACCATTTCGCTGCGGAGACTGGCAACATTGTGACGTCACTCTCGACATTACATAATACATGATATTCCTCTAAAAGAGTGCAGCACCTGACGGGACAGCGTCCAAGACGCCCCGCACGTCATTCATGGTGTTTCAACATGAGGCGAGACGAAACAAATCAGATTGTTTCACGACGTCATGATCGCTGAAACAACCGGATTTTTTTTGAGTCACGTCATGCGTTCAGGTGTGACGTGCGGGACGTCATGACGCTGCCCCGTCAGGTGCTGCGCGCTTTTGGAGTGATAAGGCCAATGTAGCCTACACTATCAACATTTCAGGACACATGTCGCGACACATGTGTCCGACACAGACGGACACAGAAATTTTGTCCCTGTATACACTAGACACATGTCGTGACACATGTTGCGACACAGTGTTGGGACACATGTTGCCAATATTTTTCCTCTGTACACACTGCCAGCATTTCCAGCAACACGGTGTTTCGGACACATGTGTCCCGACATGTGTCTTGAAATGTTGATAGTGTACATAGACCTATAGTCTATTCAGTTTAGTCTGCGGCGTAATACATGTAGATGAGTTTCGCTAGCAGCCATCTTGCCAAGGTTAGGTCATCACCATGGGGATTTTCTTCCAGAGTGAGAGCTGATTGGTTCTCCCATCCCCCAATGGGGGAAAACCCCATGACGATGGCCTAATTTTGGCTGCTAGGAAACTCATCTATAGACGATTCTCGAATTCGCAGATCTGCGCACTTCCGCCGAAATCTCAACCAGAACCTCGATCTGAAACCGGCTGACGTGACGCCATCCATGATTCAGCAATCATCGAGTTTGACGCAGCGTCTTCGACGTCACTGTCGTGGGGTTGTCCACGTTACGTCATTCAGTTTCAGACCGACGTTGTGGTTGAGATTTTTGGCGGATATGTGCAGATCTTTGTCGTTAATTTGAGAACGGTCTATAGATCTGTGCATCACATCCGGCCTTTTTTTTACAAAAGCAACTTTTTTGAAACATGACGTGCATTCATTTTGACGTCACGGCAGTATTGTAGTTGCGCTATTTACGTCATGACGTTGATTTCAACTCATTGGGGATCTTCTGAAGACAATGAGGAGTTTTTTTTGTCAAGCATCTGTAGTGCAAGACCAATGCATAGAAATAACCAGGTGACTGGGCTCATAACGTGGTCCCAAGGAAAGGTTCTGACACAACATAGCCATCACGTCTACTTCTAACTGTGAAATTTTCGTTGTGGATTGACCATGATAATTTCAGGGTTTGGGAGTATTGAACATATGAGGAGTTATTTCGCACGGTACTCAATGTAGCCAGTGCAAATGGACGTAGTAATACAGTACACCACTATGGACATAGCCCATAAATTACGGGACACCCGGTCCAGTTTTCAACCATCTCCTAAAGATCTTAACACAAATCAGATTTAGCGTGACAATACTTTTTTCTTTTTGGCCATTGGAAAGAATATTATTTCTGGATATTGGCAACCCCAACACTCTCACACTTTTTCAAAACTTCGAGTATCAGCCTATCACTCGGTCATCGTTGGCTAGGCTTGTCCCCGGGGCTTGTCACCACGGTGTCTCATTGATCGGGAATGTGCAGTCATAAAAGCGACTGCTTATTGGACTGCTACTTCTTAGTCTCTCAAAGATGTAGCAGTGAGAGAAGTTTCGCTTGTGGTTTGCAACGTCTCTTCCTCGTCTACATTCTCATAAAGTTTTGGCTTCGTCCACTTCATCATGGCCTACCATGTGTCTGTAGGCCTACTACCTCATACGTCGTTCGCACAAACCCATAAAATAATTGATCTAATGTGAAGATCTATCCTTAAAATACAGCTTTTGTCTTTATCAAATATGTAAAGAAATATCCTTAAAAGACAGCTTTTTTATCACATTTTTATCAAATTTTAGAGTACAATGCGGCCCCTCAGTTGTGGAACCAACTCCCTGCATCTGTGAGAAACTGTACCTCTCTCAATTCCTTCAAGGGTCAGTTGAAGCATTTTCTTTTCTGTGAGGCCTTTCAAGCGCTTTGAGCGGCCAGTATTGGCTGGATACTGTGCTATATAAGACGCATGTTATTATTATTAAAATGTAATAGGAAACTGAGCGAAGGGCAGGGTTTTACCACAAACCTCAGATAAACTTCATTGTAAGCGTAGGATTTTAAAATGAAATTTGGGTATCTCCATATTATTTGACGTTTTTTTTTAACTCTGGGGTGAGCTCTTACGATGGTGTGTCGTCCGTCGTCCGTTAGCAGGGCACGTTTCGTAACCGTTAGGGCTATTGACCTGAAACTCTGTACACGTATATATCTCTAGGTCAGATGACCTATGACACCAAGTTTCGGTCCGATTCGATTCTTGGCTTGGCTACCAGGTGGCCAAAACCAAAAACACAAAAAGTGCAGTAAATCCAAACTAATGACCGGATCATCTCCAGTTTTTATCATAGGTGTTCTACATAAGTTCTACAAAATTAACAAACCTGCCACAGTTCGTCATTATTTCACCGAACGACTTCATATCCTGCATAAACTTATATTACCTTCAAAAGCACCGAGCTTCGACCCCATCGGACATCCAATACGGCCTAACCTGAAAATCATTTAAGTGCTGTAACTCTGGAACAGCTTGACCCAGAGTGTTCTCTGTCATTTACCCTATTATGCCCAACCAGATAAGCACACGATCCGACTACAAAATTAAATTAATAAAATGGTTCAAAATGTATGTATGTCTGTAGTCTGTAAACTGGCACGTTTCGCAGCCGCAAGGCCCACAGCCATGGAAGTTGGTGGAGAGGTACACTGTTAGAAATTATTAAATTTACAGTAGTAATTCTACAGTAATTTTACAGAAATTCCCTGCAGCAGAGTCCCCAGCACTTTCTGTAATACAGATCAGGTCTGTAATTTTACAGAACCGTCCTGGGGACTCTGCTGCACAGATTTTCTGTAAAATCTTCTGTTATTTCTAACAGTGTAGGCCCAAGGAAGGACGCGAAACAGAACCAAACATTTTTGCGATTTGACCTACATAATGCCCTCCAGGGGGCATTTTGCGCAAAATGAAATGCCTCAATATCTCAGCCCCTATGACAAATATGTCGACGAAAAGTGATGGAATAGATAGGTTGATATTTTCTACATCAGTTCAAAAGTAAAATAATGTACATCTGTCCACCAGAGGGTGCTATTCAACAAAATAAAAAACAGGGGTATTTGAATTTCCTGCACTTCAAAGTTCTAAATTATGCAGAGTGACTCTGTAACTGGTGTCCTGTTGTCCCAACCTATATAACGTCAGAGGTACTGAGACTGGACTTGTTAGCTGACCAAAAATGGCCGCCATGCTTTTCATCACTTGAGAAGTTCAACGTACACTGTTAGAAATTATTAATTTTACAGTAGTGATTTTGCAGTAATTTTACAGAAAGTGCCTGCAGCAGAGTCCCCAGCACTTTCTGTAAATTTACATAATTTTTTTATGGTATGATTCATGTTTTCCTGTATTGGTTGGACTCCATTGGACATCCCATTATGATGGCTTCTGAGGGCAGTATGAAAATATAATTTGGTCAGCCTCCAGTCAAGTCTCTGTTAACATTTATTTAAGTCTGTAGTTTTACAGATCACTCTGTAATTTTACAGATCCAGTGCTGGGGACTCTGCTGCACAGATTTTCTGTAAAATCTTCTGTTATTTCTAACAGTGTACTGTTATGGCGTAAGTAATCTTTCATCAGGTAATACCCGCCGCACACGAGTGCAATTTTGTCTCCAACTATGGAGATTTTTGCCTCCTACGTGCAAATGTCATCGTGTGCGGTGGTCGGAGACGGAGGCGGAGACGGATTTTTTTGCCTCCAAAGCAGATCAAACATGTTTGATCGGAGGAGACAAAAATCTCCTATGGAGGCAACGTTATCATCGTGTGCGGTGGTTGAAAGCGGAGGCGGAGACGGATGCAAAACATCTGACCAATCAAGAGATGTGGTGACGTCATTTTATAACGTCATGATGACATTGTTATATTAATGACGTCAAACATGTTTCCATTCGTCCCGGATTTGTTTCGGTGACGAATGACGTCACCATGGTCACGCCGCATCTACAGGAGACAAATTTGCATTCGTCTGCGGCGGGTGACGCACCGTGTGCGGTGACAGGATGCTGAGACAAAAATCTCCTATGGAGGCAACGTCGGAGACAAAATTGCACTCGTGTGCGGCAGGTATAAGGTAACATACTTCAACTCATTCTTTTATATGTGGAAACAGTCTCAATGCCTAATTGGTAACTTAGATCATTCAGATTCGTAGATTTGAACAGTCTCATGGCGCATGCATTGGCATATTGGCACAAGATCATGATCAACCTCGTCACCATGAATTAGTGCTGTTGTCTCACTAGCCACTGAGGCATCCAGGCTACCAAGTAGCTTTACCTTGTTTGTATCTGGAGCGATGATGTTGATATTCATATCATTATCTTCTAATGCACGTGACAAAATTGACATTACCACAGGGTCTGTCTCAGAAGTATTGCATGTTGACTGATTTTTTAGTACTGGTACAAAATGCCAAAGGGCATTTTCTTTTGAGATTTTTAATAGAAATGTTACTCACCTCATCCACGACTAGTAAGGTCATGGACTCCTCTCCATCTTTTATAACCCTTTACCACACCAAATGGGTGTCAAAAGATATCTATCTAGATTCATCAAGAATTAATAGCAGGCCTATTGCAGGTATCTGATGTTAACCCCTCCTCACCCAGTAGGTCTAAAGCTACGTTTAGCTGACACGCGGAATGCGGATTGCTGAACGCGGAAGCAGAAAATGCAATGCATTTCGCATATAACATATCGCTTCCGCCGGGGATTCCGCGTCCCTATACCGCATTCCGAATGTCTGGTAAACGCAGCTTAATACGATATCTCTCTTGATTCATAAGTGATATATTAACCCCCTACCCACCCAAATGGGTCTGATATGATAAATCATACAATGTATATCTATCATGATTCACGAAATAACCCCTTCCCACCCAATGGGTGCAATACGACATCTACCTCCATTCACCGAGAGATATTAACCCCTTCCTACCCAAGTGGTCTAATATTAAGATATCTTTTTCGATTCACGAAGTGATACCCCTTTCCGATGATTTCCATGAGGAATGCTATATATTTGCTTGCGAACCATAAAAAAAAGGTTCGTACTTGTATCTCGTTTCCCCTGTTTCAACCTCTCGAGTTGGCAGGTCATAGTCAGCTGAGCGCAAGGCCCATGGGCCTCTTGTTGTGTTTGCTGTTGTCATTTTCAGGTTTTTGGCTGGCTCCAGCTTAATTTGGAGGTGTTTTTCATTTGTCTTTTGGGGTTGCTTTAGGTTTTTTTTTTGGGGGGGGGGGGGTTATCGCCTCAGACAATTGATTTCCTCGGTAGAAGGTATTTCAACATCGCCAACAACAATACCCTCGATATACCGCCGCTGGCGGTATTAACGAGAGTGGACTGTACTTGAGTATTGTTTATTGTTTTTTGAAACAATGGTTGGAAATGCTTCATTCTGCCAAACATCCCCAGATCAGTGAAAAACAACACTTTGTAAGTTTATTGATTTATTTGATTTGCTTATATTACTGAACAAGTCTCGAACAAATGAAAATTGCATCAGGAAAATGTGGATGGAGTTATTAGCACAGAGGCAACTTTATCTGCTCCTGTCCTTGGCGGCAGTAGTTTTGATATTTCTACCCAGAGAAACCAATGGGAGAAACGGTATGTGCCAGTTCATTTTGCAACTCAAATAGCACGCTACAAAAACGTTCGGCACTAAATAATCAGTCGCATCGTCGCGTTACCATGGGGCGCCATGATGCTAGGAGTGCTAGAAGAGTGCCTTTCGAAATACTCCAGCTGATCTTGAGACTGCTACGACTTTCTTTAGGATGGTCACCTACAAAATCCGACGACCAGCAGTAGAAACACCTTTTGGCCTACAGTGTCAAATTTTTCTGGATGAGTTTGGCCCCATTGTTGAGACTTACATCATATCGGCATGCCCATCGCTGAAATAGGCGACTCGATTTCAGCATTGAATTTGATGATGCTTGAGAGGATTGCATTGAACCTCTTGCAGTTACAATGAGGAACCCGCGTACCGTTTATCCCGACAGGTCGGGGCTGCGAGCGGTGCGGCCGAAGCGACGTCATTGACGTCGTTTTAAGTGTTGACGTTGCGTCATGAAAGAGTGAGCTGTACATTTTTCTACAGGAATAATGAAATCAATTATCGCCATCTTATGTCTTCATTTTAAGGAAGCACCGAAAAATGCAGAAATTTTCATCTGCTACAAGACGATGTAAATTTTAATGCCAGTAGGCCGAAACAAAAGGGTTGTCTTCGCGTCAGAAAAAATGGAAATAACGTTAGAAAAAAGAAAGCTCGGTCGCACCGCTCACAGCGCCACCTCGTGACGTTATTTCCTCCTGTTCCCCATTTGGCGCGGCTTTAATCGCCGGCCATGGAGGATTTCCTTTATGACCTAGTGGTTGGCGCGTTGGCATCCGAGACTGAATTTTAACAACGTGGTAACTTAACTCAGTTAAAGGCTTTTATGAACGGATTCGACTGGTAGAGTGCGGTTAGAACGTGGATGGGTGACCGGCGTGCGAAATTTTTATTCCCACCACATTTTGGACTTAAAACATTTTTCTACAAACTACAAAGAACAAAATGTAAGGTATGGAAAAACCGCTGTCGAGACTAGGATTCGAACATGCAACCCAGGGCCCGGTTTCACAAAGAAAACTTAAGTGTCATTGCACGAGTGGACCATGCAAAATCTGCAAAAAGTGATAACCTGCGGGGTCGGCAGATCTGGCTCAAATTCCTACCAGAAGATGGCCTTGGGGCACAATGAGGACAGGCCAAATATTTCGGAGGTTGGTCACACCGTTTGGGAGTAAGGGGCAAAAATACTGCAAAAAGCTATTTTTTTTAAATTTTGATCAAAATATTGTCCATTTGAATGAATTTTCACGCCTTGACAGGCAACAGGAGTAGATATTCCTTATATGTCAATGCAAGTAGATTTAATTTTTTTCCATTTTTGTTTACTTCCAAATCACACTTGATTTAAAGGTACAGTGCAGTATTGCCCTTGTGTCAAAAAAGGTATGGTTTGGCCTACAGAGAATTACAGAGATGCTGCAGGGGTGAGGAAGGTGAGCACATCAGGGAAAGGAGTTGAGGGATGTCTCTCTCTATTAAAAGAATAAAAAGTTTGGGCGCTCTTTCCACTGCTGAGATATGCGGGTGCAAAGTTGTGCATAAATGCACTACTGATGTACTACGAATGTATTACGGATATGACGTTCATTTGTAGTACATAAAATGTCTACATATATACAGGCATATCTCTGCAATGGAAAGAGCGCCCAAACTTTTTCTTTTTGTTTTTTAAATATCAGGTCTCAACCTATAATTTCCGACCAGTTTTGTCATCCAGGACCCTGCAGCATCTGAATTATTATGCTTACTTTGACCCCTGTAAAAGCACATTTTTGCTATATACGCCCAAAGCAGCGAATGGATTGACCCAATATTTTGTGTGCTTTTGTCTCCCACCAAGGGGTAACTTCACACCAAATTTCATTAAAATCCGTCGACCCCGGGTTATCACCTTCTGCATGGTCTATTCGTGCACGTGCACTTAAGTCTGTAGGCTTAAGTCACTATTTTTGGCTAAGCTAAGGCACTGACTCAAGCCCATTTCACAAAGCGACTAAAGTCTGACTTAGCTAAGTCAGTAGCTGTGACTAAAGTCATGCAGAAATGGAACTCTTTCGCGAAAGGAGGTGAGAAAGCGAATCACATGACGAGTGACATGATCCGGTCACCATAGTCACCAGTGTAAACACTCAAAATGGCAGATTCTCAAAGCAAACGCCAAAAACGAAGCCATATTCATGCATTGCCTACCACTTTGGCCATAGTTTTGGACGGGGAGACTTCGGGTGGATGAACATCAACCTTGTCAACGTCATCATCATGCATGCACGGTCATGATGTGTGCAGACCTAGGCCCATCAAGCCTGCAACAGTGGACTGCGACATCCAAACACGAGATCCTCACACTGACTGAAAGAATCATGACGCGGCGCGGCGTGGGTCACACTCACGTCAACAATTCAGCGTAAGTGGGGTCATAAAGTGCGTTGAGACTCCTAGAGGGACCCGAGGCCTACACACACAAATATTCGCGAAATGGGAGTTGTCTCAAGAGGGCCGCCATATTTAAATCAACTCAAGCTGACTTAAGCCTCCTTAGCTACCCGTCTTAACTTTAAGACACTTTTTGACTTAAGTTTTTTTGAGAACTGCAGACTTAAGACTAAGTCGGGTAAATTGAGACTTAAAGGAGCTCGACGTCCAAGTTGTAAACAAACTGGTTTGTTTACAAACAGTGGCTAGCAAACTAGTTTTATTCCTTCGTGAAGGTGGCAGCACCAGTAGCGCCCCGTGATCGTTAGACTGGTGCCCGGTCCAATGCAACTCACTCAACCACTCACTGGTTCTCTATCCAGGCTGTGCTGCCACCTATTATCGGTGATATGTACTGAAGTGAATATGTAGTCTCGCGCAGCCAACCGTTTCGTTCCGCAGGTAGTGCGACACAAACGTTCGATCCTCAGATTCGGCTGGGTGACCGAGCAGCTGGGTGCCCGAGACTAGTGAATATCGTGTTTACAACTTGGACGTCGAGCTCCTTTAAGTCAACAAAACTGACTTAAGATTCTTTGTGAAACCGGGCCCAGCCCAGTTATCATTAGACAAGCGCTCAACAACCTGAGATAACCATCTTGTCCAAACAAGGCTATCGACTGCGTCTTTAGCCTTGTCCGAATCATGTCATCTTTTGCGTTAATGCATAAATTATTAATGAACCTGACCCCTACTTGACCCCGCCTCCGAGCCAATCAGAACTTGTGGAACAAATCGCCCATCGGCACTTTCTCACCTCTTCCCGCTCGCATTTGTAACACAGATTTTGATTGGCACGTCGATTCGCGTTCGCCCACCGATGGTTGGCTGAGGCTCTCAGCTCCTCAGAAGCGGGAGATGTGATGGATTCAAACCAGGCTAGATGGGCGTCAGGCCAGATAGAATGGTGAGAACCAGATGGAGCTGGCCGGCCATCCATCCTTGATGAAAACTTCTTGATGTCTTTCGTCAAGTATTGGTCTATGTACTCTAATCTCTTCGATGTACAACCGGTGTAGAATCTGATGCCCCCACCCTCCTGATGTCCCCTTGCATTGTTTGTTACATGACTCTCTAGAGTCCAAATAAATGGTGCCGCTTAATCCGTAAATATATTGTTGGGGACATCACATATCGGGAACATTAGATTCTTTTACAACGGTTTTACACGGCATGGAGAAAACGCGGAATTCCACAGAAATCCGCCATGAATCCGTAACTGTATAATTATAGCTTTTAACAATGGCATAAACTATACACTGGCCTTAACACATGTAGCATGTAATAATAAGGAAATGACAAGGCCAAGCAAAGCAGTTGGAATGCAGCCACAGCGGGATTGTTTCTGCAGCCCAACCACCTTGCTACCTCGTATCTATGCTAGTGCCAATATGATAAGAGATAAGGGGAGGGGACGGGAGGGGATGATCCACGTGACAAGTTTCACACCAGTTAATAGTAGCCTACTGTATAAACTGCAGACCACCAAATTATGTCTAGCGGAATTCCCTGGAATTCCGCGTTTTCTCCATGCCGGGTTTTACATCGAAGAGGTTAGAGTTTCTATATATAGGTGTAGTCTATACATGAACTTAGTTGTTGCTGACCTTAACAAAAACCGTTGTACGCCTGACCCCAACCGTACCGTAGCCCTAATCTCCTCTTGGCCAGCTGACAAGCTCCTGTTGTGTGATCCGAGGAGCGGGTTAGCCTAGTATGGATGCAGGGACTTATCAAGGTTAGGGAAGGCGTCGAGTACATTATAAAATCTAGAAAAAAGTCTCATTTTCAGATAAGTATCCAACAGTTCCAGATGGGTATACCTACCGCCAGGGGGACTGCCCATATCACGACATCTATACCTTCAATGACAAACCAGTGCCGTTTCCAGTGTGCCTTGCGTTTTGCAACAAGGCCGTCGACTGCTTATGTTTCCAATATCTTAGCAGCCCTTATAATAGTTGTCTCCTGAAGTACAAATCATGTACCCGGATTGCTAAATCAACGGCTACTTATACCAACTTCTACGACAAGACTGGTTAGTATTTGTGAGATACGTATCCAACAAAACTAGGCTCATGTCTATGGCAAGCGGTTTGTTCATTTAATCAAATACCACCAGGTTCTTTTTTAAAACTGTTTTTTAATAAAAAACTAGGTTTTTTCTTGTTTTTTTACAGAATCTGGAAAAAACAACATTTTTAAAAAGAAACCTTTTTTTAAAACCAGGTTTTTTTCCATTTTGCAGAAAAGAAATTAGTTTTTAAAATAGTTTTTCAAGTAGGTTTTTAAAAAAAACAAGTTTCTTTTAAAAAACCAGGTTCTTTTTTTGAAAGTTGGTTTCTTAAAAAATAAGTTTAATTTTTTAAAAACTGTTTTTAAACCAGGTTTACTTGATTAAATGAAAACACGGCTTGCAAAAAAATGTTTTTTTTTCCTTTTATTGGACAAATTGCGAGATCTATCAAGATAAACCAAGTTTTTTTTTTTTTTAAAAACTAGGTTTCTTTTTATAAAAAACAAGGATATTTTATAATCCTATTTTTTTTAAAAACAGATTTAAAAAACATTTTTTACCCGGGTAAAAAACTAGGATTTTTTGAATAAATGAACAGTTGGCTAAAAAGCCAACTTCTTATAAAACCAAGATTCTTTGCAATTGGAGTAAAAGAAACCTAATTTTGTTATTAAAAACAGTTTTTTTTTAACCTGGTTTATTCGATTAAATGAACAAACGGCTTGCCATACATGTCGCAAGTGAGGAAAGGGGTTAAAGGCCTTGCAAAACTACAACTGAAATGTACATCTCTGCAGGTTGACAATAGTAGTGGACAGCATTGATAATGAGGACGGCGCTGCACCAGCACCACCCGGCGTCGCTGCGAACGTTGTGACCAAAATGTCGTTTTTCTATCGTTATTTCCATTTATTTCTGGCATGAAAATAACCCGTTTGTTTTGGTCACCCGACAGTAAAACGTACATCATCGTGTAGCAGATGAAATTTTCTTTTAATCTCATTATGTTTTTTTCCTTAAAATAAGAGACACGATGGCGATAATAGCAACATTTTTGTGTCATTAGTTCTGTAGAAAAATGTACAGGTCATTTTCTCATGACGCAACGTCAGCACCTAAAATGACGTCGCTCAAGTCACATCGCTCGCCAAACTCGTCCCCAGTGGGTTTACGTTCCTACAACACTACTGGAAAGGAATACTGCGCATGCGCGATATGCTAATTTTGAGGCGAATCACACCGAAGCTGGCACCCGCGGTTTGATGTTCCCAACTAAAGTATTCGTTTGAAATTGCTCCAATACTCAAACAACTTTTGGTTTGGGTGTATTATATGGCTCTTTAGGCATATATGCTACTTTTCAGTCATCTGCGAAGAACGAAATATTGTGTGAAACAAACATTTTGGCACGCTGCCAGCGGTTGACCAGACATTTTGGTCAGGTCGCAGCCCTTTCCAGAGATACTCTGGTTTCGTGGTTTTAACACACCCTCATTACAAGGTGATGAAACCGCCTCCATCGTAATATGCATTGAGTATGACAATAGGCCTCTTGGAGTAAAGCTGCTTTTCCACGAGACGTTTGCGGGCGCGGAAACGGAGGCGGGCGCGGATGGAAAAATTCGACGCAACGTATTTCCGTGGTGAATGAACTGAAATACCCTTTGTGTACCTATTGCGGGGGCGGCGCGTTCAGTGCCCACCTTGAATATCTGAAAGGTGTGTTAAAAACACGAAACCAGAGTATCATCGGATGAGGTAGATCTGAGTACGAGATTGATCGCTCGCAGCGCCGACCTGTCGGGATAAAAAATTGCGCCATCCCAATAGATGCAGTTGAGTAAACGTTATTCACAAAATTTTCCCAACAGTTTTCTTTCGTTTCTTCATGCGTTGAATCTCCATGGTATTGGGTAATACCCAGTACATGTTTTGTCTGTAGACCTATCTTTTTTCGTTCTTTCTTACCATAAAAAACCCACTGTGAACCTGACAGAGTTTGCAGCACAATTATTGTTCCGAAATATTGTTGAAATGCTTCCGAGAACATTGTTCACAGAGTAGACTCGGCGTACATGACGAGTGCTTCCAAATTTCGACGAAATTATTTGCAGCTGACAGAATCGGAATAAATCGTGCCATATACGAGTTGTACACCCCAGCAACAACTGTCAGGAAGTTGATCGGAACCGTGAGAGCTGTGGCATCCACAGTGCAGTGCGGATTTTTCTGCAGCGGAAAAGCTGCATGCGATGCATTTGGATACCAGAGTGTGACGTTGAAGTGTCACCTGTTTGACGTCATTCTCCGTGGTACATGTATAACACTCGATCCACACAGAATAACATTTTATAAATTTACATTTATCAAATCGCAAGGATTGTAAGTTGGAATCTAAAGGGTAAAATACTACATGGGTTACTATACATGTACCTAATTTAAACAATCCGGGAAAAAATAACCACGAAACGTGCCACCCAACGGTGAAATTTTGAACTTTGACCTCTGTGGCCTTGAAAATAAGGTCACATCAAAAACCTGGCTGATATGTCATGTATCCTCATTATGTACCAACGATAAAAATTTGGTGATGATCCGACCAATGGCTAAAGCATGGCGCACACCAGAGATTTTTCGTGCGATTTTTAGGAGAGCGATTGGAGATTTGCAGGATTTGTCGCCTAGTCTTCTCTGTGACGACAAATTTCGTGACGTTCTAAGACCACCTCCACAGCAGACAATAGAATGCTATCTCTGCTAAACTTGACGCCAATGGCGTTTTCCGTTGCTAAGCTGAAGCGGCTGGCGTAGAAACACAGCGTCAACACTACATGAGATGACGTCAAAAATGCCGTGAAGTTTTTACGACGCCGTCATTCAGATTGAGGCAGGACTGTAGTCTTCTACAACAGGCCATATGGACAATTTCGCTTTGTCCCTCCCTGATTTTCAGACCAATCCAGCTACGCCGAATCGGTAGATGTCGTCCTGGGTAATCCTAAAGTTTACCCAGTACCAACCTGGGTAACCCTAAAAGCTACCCAGGACGATCCTGGGTAAACGTTAGGGCACTAAAGTTTACCCAGTTTGAAATTTGCGCACTTTGTCACCTGCGGTCGAGGTTGAAATTGGTATGTTTTCATTGTAGCAACACACGAAAATTCCTCATCGCACGGTGTCTGTCGTCATGGTAGTGCATGTGGTCCCAACTTTAGGCCTACCTTGTGAGCAACAAAATGTACCATAGCTCTCTATCCGGGCTATCTATATATAACATGTATAACGGACGCCTTGTACATTTGTTGTACCTACTCACCAGCGATAGCCTACAGGTGCCCGTGCCTCCACAGCGCCGCTGGCGATTTCCCCCGCCAGTGCATAGGAGTTCATTCCGAACGAGCCACTGCAGTTTGGGTTACACCGTCACGCAGTTCGTATTTTCCTTTCACGATCTTAAACATTTTCTTTTTGATTTCTCGACCTTTAGATGTGAACTGACCGTCCCTATAAGGTGAGATCGAATTCAAATACATCTGCAAATCTTCCGCAGCAACACGAGTGACGTTATCAGCTGCCATTTTGTGCCGCTTTGATGGATTTCGTGCACTGACATATGACTGAAGTGCCGTTTTCAAGATCCTCGACCGCAGGTGAAAAAGTGCGCGAATTTCAAACTGGGTAAACTTTAGTGCCCTAAAGTTTACCCAGGATCGTCCTGGGTAACTTTTAGGGTTACCCAGGTTGGTCCTGGGTAAACTTTAGGGTTACCCAGGACAACATCTACCGATTCGGCGGAACTGTTCTGGGCCTCAGAACCAAAATCCTTTACCCCTGATTCATTCCTCCCTCAGTTTTTCAAGTTCAGTTGGTAGATATTAAATTACAAGTTCTTGACAAAATAGTTAGCGTTTCTCCTTGGTTTCCTTCTTACCAATGTCACCCAAATGTGACTGAATACAGACTGTTGTAGCCTCTGTGAAGGTGGGTGTCAATGCTACATCATTTTACCATTACATGCAGTGTAAAAGCATTGATGATGCCAAAGTTTACCGCAGTTTAGTTTTTTGAAGGGAGAGGGGGTTGAATGAGAAACTACATGTAAATTGATTTCGTTTTGTTGGCATCAAAGTAATTTTGAGATGGTCCCTTAGAATCGTGATGGCTACGAAATACCGGTATTGCGACGCCTGGTATCTCTAAGGCAGGGAGTCAGTTGGCAGCAGGTTGTCAAGGACGCGCTATCGGGATGGTCGCTGTCATCTTCGGTGAGGTTTCCGCGTGGATCTTCTCAATCAGATTAACCTCTGGAGCTGAGGTGAAGTGAGTTGGAATTTTTCCTGTTCTCGGCTTGACACCTGCAACTCATCTTCGCTCAAGGTTGTGTTATTGTGTTTTTGCAAATTTTTTATTCCAGAGTTGGAAATCGATAATTTCCTGCTTTTCTACCGCAAATTGGTCTTCGTTGCGTGGATTATTGTTTCATGTTCATCCGTTGGTGTTCATTGAAGTAAAGATTACCAACTTTGTCCTTATCTTCCAGTGTCTTGGCATCTTTTTGATATCGCTGTAATAATATTAAGAGACAATCACAAGCATTTTCTGAATTGTACTAGGAACAACCACGGAGTTGGAGTTTTGTGGACACATCATAAAAGGTGCTGGGGACTTACAGTCGTCCTCAAATTTATTCATACCCCATGAAAAATTATGGGAAAAATATTAAGAAAATACCTATCAGTTGCACATGCACGTCTTGGGCCTCATTTAATGACGTTTAGTCGAAATGTACACAAATTGAAAATTTTTGGCAAAATATCACAAAGATATCACAATTTCAAAATATCATGAAAAACCTAACTTCTGAAAATTTCAAATATTTGATTCGAAATTGATTTCATATCATACTACCTTATCATGGGAACTTTGTGAAGAAATATTGGCATCAATATACCACTTCATTTTTGTGGCATAATTTTTTAAAAACTGGTGATTTCGATGCCTTTTTCTTCATTTTTTGCCATTTATTGAAATTACTATCTCATATGATTGAACAAGTCAGACAATTACGTTGGAATCTTTTTCATTTGACTACGTGGGCCTGATGGCATTCGATGTTTTTCAAAATTCTTGGAATTATCAAAGTATCAAATTTGAAAACTCAAATGATATTTTGCAATTTCACAAAAACGACGTGAGATTTTCGAAAACTTTCTTCACTGCAGTTTTTAGAATTGGTCATAGGATGATATGATTTCGATTTCGAATCAGATATTTGAAATTTAAAAAAGTTGAGTTTTTCATGATATTTTGAAATTGTGATATCTCTGTGATATTTTGGCCATATTTTTAAAATCTCTGTACATTCCAATTAAACGTCATTCAATGAAGCCTAAAACATGCAAGTTCAGCTCATTTGCTTTTTTTAAATATTTTTTCCTATAATTTTTCATGGGGTATGAATAAATTTGAGGACGACTGTAACAGAGGTTTTCAACTTCGGGGAAATCTCGGAAAGTATTACATCTATCTTGTTGAAAATTTCACGGTTGACACTGTGGTCCATATCATTGATCATGACATAATATCAACCTGTCCCTTCTATTGTTTCACTACTTACTGTAATTAGTCCTTCTGAATGCCTTAGAAATTGCTGAAGGAATCAGTATTTTCCATACAGACTTGGGCTAAATATTCTTGGCATCATGTTGGATAAGATTATTCCAAAGAAAACAAACAAGTTCCATCACGACAGGGCTTTTTTTAGGATAGAAATATCGGTTATACTGCCCAGTTTCAGGGTGATGAATTGAATAATGTCAAGTGAACCCTTTACAAGTTTAAGGACAGTAACCTCACATGTCTGTGATGTTTTGACTAGACAGTCTGCTTGGAAAAGTAACCACACAGAAAGGAGACATGACCCTATTCATTTCAGCTGTTATAGGAGACACTCAAAAAGGCCCAGATATGGAGGAATCATTTGACCATTACAAGCTGTCCAACCGACTACTTGTTGTCCACACGTCACTATCTTCATGAAATGAGCTACAAGTATGTTGTGTAAAAACGATATTTTTGCAAGAAAGCTGCGTGTTCACCAACACCAAAGTCTTTTCTGGAGTTTCTTACTACAGGGCGTTTAAAAAAATTGATAATTGGAATTTTGTGCAATTTTGGAAAAAAATTGAGTTAGACAGCAGGTAATAAGATCCATATAGATCATGTAGGGCCGATTTCACAAAGGGCGTTTAAGACTTAGACGCGTGCAACTTCGTCAAATGCATGGTGGAAGTGCGTGCATTTAGTGAAGTTACACGCGTCTGAGTCTTAAACGCGCTTTGTGAAATCGGCCCGTAGTATCATTGATGTTATTAACAGTTAGCGTGTGGATTGACAGCTCATACGTAATGTATATATATTGATGAATACATGTAGATAACTCAGCTGGACACTGGTTGAATGATCCTCTGGGAGGGGTATTCGAAAAACCTGGATGACTGGATTTACTGGATTGTGACTCATTGCTCACGCCGCCTGAACTAGTTCATTACTATGGAATACCGAAGCGGAATTTATTCAAGACAGTTTTTGTTTCGTCCAAGATTTGAAAAAAATTAAAGTCCAAGAATTAAATTTTCATCACATAATAAAAAACGTAGTCCACGAATTGTAAAATTCCTCCAGGATTTGAAAAAAATGGCACTACTAAACGCTACCAGTGACCCCCAAGTCGACCAACCGTGAGTAGGGCACAACTGCATTAGAATCGTTCTGGGAGTTGATGCCCGACCTCAGCGTACCGGTGATTGACAAGCCCGCCTGGCGATTGGTAATCTCATAAATTAATACCTGTCAATGGGCGTATTTCACATAGTCCGAACGTCTGACTCGTATTGCTATTTTTAGCCTATGCTGGACGCAATACAGAGTCAGATGATGAGTAAAAGCAGAACCAGATTTTGGTTCTACGTCATCAGCATGATCAGATCACGGATTGGTCGATCCCGTATCACGTGACACCAAACAGTTACGATCGCGATGTGTGCATCGGCTTTTCGAGAGGAACATATTTCGTGATTTTGATAACAAATTGCGGTTTTCTTGCCAAACGAATGTTTGTCTGTCTAGAGTGAACAGAGAGCGTGATTGCGAGTGTAGCTGGTTGAAACCTAAGCAAGTAGAATGCCTAAGAGCAGCTTTGTCAAATGATACGATTGCCGAAACTATGTGAATATGCAAAACACGACCTGGAGATGGACGGACCAATCAAAATAGACCCCCCGCGATAGGCTTCATCTGACTCTTGTTGCGTCCGTCAGTTCTGCAAATGAGCAACAGGTGGCAGTGCTCGGACTATATTTCACATTGCTGATGAACTAATCACAGACAGGACGTAAGCAATCATTATCATAATCATAATCTTTTATTACCTACACAAATAGAGGGAACTGACAATCCCATAGTCATTTACATGGCGGTACAAATATAATTTATGTCACTTAGGCCTACCAATAGCCTCAGTCGTGTCAGCCATCACCCCATTCAAATTAAGTTATCGCACGCGGTCATTCTTCGCAAGGCTTGGGGTCGTGGGACAATAAAGTGGACGAGTCATTATTGTTTCTCACCATACCCCCACCCTATTATCTTCAAATTCGGACTTAGTCATTTTTTCCGAGTTCAGGAATGGAACAGGTAAGTGGGAATTTAGAGTATAAACGTACCAGTATCTCACCTAATCTGCCAATTATTGATCCAATAACGCAACGTTTCTGTGTGATCTAGTGCGTAGGTGCTGCTGTGTGATGAGGCGAACCGCATCACAATTCTCACAAACGGGCAGCAATCGTTGCGCATTCAAGATGGCTGCCTTGTGTGTCCGAGGGGAAATGCGAGTGTTTACGGAAATTGCCGAGCAGTTGCCTTCGGAAGTTCCGAATGAGACAGTGTGTTTAAAAAAGGTTCATAATGATGTTACAGAGTTTGGATAATTGTTTCAGCGAAGCAATTTCAATTTCAGCTCATTTCTAATACACTCCAACCACCACAGTGGTATAGGAAGAAACATATTTTACAGCAGGTATCAGGGTGTTACAATATGATTTTCATTTTTTCACATTTCTTCTCCACTGGGGATCGAGAGATGTCCCAGACCACCTCCCCCAACATGCAGCAGCGGTATTCCGCAGGTGTGCACCCCGCCGGAAGCGGTGAGAGGACTCCCCCAGACCCCCTTACACATAGGATCTAACAACAGGATCAGTGGTTACACGTGAAAAGTCCAACAGATTTTTCTACACAAGCTAGCAAGATTGTACAGGAATATATCCATTAGCATTGTGAGATTGGCGAATTTAACAGTATATTTGTATTCTCCAATATCTTTTGATAAGAGTTCTCCTTTCCACCTCAAAGAATGGACATTTCAACAAGTAGGCTAATGAAATTCGTCGGCAATGTCGCCAATCTGGCAAGATTACAAAGCCCAAAATTTTGACCAGCGTGACCTAGATTACGCACAATTACTGCAGGAAGCCGAGAGCCAGGAAGCAAACTTTTATCTAACCAACTTTTTCAAAGGTGTCTCTGGTGGTTAAAACTATTGAAATGAAACTGACATCCCGGTCCTGATCAATTTCCCCCCACAAAAGGCGTCCATTGTATTTGGGCCAGGTTTCGTTGTGCTGCCCTCTATCGAGCTAGGATCCCTATTGCCTGCATGCCCGTAGGGCAACTGGCTTATACCAGACACTCACTTACGTTACACCGTTTAGTTAAGGACTCTCTCTCTTATCGTTCTTTCAACGTATCAGGGGCAAATTGGACATATTTGATGACGTATTTGGCAACGATTATAGTATAAGTATGGTATCCGTATAAGTGGGAGATCTGAAACTCACGTGTGCTTTAAAGGGACTAGGAAATTTTTTTCAAGCTTCGGTTATTACAAAATGCTAGTCTTTCATGATAAATTCCCACCGTCAATTCACTTTTTCAATCAAGTGTTAATTACTGGCACCCAGACAAATCAGTTATCACCACACCATGGAGCATTCACCACGTCACTGGGAACCTAATCAACATAATAGAGTACAGGTTCGCTCAATACAATACATACAGCGACAGGTTCCCAGTGACGTGGTGAATGCTCCATGGTGTGGTGATAACTGATTTGTCTGGGTGCCAGTAATTAACACTTAATTGAAAAAGTGAATTGACGGTGGGAATTTATCATGAAACCCTAGCATTTTGTAATAACCGAAGCTTGAAAAAATTTTCTTAGTCCCTTTAAACATTTAGACGCAAGCAGTTATCTCGTTACTTTTGCAGTTTTACCTACATGTAGTGCATTTGAAAACTTTTCTTCCTTCGATAATTAGTTATATTTTGTTCCTGTTTTCATAAGTATTTACCGGAGTTTCCTTTTTTGAACTCTATAGAGGCTATGCACGTGACGTCATCAGCGAGGTGACGCCATGTTGAATGGAACGTTCTGACATTCTGACGCAGTGCATCTGACCACGTGCTCCGTCCATTTTCCATCCAACACGTGGCGGCATATCCATTAATGACGTCATTTGATGACGTCAGTGCAGTATAGCGGAGCAAAATGCTAATTCTTTTATAGAAAATCAAAGACGCGACCGGCAAATAATTGACAATTCGAAGACAGGAAGACATATGTTTTATTGAGTTCGTTTTCCCGGTACAGCCACGTAGCAAGGTCCCTCAGGGTTTTTCCGCTCCATTTCTTTTGTCCAAGGACGGTTTGAGGGGATTTCCTAGCACCATATCGAGCCCACTCGGTTACGATCGATTTTTCATTGGCTCTCCGAATGACGATGAGTTCACCATCCTTTTCAATCGACCAATACCAATCAGGTGTCTTAAACACAACATACTCGTGGTGAAAAATCAAATCTGTCAGCTGCCAATCAGCCAAAGGCGTCTTGTACTTTTCTATTTGACTTATTGTCTCATTTTGCCCTGCTATCCCAACAAATTCCGAGTTCAGTTGGTCATCGTCTAAGTAATGCGGACGACTGTCAATGCCAGCATTTGCATCGAAGTAGACTATGGACTTCCATTGCCCACCTTTCTTCAGTTTCTCGGACTCAGCCATTTCTGCGATCTGTAGGGCGACTTCGATAACAACTCCTCTTTTTGATTGATGTTGATGATAATTTTGGGAAGATCTGCAATTACAAACGTCATTTCCTTGAAAGTTATGTCATGTGCTACGTGATGATGCATCAATAGCAAGTTCACTCTGAAGCGGCGTTTACACGTGATGAAATTGCCGGGTCTGACCCTCCATTTTTGCGTTTACGCCTATGGAAATCGGATCCGGGTCAGAAACTGCCGGGCTAATTCAGCTCACTATCGTCAGGCGGGTCAGGGATCCGGGTTATATTTTAGCCCGGCAATTTCATAGGTGTCGACAGAGAAATGCCGGTGTAACGTAATTCAGTGCCCCCCATAAATCAGTGCCCTACCCTACTCATTCGGAACACCTCGGGTCTTTCCGTCATACTTCAGGAAAGCCCCTCGGATGTCATACAGTCATGCGCGGAGTGATTCTGGACGTGATCGCGTCCAAAATTGTTAGGCTGCCGCATCACTCATGACAAGTAGCAACCTCCGCGAACAAATATAACACCTGCAAACCCTGGCTGTCTGAAGGCGTGTTTATCGCTCAAATATCAATAAATTGGTATATATTTGATACGCTGTATGTAAACTTGGAAGTGACACGCCAGTAATGTGGTTATTTACACATTTTGGTGATCATGCCGGGCAAGTGGGAAAGTAGCTCTCGCCACTAACGTATAATATACGTTGTAATGAAATCCCTCAAATAGTTACTTGCTAGAATTCACGTAAAACGCATGGACAGCATTGAATCAGTACACTATTGACATGATTGAGGACTAAAGTACACAAAATGATCATAATGTGCGATTTTTGTCATTTCAGTACTATATATTAGCGAACTATTTCTTAGCGGAAGAACACTCCGCCAGTCTGCGTAATCGGCGCGCCGCATCACATATCCTTCCATTTCAATATGGCCGCTTTTGTATGACATTAGAGATTGAAATCTGGCAAAGTTTCAAGCTCTAAGTTGAGAATGCTACCCTACTGTGTTGGACGGAATAAGCCGCACGAGGAGGAAAACCAATATTCAGGATATTTGTAATGCGGGCACTGGTTTAACGGTACATTCATTTACACCACACCGGGTTAAAACGTTTACTGAGCCTACCGACAGGAGTCGGTCTGCTAAAATTGAATGGGTGGTGTATCTATAAATAGCGCTGAATCGGTTAATGTCGTCCTGGGTACACCTCATTATTACCCAGGGTAATCATGGGTAATCCTTTTTGTTACCCAGGATCGTCCTGGGTACAAATAAGGTACCTTAACATTACCCAGTTTAAAAATCCGCGCCATTTTCCACCTGCGCCCGAGGTTGTGGTACGTGCGTTCACATTCTCGCTGGCTATTGCCCCTCCCAGTGCATATCATGGTGTCGCGCTGCAAGCCACTTCAGTTTCGCATCAACTTTGACACCTGCTTTCAACTTGTACATTGTTGTATCTACCATTACCGACATGCACCAGATTTTCCTTCAGCTGTCTTCCTTTTGAAATGAAAATCCCATCCCTATAGGATGGAATAGACTGCAAATACGCCTGTAAATCGCAGTCTTTAACGCGAGTTGCCATTCTGACAGCTGCTAACAATCACCACGTCAAAATGCACGTGTATAAATTCGTGGCGGGCTAGAATTAAGATAGTACCGTACCTCGAGCGCAGGTGGAAAGTGGCGCGGATTTCAAACTGGGTAATGTTAAGGTACCTTATTTATACCCAGGATCGTCCTGGGTAACAAAAAGGATTACCAAGAATACCCAGGGTAATAATGAGGTGTACCCAGGACGACAAAATCCGATTCAGCATAAATAGCATAACCAGCGTTCAATATCGTAACACGAATAATAGGCGTGGACAGAAAATGACACTTTGTCGAAATGAACAGATGTACACCATTTTTAGCTCACCTGGGGTGAGCTATTGTCGTGGGTCAGCGTCCGTCGTCCGTCGTCGTCGTCGTCCGTCGTCGTCGTCGTCGTCCGTTAGCAGGGCACGTTTCGTAACCGCTGGTGCTATTGATCTGAAACTTGGTACATATATACCCCTAGGTCAGATGACCTATGACACCAAGTTTCGGTCCGATTCGACTCTTAGCTTGGCCACCAGGTGGCGGAAAACAAAAACACAAAAAGTGCAATAACTCCTGAACTAATGACTGGATCACCTCCAAATTTTTATCATAGGTGTATCTAATGATGGCACATTACATATATAACGGGTTTTTGGTTTGACCTACTTTTCAAGGTCACAGAGGTCAAAGTTCAAAATTTTGCCTTCAAGTGGCACGTTTCGTAACCGCACGTGCTGTTGGCCTGAAATTTGTTACATATATACCCCTAGGTCACATGACCTGTGACCCCAAGTTTCGGTCCAATTTGACTCTTAGCTTGGCCACCAGGTGGCGGAAACCAAAAACACAAAAAGTGCAATAACTCATGAACTAATCAGTGGATCCTCTCCAAATTTTTACCATTGGTGCTTCTAATGAAGATGCATGACATAAGTAAGAGGTTTGTGCTTTGGCCGACTTTTCAAGGTCACAGAGGTCAGAGTTCAAAATTTAGTCATTTGGTGGCGTGTTTCGTAACTGCTTGGGCTATTGACGTGAAACTTGGTACATATACACCCCTATGTCAGATGACCTATGACACCACTTTTCGGTCTGATTCAATTCTCCGCTTGGCCACCAGGTGGTCAAAACCAAAGCTCAAAGTCCAGTAACTCCTGAACTGTAACTGGATTGTCTCCAAATTTTTATCAGGTGCATCTAACGAGGATACATGACCCTGGAACATTTCGATTTAACAAAATTGTCATTTGTTTTCTGGTACGTTCACCCAGGTGAGCACATGGTCCATGGACCATTTCATTAACTTTATCTTTGATATCGGTTGAATGAAGTCGGACGAAAACAGTGCCCAGAAATCAACCTGAGCCGTCATAGAGCACCGCCACTTTTTTCTTTCTCATGAATGAGTGTTCGACTGAGAGTCGAATCTGGAATCAGTGAAAATTTCGTTCGCAATTCTTTCGGCTTTGGCTTGCCATATTCAAGGAAGGCCTGATATCATCATGTAATTTTCTGCGCCAGCTTTATTGAATGGGGCCTGTGGTTTAAAGTGGGGATTCCCCAACCACACTAGCTGATAATATGCCAAGAGGCAAAATGAAGAGGTCGCCACCATCGTTCCTCGGCTCAGACCTCTGAAAAGGGCAGGAACCAGCACAAGATTCTTGTGCTCATTGATTTTACAAATTATTTGATGAAGTAATCATACCAAAAATTAGAATTTGTTTCTATATTTGTAAAAATACTATTATTTTAACATTCCGTTGGCGAATAAATGTTTCATTAAGGAATAAAAGTACGAACTATTTCGAATCCCTACGCAATTGGTTGTGCAACGGTCAGAAATTCATCCGCCGTCGACAATGCATTTTGCACTGTGCAAAAGTAGTACCGGTCTAGCCCTTTCCAGAGTTTAATGTGGCATTGAACTCTGGGTACGAGATTGGCGAAGAGGATCTTCCTGCTTTCAGTTTCTTATCACAGCAACTGATTCACTCTGCCGCTTGAACCACTTTATCCCATCTTTCCCCTACGTAAGCAGATACTGCATGATATAATGACATACATGTGTTTGAAATTTCTGATGGTGAAATTAGATGTTTATTTTCACATCGTCAGCTGTATCGCCACCGATACCTGGTGATAATATACCCACCTACATGTAAACATCCAGATGATTTTAAGAATGAAAGCTTCTGAATTGAAACTCAAAATTGTCCACAATCTCCCGCCCCTTCCCTGTGCAACGTCTCAGCCATGAAAGTTAAACTAACTTTGATTGTCTACCTCACAATCTATTGTCTATCTCACAATCTATTGATTGAGAAACTCCGGGCCAATAATCTTTCCGAATCTGCGATTACACTTGTTCAAAGTTACTTGTCAGATAGATACCAATGCGTCAAGCTTGGAGAAATTCAAAGCAAGCTCTTGCCCCTAACTAAGGGGGTCCCACAGGGATCCATCTTTGGGCCTTTTTAGCTCACCCGTGAGCTTTAGTCGTCAGTCAGCGTCCGTCGTCCGTCGTCGTCGTCGTCCGTTAGCAGGGCACATTTCGTAACCGCTGGAGCTATTGATCTGAAACTTGGTACATATATACCCCTAGGTCAGATGACCTATGACACCAAGTTTCGGTCCGATTCGATTCTTGGCTTGGCCTCCAGGTGGCCAAAACCAAAAACACAAAAAGTGCAATAACTCCTTAACTAATGACTGGATCATCTCCAAATTTTTATCATAGGTGTATCTAATTAGGATACATAACATAT
>NMRB01000692.1:183228-209196 GCA_002633025.1 Notospermus geniculatus | reverse complement strand
GTCTCCAGGTTGTTCCCTGGCAAAGATGGAAAGGTCCGCTCCGTCGAGCTTAAGACAGAGCAGGGGAAAGTAGTCCGCCCTGTGCAGAAATTGCACGACCTTGAAATCAATGAGAAAACGCCATGTTTGTCCAGGGAAAGTCTTGACAGCATGACTTCCCAACCTGAAAGTGTCGTTCAGGAGAAAACAAATGTCCAAATTACGCGTGCAGGAAGAGTTTCAAAGCCTGCGCAAAAGTGGAGTTTATAGTTGGTTTATGGACTAGACGTATTAATTCGCTGACTACTGTTGAAGCCTTGAATTCGACTAGCCTAACTTAAATCGGTTAATTGTTGCATTGTTTTGGAATTGAATGGTAGCCTAGAAGGGGTGACCTTTTTAGTTCATCCCGTCGGTGATATTAGAGGGATTAGTTTATAAGTTTATCCCGCGGAATATATTATGTATATTGAAGAGACAAGTTCTAAGTTGTCCGGTGGTTTGAGCTCAATGTGTCTGTGTTCAAGAAGTATTGAGTTTATAAGTAAGGTGTGTGCAAGTATTATAAGTGTACGCACAGAGAGTTTATAAGTTGAGTTTGCAAAGAAAGAAGTTATACATCAGTAGTTATAAGTGTCAGTGATGTTAACTCTGTTACCAGACAATCTAGACAATGCAAGTTTTTGACCGATTCTTGTGGCTATAATATGTCATCATTGTCATCGGGGTCAGCTAATGCTTTTCTCCTTTTTCTCAAATAAATCGGGTGCTCCCTCCCTTTTCAGCCAATCTTAATGTTATAGCTTTTACGAGCAGAACTAATGTAGAACCTATTGTAAACATATATAAATGTTTCTGTTCTGCTGATGCATTCTGTTACCAGACAATCTAGACAATGCAAGTTTTTGACCGATTCTTGTGGCTATAATATGTCATCATTGTCATTGGGGTCAGCTAATGCTTTCTCCTTTTTCTCAAATAAATCGGGCGCTCCATCCTTTTTCAGCCAATCTTAATGTTATAGCTTTTACGAGTAGAACTAATGTAGAACCTATTGTAAACATATATAAATGTTTCTGTTCTGCTGATGCAGTTGTTCTTTTGGGGTGAATTATTGATTGCGATATGTAGTGATTTGTCTGTGGTTGATTGGATATGTGGCATATCCAATCGGGGGGAGTATGTCGTGGATTGGTTTGGGTTTCTAAACTATCCTATATTTTTAAACCCAAACGGTCGACGGCGTCATCAGATCAGTTTCGTTAATCTCCCTTCTTTCTTTTGAATGCTAATCGCTCTCCCATTGTAACAAGACGTCATTGTATTTTGAAAATAAACACTTCACCCGAATTCCTTGTACTGTGTAGATGTGTTCCCCCCAGCCAGCCCTGTGAAGCGTCGAGGACACACTTGTTTGCTCAGCTCAGCTCCTGTGCCATTCATACCACCAGTTGAACCTTTATTTTGGAATAAAATTTTATTTTTTTCTTTTCCTCCGCTATTCAGATGCCTTGGAAAACGTTCGAGAAATCAAAAAATAAAATTTTATTTTTATTTTTTTTCCGCCCTCCTCTGATGGAGGTGCTCAGAAAAAGCCCGCGAAACAAGGAATAAAAAAAGCGTGGCCTTACCTCTAGACTGGATCATCTCAACTCCCTATTAGTTGGTCTCCCTGCATGTTCTACCATGTCTACTGATTACAGCGGGTTCAGAACGCAGCAGCCAGGGTCATCAGTAGGACTGCTAAGTTCGACCATATCACTCCTGTCTTGGATGAGCTCCATTGGTTGAGAATTCCTGAGCGTATCGAATACAAGATACTTCTGCTCTGTCATAAATGTATCCATGGTACGGCACCTGCATATCTTCAAGAACTTCTACATGTTTACCGTCCGGCACGCAATCTCCGGTCATCTGATGGCCTGCTGTTGGTTAAGCAAAAGGGGGAGGGTTTTGTCTTATGGTGACAGAGCTTTCCAGTGTGTTGCCCCCAGGCTGTGGAATCAACTCCCAGCCAACATCAGAAAGGTTGAAAGCACAACTGTTTTTGCTCGCCACCTCAAGGCCCTTCTCTTTGCTCGCTACAGCAGACCATCATAGTTTGTACACAGTGTCACCGATCACATTTCTGTGGATTTTGGCACTTTAAATACCTTTCATTTTCATTTTCATTATCACTTATGTGTAAAAAGGCAGCACGTCAGATTAATGTTCTTCGCCGAATAGGCAGGTACCTACCAACAGAATGCCGTAAAGTTATTTACCAATCATTTATTGTTTCAAACTTCAATTTCTGTCCTGTGATTTGGCACTTGTGCAGCGACACAAATACGAGAAAGTTAGAAAAACTCAATTATCGAGCTCTAAAATATGTACACCAGGATTATAAAAGCAGTTATGAGGAGCTATTGGAACGAGACGAATCCGTCTCACTTCAACTCACACGACAAAGACTTATTGCTATCGAGGTGTACAAGATAATAAACAAACAGTGTCCGCTATATCTTCAAAATCTTATAAAGCCGGTAAAAGACACCGGATATAATTATCTGAGGTACACAAAATGTTGACCTGCCAAATTTGAATAAGATATCCTATGGTAAGCGTAGCTTCAGTTTTTATAGGTCAAGCATTTGGAACAATTTACCTCAATGTATTAGAGATGAATTTACCTCAATGTATTAGAAATGCTAAATATGTTAAACAATTTAAATCCTTAATTAGAACCTGGAACAGTGCCAACTGTATGTCCAATGCTTGTAAAGCTGGTGCTTAGTGAGGCCCGTAGCAGCCGGGGGGGGGGCGGGGGTCCCGGGCCCCCACCCACTTTTTTTGTCAAAAATACCTTGGTCCAAATGTCCATTTTATATGTCCATATGTTTGCTCTCAGATCCCAGGAAAATGCATCTAAAGCACTCAAATGGTCAATTTTTTTCTGGCGCAGGGCCCCAGACCCCCCGTTTCGGCTCCTACTTTCCGGTCCTCACCGCCTTCGCCGAGCTACGCCCCCAACCTTTCTGTCAATACTGGATCTGACCCTGCCAGGGCCCCCCCCCCCCACACTCATCAGAGGGCTGCTACGGGCCTGTTAGTCCATTAGGCTACTGATTTTTACTACATGTTATGTTTCATAGTGTATTTTTATTTCTTTTTATAATCTTGTTTGGTGTTTGATATCGGTTATGTTATGTTATCGATCGGAAAGCAAGGACAAGGGTTCATGAAATTAGCCCCGAGCCCAGTAGGAAGGGATGTTTTGGTCACATCAGGGCCCGGTTGCACAAAAAACCCGTAGGCCTACTTGGCGTAGTATCATTCTATCTCATAGCTGGCTTCTAACTTCGTATACAAAAGGCATACTAAGTTAGAAGCCAACTAGGAGATAGAATGATACTACGCTTTTGTGCAACTGGGCCAGAAATCTGAGTACAGTCTTTGACAAAAGTTTATCTCCGCCGTTAATCGTCCATAACTTCCTTATAAAGGTGTACCCACATCCTCGGTGTCCTCTTTCCTCTCGCTTTGGGAGTACTGGGAGAGATGGAGCCATTATTACCAATGGATGAGCGAGAAGATGGACCCCGAGGGGGTGGGTAAAACCTTGGTACCATTCCTCCGCTTCCTCCCCAGATTGCCACAGATCATAAGGGGATAACCCGCCTTCTTCAGCGGGAATCGTTCTGCCGCCGCCCCCGCCGCCGGCGAAATGACGAATGACGGTACGCCAGCTCGACGCTAGAGGGCCCCGAGGCTGGAATTTGCTGGCGTAATCTGTGTGGATTGTTCTACACACTGTTCGGACGCAAGAAAATCCAAATGGAAATAAAAACGTTGATATTGGACTTTTTTTCATCGTTTGATTACATAATGTCAGAGTGATGCTGAAGAAGCAGCTTTGTGTATGGAAGATGCAGAAAGGATTGAAGTATTTTTTGCTGAAAACCACATCAAATGCCTTCACTTTATAAGTAAGTTATGGACGATTAACGGTGGAGATAAACTTTTGTCACAGACTGTACATGTAGGCATATGGACTATGAGAATTTGAGAGGAACACGATACTTCGTGCCAGGACCTACCTTTTATGGTGTTACGGTCCGTTTTGGTTCTGTAAACAGTGGTTGGTGTTGCCGTTTTGAAATGAAACTGATTATGTTCCGCAGTGAAGTGTTCCCTCGTCCGACACAGTTTGCAAGTGGGGAAAAGTATTTCTTAACTATTTTTGCTATAGCCCAATTCCTGACACGCCTGAGTGGTCAACTTGGGCATTAGTATAAGGAGTTGTATTCGGTGGCCCATTTGCATGATTGACACACGCATATTTTTTCTAATATTTATTTTTAGCTCAGCTGGCCAAAGGTCAGCGGAGCTATTCATATGACTAAATGGCTCAAAAGTCTGTCTGTGTGTGTGTCAGTCTGTGTGTGTGTGTGTGTGTCTGTTAAACTGGCACATTTCGCTATCGTTAGGCCCAGCGGCATGAAACTTCGTGGAATGGTAGGCCCTAGGCAGGGCTTGAAACAACACAGAAACAAATTGCGATTTGTCCTACATTGTGCCCTCCAAGGGGCGTTTTCTGTAAAACGGAAATCCTCAATAACTTCTCAAGTAATGACTGGATCATCTCTAATTTTTTATCACAGGTGTATCTAATGACAGTACATAACATATTTAAAGAGTTTTTGATTTGACCTACTTTTCAACGTCACAGAGGTCAAAGTTCAGAATTTTGCCTTTTGGTGGCACGTTTCGTAACCGCTGGCGCTATTGATCTGAAACATGGTACATATATACCTCTAGGTCAGGTTACTTATGACACCAAGTTTCAGTCCGATTCGATTCTTGGCTTGGCCACCAGATGGCCAAAACCAAAACCACTAAAAGTGCAATAACTCCTGAATTAGCAAATGGATCAACTCCAAATTTTTATCATAGGTGTATCTAATGAGGGTAAATAACATATAAAATAGGTTTTTGATTTGACCTACTTTTCAAGGTCACAGAGGTCAAAATTGTATGAAAGTAACGAACCTGTCACAGTTCGCCATTATGTCACTGAGTCACTACTGAGCGACTTCATAACTTGACCAACCGTGTATTAGAGGGATACCTTCAAAAATACCACGTTTCGATGCAATCGGACGTCCAATATGGCTGCCAGGTGGCGTAACCTGAGAATCATCCGAGAGTGCTATCTCAGCCCTTACGAAAAAGTCCCATATGTGAATTTTTTTCACATATGTGAAATGACTATTCCCATATGTGAAACGGCTCTTCACATATGTAAAAACATTTGCATTATGTGAATTTTATTTTCCCACATGTGATTTTCAGATTCCCATATGTTAATTTTCATTTACCACATGTGAAATTTCCATGGGATTATTTCACACGTGGGAATTTTTTTTCACATGTGGGAATTTCTTTTTTACTTACGAAATTACCACATGTGATTTTTTTACATGTGTTATTTTTATTTTCACACATGGGAATTTTAAAATTACATTTTCACACATGGGAATTTTAAAATTACCATGTGTGATTTTTTTCACACATAATACTTCTGTTTTCTCAAGAAAATCACACATGTGATTATGGAGTTACTTTTGAAAATGAAAATAACAAGCAATATATGACAAACTGTCCTTATAAGTGTGTTGGTTAATCTACAGATAGACAGGTAAGCAGGTAGACGAGTTTGTTTTATTTACAAGGTCAAACATGAAGCTTTTACCGGCGAACAACTGGGGGGATGGCAATTATGTTATAATTTGCAAATATTTAATAAACTATGCCATTTTTTATGAAAACAAATGCATAAGAAAATTACCTAACTACCATTTGAAATATGACACAAAAAATTGAAGTTGTGAATTTTCATGTTTCAGAATTGTCAAGGCAGTAGTTTTATAACATTGGTTTTGTCTGTACCAAAGAAAAGATACTTTTCTATTCATTGATATCACCCAACCATCTAGAACTGTTAACCTTCTCGGCCTATTGGCTAAGATAAAAGCTGTTTATAATGAAAGGCTGCACCTGATGGTGGCCTTCTCCTTCTACATCTGACACAAGTCAGGGGATGAAGAAAAAAACAAAAAACCGTGAACTAAGATTATGACCAATATAGGATTTACATGTAGGATTCACATGTGGGATTTCAACAAAAATCCCACATGGGAATTTTTCACACGGCAAATTTCACACATGGCCTTATTTTCACAAATGTGAAATAATTCCCACATGTAAAAAAAAGAAATAACACATGGGAATTTTTCGTAAGGGAGTCTGCATTTGTTCTATGGACGTTCGAACTTGCGAACCGAGGGAGTGAAAAAAGCGGCGGCCATTGCCGGTCGACATTTCATGAAATGTCGCACCTTTGGTGACATATGCGAAAATTCCTCATGGTCACGTGTGCGGTGTGAGCCAATCGCATTCACGGAAACTTACTTGAGCAATGGGATATGTTCATGTTATATACTTTGTAGCATGTGACAGGACCTTTTTGAACCCGAAACCCATCGACTTACAGTGAATGTCGTCCACTCTGAATCCTAAACCCTGGCCCCTATCCCACAGTCCTTGATACCTGGCCTCCTACCCCTGACCCTGACCGACCCCTAAAGCCTATTCCACATCCTAACCCCGAACTCCTGACAGGTAACATGCAACCGTTACCCTAGATACTGGGTGCCCTGTTCCAGAGGATTAGACGACATTTCCACCGTTTATCTTATACATATTCGAATCTCCTCTGTTTTATTCGCTCAATTGTTTTATGTAATGTCTTTTATGTACACCTTCGCCTTTGCACGCTAGTCATCAAGGTACACTTTCCAAAGACAGATCCTTGATGACTTTTCTCCGCTTTGTCTTCTTCTAATCTATCGCACTGCACGTTTATTCTAAATCAACTCGATGTAAACATGTTTTACAAGAGTACAATAAACTATTTGAACTTGAACTTGAACTATTCGTATTCAATTGCTCGGAATGTCCAACTTCTGCATTCTTCCTTTTGTTTGGCAGCAGGACTGATTTTTCTTGGGACTTGAAACAGAAGACATTTCGTCGTATTTGTCATGGCAACAGAGCGACATGATTGGTCCAAAATACATATAGCAATGCATTCAAAACGATTTCTAGCGACACTACGGAAACTCTTTTCTGATGTGTCGAGGAACTTTTTGTCAAGTACGAATCCTTCGGATTTAATGAAAAGGAAAATGGATTAAAAATTGTATAGTTATGGAAATACCGGGAGTAATTAACTTCAGCATCTCACGTGATTATACACTTTATACTAATCAAGTGTAAAGTATACACTATATTCAGGTTTAAAGGAGCCCGGTGTAAAAGAATCTAATGTCCATCGATATGTGATGTCCGCCAACAATACATTTATACTCGCCAACAATACATTTACGGATAAAGGGGCACCATTGAAGAGAGACCAAGACCCTTAATCCTGTGACAAACAATGCAGGGGGACATCAGGAGGGCGGGGGCATTCGATTCTATCACCCCGGTATTGCCACTTTTTCTCGACAGCCGGCGCCACCATAGCCGTGCGCGCCACTCTACAACACAGGGAGAAACAACGTTGTGGGCGAATGGACCCGATGTAGCCTACTGCGTACATTTTAATGGGATTTTTGGTGTTCGTTTTGCTGCCGCTAGGTGGCTCCCTCTACGTCGGCAGTCAAAATACCGCTAAGAGATCGCATACCGTGGTTCTTTAGTGGGCAATTTTGGTTCATAAGGTGGCCCTTATTTTGAACAGAGTGTGGCATGTCTGGTGCTGTCTGGCAATATTTGCAGCTTTTTCAGCTGTTGTGGTTGGGTGAAGCGGTTTGTTGACTGTAGGCGTACGCAGAGCGCAGGTAGTATATATACTGAGTAAATCACCGTAATGTAACTGCAGCTGAATGGGTCAATGTCGTCCTTGGGTATACCTTATGTTTTCCCAGGATCATCCTGCGTAATCCTTTTCTTTACTACCACATAGAACTGTTATACATGTAGCTTCTCGGCCTATTGGCTAAGATTAAAGCTACTTATTATTATGTAAGGCTGTACCTGATGGTGGCCTTTTCCTTCTACATCTGACACAAGTCAGGTGATGAAGAAAATAGCGAAAAATGGTGAACTAAGATTATGAACAATATAGAATTTACATGTAGGATTCACATGTGGGATTTCAACAAAAATCCCACTTGGGAATTTTTCACACGTGGGATTTCAACAAAAATCCCACGGCAAATTTCACACATGGCCTTTTTTCACATATGTGAAATAATTCCCACATGTGAAAAAAGAAATAACACATGGGAATTTTTCGTAAGGGAGGTACGGCTTGACCCGGATATATACCTCCCTCTAGATGACCTTTAGGTGCATGTCGAATTTCGGCCCGGTCTGACTTCCAATATGGCCACCACGTGGCATAACCCGAAAATCATCAAAGTGATATAAGTCAAGAATGACTTGACGCAGAGTGCGCAAATTTGATATGTGGCTCCCTCTAGAAAATCTACATATGTGCACATTAAGTTTCGGCCCGATTGGATGTCCAATATGGCCGCCAGGTGGCGTAACCGGAGAATCATCTGAGTGCTATAACAAGTTTTGACCATAATCATATTACCCTGAACACTTCGTGCAATCAACCTGAATTTTTCGTGAGGGTGTGTTGCTTTGAGGTGAAGGTTGGATTTCCACAGTGTAACCTATAATATTTGCTTGATAACCATTACAAAGGTGAAGAATTCGTACAGGTACTTGTCTTCTTTTCCCCTCTTACAACCTCTTGGGTTAGCAGGTTATAGTCAGCTGAGCGCAAGGCCCATGGGCCACCTGTTGTTAAGCAGATTGTAGATGTCCGTTCTTCAAAACACGGGAGTACTCCAATGATTGAGAAGCTCGCCTAATGGCGATTGGTCATCTTCTAAATTAGAACCTGTCATTGGGCGTATTACACATTGCTGATGAACCAATCACAGACAGGACGTAAGCAATCATAATCATAATCATAATCTTTTATTACTCTCTCTACCCAATTAGGCCGTGGGCCAAAAGCTGTATTTTGTCAGTTCCTGGTGACTCTCTGGGGGCAACTTTATTTCCTTTTTATTTCAAAGAAAAGGTCATTTTCAAGTAATTTTCAAAAAGTTCTCGCGTCAAAAGTTGCTCCTAAGTTTTTAATATTGGGATTTAAACTTCATCATAGGATATCAATTAGACGCTACAATGGAGCTTTGTCATGTTTGTACAGGAGAATGGGTGACGATGTACAGCTAACTTTTGAACGGTTGGATTTACACCCCATAAATGTATTATCAACAGATAGAAATATGCTGCCACAAAATCAAACAAGCGTCCTAAACCTAGGTTCAGATAACTCTATTAACATGATATTTCAGTAGAACGCCATAAGGACGCTGACTACTCTACCGAAAATGGGTCAATTTTGTGATATTAAAATTGTTATAACTTTCTTGATATTTGACTGATTGTGTTCATATTGACATCATTTTAAAAGTCTTTTCAAGCCCTTTCCAATGATGTTTGTTTGGTTAAAATCGGATAAAGTTACTCTTTTTATTGATATACATGTACCGTTAATTAACAACTAATTACTAATTAAGGAGCAACTATTTTTGCGGGAAATTTGCATTTTCTGATAGCTCAGACCAGACCTAAATCCAGTGGAGTTCCCTTGCCCCCAGAAAGTCATCACGAACTCAAAAACTAAGCCCCGCACAGATTTTGGCCTAAATACAGATATCAGAGGGAACTGACAACATGGCGGTACAAATATAAGGATAATTGACCACGGGAAAATATGTTACAAACAGACAGTGTGTTTAAAAAAGGTTCGTAATGATGTTACAGAGTTTGGATAATTGTTTCAGCGAAGCATTTTCAATTTCAATTTCAATTTATTAATTGACTAATTGCAGTCGTCAATACTATCCCTGCCTACCAGTGGCCATTGGAGATCTCAAACTCACTAAAACTTTATACTTTCAGACGCAATGAGTAATTATCTCGTTTCTTTTGCAGTTTTTAGGGCGTCCAAAGGTTGTGCATCAATAAATGGAGTATATATACTATTACGCCATACTGTTCTGGCAATGAAAAATTTTCGGCCAAAATTTGAAAAAACGTCATCAAAATATGCGAAACATCATCAAAATATGTGAAAACAGAATCACAAAACGAACCAGCAGCGCATGTCCAGCGTCATCAAAATATGCGAACGTCATCAAAAAATGTGAAAAGAGAATCATAAAACCAACCTAGTTCGCATGCCCATGCAGCTTGACTAATTGCAGTCGTCAATAGGCCTACTGTCCCTGTCTACCAGTGGCCATAATTCAAGTCCACCGGCTGTGGATTAACTGCAGGCCTATCTCATACATGTCGTAGCAATAGGCCTGGTGCCTAGGTGATATTTGCATTCGGTGTATTCTCAAACGCTCTCAGCTGTCTTTCCAGTTCGAAGTCCCCACATGCATCTTCATGATCATACATGTATGCAAAGCCCGTTCAGTACCGATATTTGCATTATCACCATCAACTGGTCAATCAAGTCACGTCCCAAAATAGCAAACCAATCAGGAAGTTCAAACACCACCGCCCTATGTTTTTTTAAAGCATTTCTTGTTACAAATACCTAGTGTATTTGAAAACGTATCCGCCTTCGATAATTAATTATATTTTGTTTCTGTTTTCATAAGTATTTACCGGAGTTCCTCTCCTTTTTTGACCCACCAGTAAGAGGTCATACGAACAGCGGAGCAAAATGCTAATTCTTTTACAGAAAATCATAGACGGGACCGGCAAAACCTTGACAATTCCTATCCATGTCGAGTAAAACGTATGGCTTCTTGAGTTGGTCAGTCTGATATAGCCATTTAGCAAGGTCCTCCAGGGTTCTTCTATTCCCATCCTTTCTGTCAAGGACGGTTCGAGGGCTATTCCTAACAGCATATCGAGCCCAGTCGGTTACGATCGATTTGTCCTTTTTGGCTCGGCGAATGACGATGAATTCGCCATCCTTTTCAATCGACCAATACCAACCAGGTGTCTCAAACACAACAAACTCGTGGTGTAAAAGGGGATCTAGCATCTCAGGCTGCGCTTCAGACAAACGTGTCATGTACTTTTCTACCCGACCAATTGTCTCATTTTGCCCTGCTTTCCGAACAAAGTCCGACTGCAGTTCGTTATTGTCCAAGTAATGCGGGCGACTGTCAGTGCCAGCAGCATCTGTATCGAAGTAGAGCATGTACTTCCACTCTTCACCTTTCTTCAGTCCCTTGGAAGCCATTTCTGCGATCTGTTAGGGGGACTTCGGTAACAACTCCTCTTTTTGACTGATGTCAATCATAAATTTGGGACGATCTGCAGTTACAAAC
Source organism: Notospermus geniculatus (assembly GCA_002633025.1). NCBI lineage: Eukaryota > Metazoa > Nemertea > Pilidiophora > Heteronemertea > Lineidae > Notospermus > Notospermus geniculatus. The sequence goes on along the minus strand of NMRB01000692.1, from coordinate 197,791 downwards.
AAACAATATTTATTATTTCCATGAAAATTATCACGCGCTTCGTGATGATGCATTAATAGCAAATTCACTAAGTATACTTTATCGAAATGAATAAAAATACACAATTTATAACGTTATCTTTGCACAGTGCTCCTGAACTTGCAGAAAGGTTTAAAAATTGCATTGAAATGAAACCTGTGCCATATTGTAGCCAATATCGTGTAGTTTCCATAACTGAAAGAATTTAAAAAATCTGTAGGGAAAATTTTGAAAAAAGTGAGTTTTTGTATTTGTGTACATTTCCCTGTACATTTGTACATGTGCAGTGTTCAGGAAAGAATGGAAAACACCTGAAGCTTTGTCTATTGATATCTTAAAGACGACAAAATCAATTGCAATGCGAATGGAATATGTGGTAACCACTACGTAGCAAAGGTGGAAAACAAAATTTGGTTGCGTAATCAGCAGTGCTTGTTGAGTATTGTTGTACATGTATAGGCCAGCGTGCCCAACTCTAAGATCAATTACATTATCAATCTGTCGAAAATATGGTCCACTCAAGAGTGCTTTGTATTCCACAGTTATATGCATTCATAAATAACCGAGCTACAAAGCACTCTTGAGTGGACCATATTTTCGACAGATTGATAATGTAATTGATCTTAGAGTTGGGCACGCTGGCCTATACATGTACAACAAATCCATGGTTTCGCCAAACAGGTGTTTTCCATTCTTTCCTGTACATTGCACATGTACAAATGTACAGGGAAATATACACAAATACAAAAACGCACTTTTTTCAAAATTTTCCCAACAGATTTTTTAAATTCTTTTAGTTATGGAAACTACACGATATTGGCTACAATATGGCACAGGTTTCATTTCAATGCAATTTTTTAACCTTTCTGCAAGTTAAGGAGCACTGTGTTTGATATTGGCTTCATACATCTCTATGTTACACGATATCAAGATTACGTATATAAGGCGAAGAAGGTATAACTGGTAACAAAGCAAAAGGGTGGGCATTAAGTTACTTTGAATAGCGGGCGTACGGTAATTATAGGCCTTCTAATTAAATAACCAATGTTTAGATTTAACGGTCGTTGACTGAATTGTATTATTTAGAATATCATTAATATTCTTATGTAAGGTTACAGACAAATTACTGACATTCAATTACTCTAAGATCAATTACATTATCAATCTGTCGAATATATGGTCCACTCAAGAGTGCTTTGTAGCTCGGTTATTTATGAATGCATATAACTGTGGAAAATGCCATTTTGTTTATAATGATCTCCTCTACACACTACTCCTTCACAAATAATATTAAGATCCATTCGGTTCCAGGGTCACCAGAGGCAATTTACCTCACTCACTTTTGGCACATATTCGGAGGAGGACATTTTTCCCCTTATATATAGAGGCTTTTCACATGACGTCACGAGTCAGTGATCCGCCATCTTGGAGTACAAACACAATACGCTCTCAGCTTGATGTCTTATAATTTGTGGATGTTTTGTCCGAAATAATGGTGAATTCTTCCTTTGCCATTTGACTGACAATATTCCATACATGTCAATAAATAAATATTTCATCGAAATATCGCAAAATAATAATCAAACAAGTCTAGCGACGTTTTGAGCACTAGGTGACTTAGGGGGTTGTATCTCGCCGTGGCCTTTACATCTGCTTGATATCACCACTACCCATACCCAGACCTCCCCTTAAATCGGCAGGCCTTCCCGTGGAATGTATTCATGACACCATCAGCAGACTGATCCTTTAAATGTTGCCGTTCAGTCAGAATATCGCTGTCAGAAGATATCGGTTCTGGTAGGCCTACTAGTCATGCCCATGAGGATGTTCATTGTTTGCCTATATTCATAGGACAGTGGGTCAAGATAAGAAATTTCAGCAAATATGTAGGCCTAAAACATGAATAGCTGCTTCGAGATCTAGGCATAAAATACCCCTAATTCACCAATCAAAATAATCCGAATCGCTGCCTACATCCTTGTGAAAAATCATAGGCATGATTCTAGACATCTCCTCTCCCCATACACGATTCGATTGCTAAATCAGACCCCAAAGGCGTCAGTTATTGCGGAAGACAGAGGTACATAGAAAATGCTCATTTTAGCCCCAAAATAAGAAAAATACGACTAGATCTTGGGTTTTAAGGTGGCTGGACCAGGCTGGACACAATAATGTAGCAATCTACTGCTTCTGACGCGGTTTCATGGAGAATGGTTTCGCGATGCCAGAGAAAAGTATCTGGAAACGAAAAATCAAGCATGAAAATAAAGAGCACCTAGTGCTCAATAATCAGTACAATGTGCAAACGCACCGCCGAAAATGCGAACACGATTTCAATGTCGTCGCCAAGAATGCATCCGCCATTTTGTTGACCAAATTCGGCCATTCGGCCGATTTTCCCCGTTTAAACGGCCGATTTTCCCCGTTTAAACTGCATTTTTTCACCTGCAATGCCTAAAAAGCCCTACATTTCTTAGTGAAATAAATTGCTGAGATGTTTTGACACGTAGCTTTTGGCATCAACAGTACAAAAAAGGAAAATCATTCGTGTACAATGCGCATTTCGTGGAAATGATGTGTGTTGTTTATGTGTGTTTGTACTCCAACATGGCCGCCGAGTGATTTTTGTGACGTCACTGCAAAGCCTCTATTCTTGACGACATAGAATTATTTGCAACCGACAATTCATATCACATTGATCAGCGGGAGTTTCCTATTTACAGAAACGGCCGCGATTCTGGTAACCTGTGTTTTTTTTCCGTAAACAGCAAGTGACCCAGTTTTGAACGTCACATTTGAAGTTTCCCATTATCTTCAAAATCATGAATGGATTTTTCACAGTTTGGCCATTTGCTATTGTCTGAGCGTCGCTATGCATGGATTTCAAATCGTACTATAATTGAAAATAACACGTAGGTTTTAAAGCTTATGCATATGTCATATCTCAAAAAAGATTAATGCATATAAAAAGTGATTATATGTTTCATTTTACAAGAATCCGTCGAATCCGTCAAATCCGTCTTTCCGATGTGCCCTACATGTAGAGGCCTGTCGAGTGCCAAATCGTGGGGCGTGTATTCTCAGTGTTACATATAAGGCTCACCCTAACAATGACCTTTCCCATCAGCCAATCATAGTGAGTAACAGGTTTTCTGATTGATTCCCACGATTAGGCACTCGCCAGTGGTGCGTATGATGACGTCACGTCATGTAGCACACCTTTCGAGGTAACGATTCACAGAATGTGATGCAACCTCGTCCCAAAATTGCTCGTATACACAAGCGAAACAGGCCGTGCGTGCCGTCCTTCCTTCCGGAGGGCATCGAGAGCCAGGGTTTCCGCCAGAAAAAAAAAATGAGGGTACGGACCAAAAAAAAATTTTTTTTTTGAAAAAAATTTTTTTTTTGAAAAATTTTTATTTTTATTTTTATTTGTTTATTTTGGTTTTAAACGATGTTTAGTGCCATTTTAGGCGTATTTTGAAGCATAAAATCACTTTCCATCGTGAAATATGATGTTAAATGGTGAAAAACAATGAATACTGCTGATAAATATGTGAATTTATCAAATTTTTGAGGGTACGGATCCGTACCCTGGAAAAATTTTAGGGTACGGAATTTTACCCATTTTACCCTCTGGTCAAGCGCCAGGCAAACCACAATGCCCCCCCCCCCTCCCCCAGCCACACCTGAGTGTAGACAGTAGAAGTATGATCCAATACCACCCTCGGCACTCGAATTAAAACTACCTCATCCCTCGATATTTCCTCGAAATACCGATACCCAGAAAATGTTAGTCCATTTGGACTCGGTCGATATAATGGATACTACCCACTCAGATACCAACTACCAGGTAAAGATTCACTGAATTCATGCAGGAAACTGGACTATTGTAATGAGGTTCTGCAATCTTACGTTTTACTATTATGTTCACGATTTCGTGTTTGAATCAGTGACGCAGACTGCCAAGGGGAGACACAGAAGATTTTAGCGTAACAATGCTCACGGCTTGTGCGGAAAAAATGATAATGAGTTGACCGGGTTTATTTATCGAGCCGCTCGATGAATAAGCACTACTTTCGGTCTTATTTGTCAAGCCGCTCGATGAGGAGTACGTGGATTCAGTGTTATTTATCGAGCTAGCTTGACAAACAGGCTTCAAATGAAGTCTATGGACCATGTGCTCATCTTGGTGAATGTACCAGAAGAACAAATGACAAATATTAAATGAAATTTTCCAGGGCAAGCCTTGAGTAAATTGCTTGGATGTGATTCCATTGGGCCGGAGTAAACCCCCCCCCCCCCCCGACTTATGTAGGCCTATGGCGTATCCACACGTCGTGACGTTTATTTATTACTTAACAATTAATTACCTTCTGCACTGATGTTGGGGTCAGCCTTCTGACATGTAATCTCTGCTGCACTGTGTACCTGAGGTTTAGAGTACGAGTACAAAGTAGTCGATCATTTTGTTTTCATTTCGTCGTTTTGTTGTTTTCATACAGCCCCTGATAACATACATGTAAAGTCTGGTTCAATCTAGAGGCACACCATTGGAGTGCCAAGTGAGGAAATGGAACATTTAATTTTGACCACAAGATTTTATTTACGTGTGACCTTTATGTAATGAAAACCACATTTTTATTATTACGCACAGTCATCTGATTCATTACACCGTAACATGTAACCGCAATTACTAGTATGTCACTCCTGCCGCACTCTAACCACAAACTGCATTCCAATGGTCCGCCTGTAGGTTGAACCAGACTATACCAAGAGGATTTCCTACTTTCACTTTCTTTTCACAGTGACAGATTCACTCTGCCCCGGCTTGAACCACTTTATCCCATCTTTCCCCTACGTAAGCAGATACTGCATGATATAATGACATATTTGAAATTTCTGATGGTGGAATTAGATGTTTATTTTCACATCGTCAGCTGTATCGCCACCGATATCCGGTGATAATATACCCACCTACATGTAAACATCCAGATGATTTTAAGAATGAAAGCTTCTGAATTGAAACTCAAAATTGTCCAAAATCCCCCGCCCCTTCCCTGTGCAACGCCTCAGCCATGAAAGTTAATCGAAGTCTCAATCGATTGGAAAGAAAGGACGAGGGTCCATGAAATTAGCGCAGCGCAGAGCCTAGTAGGAAGGGATGTTTTGGTCACATCAGAAATCTAAGTACAGTCTTTGACAAAAGTTTATCTCCACCGTTAATCGTTCATAACTTCCTTATAAAGGGGAAATTTGATGGTGTAATTTTTGTGGCTTTTTGATTTAAATGTTGCTACACACTGTTCGGAGTAAGAAAATCCAAATTGGCATGGAAATAAAAAAGTTGATATTGGTCTTTTTTTCAGCGTCTGATTACATAATGTCAGAGTGATGGTGCAGACGCAGCTTTGTGTATGGAAGATGCAGAAAGGATTGAAATATTTTTTGCTGAAAACCGCATCAAATTTCTTCACTAAAAGGAAGTTAAGGACGATTAACGGTGGAGATAAACTTTTGTCACAGACTGTACATGTAGGCATTATATGGACTATGAGAATTTGAGAGAAAAACGATAATTCGTGTCAGGACCTACCTTTTTATGGTGTTACGGTCCGTTTCGGTTCTGTAAACAGTGGTTGGTGTTGCCGTTTTGAAATGAAACTGATTACGTTCAGCAGTGAAGTGTTCTACCTCGTCCAACACTTAGTTTGCAAGTGAGAAAAAGTCTTTCTTAACTATTTTTGCGATAACCCAATTCCCGACACGCCTGAGTGGCAAACTTGGGCATTAACATAAAGAATTGTATACGGTGGCCCATTTGCATGATTGACACACGCATTAGTTTTTGTTAAGCAGATTGTAGATGTCCGTTCATAAACAGACGGGAGTACCCCTTGCCTGGGTCACTAGGATAAGAAGGCGGTTCTATAAATGTACCAATGATTGACAAGCTCGCCTAATGGCGATTGGTCATCTCATAAATTAGAACCTGTCAATGGGCATATTACACATTGCCGATGAACCAATCACAGACAGGACGTAAGCAATCATCATCATAATCCTTTATTACTCTCTCTATACTAACCAATACAGATATCAGAGGGAACTGACAACATGGCCGTACAAATATAGGCCTAAGGATAATTGACAACGGGAAAATATATTACAAACAGACAGTGTGTTTAAAAAAGGTTCATCATGATGTTACAGAGTTTGGATAATTGTTTCAGTGACGCAATTTCAATTTCAGTTCATTTCTAATACACTCCAACCACCACTGATGGACGCCTCGTTTAAACCTGGGCCATTGAACCATCTTTTTTGAAGATGGGGATTTGGCCTAGTGGTTTAAGGCGTGCTGCCCCTTAGTGCTGGCGATTGATGCCTTATGCGAGGGTCCGTGGGTTCGATTCTGGTAGGAAGCAATGTCTTTCACCTTAGAAACTCGATTTCTATTTCATATTACTCCAACCACCACAGTGGTATAGGAGGAAAACAATTTTACAGCAGGTATCACGGTGTTACAATATGATTTTCATTTTTTCACATTTCTTCTCCACTGGGGATCTAGAGCTGTCCCCAGACCACCTCCCCCAACATGCAGCCGCGGAATTCCGCAGGTGTGCACCCCGCCTTAAGCGGTTAGAGGACTCCCCCAGACCCCCTTACACATAGGATCTAACAACAGGATCAGTGGTTACACGTGAAAAGTCCAACTGATTTTTCTACAGAGGCTGGCAAGGTTCTACTCTTCCAGGAAAACCAGGATAAGTCGCCAGGTACACATTAGCATAAATGCCAAAAATAAAATAAAATTCAAAAGATTTTTTTTTTCAAAAAAAAAACTTTCGACAGAAAGCTTGTTAACTTATTTAAAACACATTTCTTCCCACCAAAACCCAGAGATTATCATTATAAAGTGTTAAATTTTCACTTTACGAACTGTTGCGAGACCCAAACCATTGTCATTTCTTCACTTCACAGCGTATTTTCTTTGATTTTTTTTCTCGAAAAACGGTGTTTTATTCCCATACCTATATTGTCCGAGTATCAAAATTTAAGTGCCATTATAAAGCTCTCTGTGTCTTCTATACAAATCCATCAACACATTGGATATGATAATTTTTGCCAAATGGGTGGTTTTCCTGGAACAGGTCACAATGTTTATATCCATTAGCATTCGTGAGGCTGGCGAATTTAACAGCATTTCGATTTCTCCAATAATGTTTTTTAAGGCGGGGCTACCTATGACGACTTTATTGACGCTCTTTGAAAACAAGCGTCCTAACATATTCATGACAAAAAGTAACTAATTGATTTCAACAAAATGTTTTAGCTACAGCCTTTATGCTTCCGTTCTGCGAAAGAATTGTTTATTTTGACCAATTACGATGGAGTTAATTAAGTTACAACAAATTGTCAAAATTTGAGTTTTCAAACAATTTTGCAGACTTGGGATGCGACACACCAGTTTCCCACATAGTCTGTAACATACAGACCTAATGCCTGCAGGTCCTAACGATCCGTTTTTTACGAAAGTACTTTCCATTTAATTGGTATAAACAATTTATAAATGTCAACAAAGGCTCGATTTACACTTTTTGAAATATTTCATATTCGCGACCAACTAACCAAAAAAGGCGATCGTGTTGCCCTAGACTGCACATATGGCAATAACATCCAAAAGAAATTGTTCAAATATATGCGTCCAAAAAAGAGAAAACTTGGTACGGAAAATTTTAAACTTCGCGTACCGCTCGCCAGTTACTTCTTTGTTATGTAGATTTGCACTTTTGACTAAACTCTGTTCGGGCAGAGCTGAACAATACCCGCAGTGGACACAAAAGATTTTGGGTCGGCACGTACACTGAAAGTGGAAGGCTTTACACTGTTTTCGAAAAGAGTATCGGATTTAATCTGAATGTGAATGACTGGTGGTCGTTTGACCAGCGCACAAAGGAAAGTTCCGTGGATTGCCACTAGGGAATGAGCTCAGCTATAGGTAGCCCCCCGCCTTAATAAGAGTACTTTCCACCTCAAAGAATGGTCATTTCAACAAGTAATGAAATTCGTCGGCAATGTCGCCAATCTGGTAAAGATCGCAAAGTCCAAATAATGTTCACTAGCGTGGCCTAGATTACGCACAATTACTGCTGGAAGCCCAGAGCCAGGAAGGAAACTTTACCTAACCAACTTTTTCAAAGGTGTCACATGTGGTTAAAGGCCCGTTTCCACTAAGAGCGTTTTTTTCGCTCGCCGAAAAACGACGCGTTTTTGCGCGACGGATATCGCGGCGGTGGTCATTTTCTGGAGGGGTTTCCATTCGGGCGTTTCATACACCATACACCGTGCACCGAATAAAGCTCGGAGTGTATAGAAGTACGCCGCGGAATACGCTTTGAATGCTATTCGAGCAAACGGCTTTTGTCCGCCGGTGGTCTCCGTTGCGCAATATTCGCTCGTTTTCACCGTCCCGCTCAAGTGGAAAGGGATAAATGGATATCCATTACAGCATTCTCAGCGGATTTCCGCTGGCAAAAACGCGGCGCCATGCGCCGCGCAAAAAACGCTCTAGTGGAAAAGGGCCTTAAAGCTATTGAAATGAAACTGACATCCCGATCCTCAGAATTTCCCACACAAAAGGCGTCCATTGAATTAGGACCAGGTTTCGGTGTGCTGCCTTCTATCGAGCTAGGATCCCCACTGCCCGTAGGGCACTGGCTTATACAGGTGTAATGTAAATGAATGTACCTGTAAACCAGTGCCCGGGTTACAATAGGTTCTATTGTATCCTGAATATTGGTTTTCCTCCTCGTGCGGCTTATTCCGTCCTACACAATAGGGTAGGGCACTGATTTATGGGGGGGCAGTGAATTACGTTACACCTGACACTCACTTACGTTACACAGTTTATTTAAGGACCCTCTGCTTATCGTTCGTTCAACGTATCAGGGCCAAATTGGAGCCCCATATTTGATGACGTATTTGGCAAAAAATTATAACTACATGTATAGCATAAATATCCGTATAAGTGGGAGATCTCAAACTCACTAATACTTTATACTTTTAGACGCAAGTAAATATCTCGTTTCTTTTGCAGTGTTTATATAGGGCGACCAAAGGTTGTACATCAATAAATGGAGTATTGTATACTACTACGCCACATACTGGCAATGAAAAATTTTGGACCAAAATTTGTAAAAAAAAACGTCATCAAAATATGCGAAAGTCATCAAAAAATGTGAAAAGAGAATCATAAAACCAACCTACAGTTCATTCGAAATCCCAGTGGCGCGAGGTTTTCAGCCGATATCTCCGCAACGGCTGGGTCAAATTCAACATACCATACATCAATTAACCTGTCTTTCTTGCCGGTTCCTTTCTGCTATCTTCATTTCGGCCGTAAACACGAACTGTGATTTGTGAAAGAACTTTTTTCTGTCACGTTTTTCGGGAAAATGACAGTGATGATGGCTGTACCGCCAAGAAAGACAAGTCGATTGACGTATGTTTCATCAAAATCGGCCCAGCCGTNGTATATTTACGCAATAACTTGTAATTTTACAACTTCGCCGAAGTAGTGAATCATTCTGCGCATGTGCAGTTTGTACTTCCGATTGTTGGCTTCCGTATACTGTGAGTTGATATTTCGAAGTTTTATCTCATCAAATCCTTGAAAAATTTTATTTATAAACGGAAACAGAAGACATTTAATGGTATTTACCGTAGGTCTCGTCTGCTGGCATGCAGTGGCTGGTGGAGTGACCATTACCCTCCTTCTCCAATGCAGTTTGTTGTTTTTATCGTCACTATACCTAGTTGTTTTCTTCACTGAATATTCATTTGATTTCATTATTACAGTCCATTTGTGACATTTGTGATATGACGTTTGATCATACAGAATTGTAACCATTCCTTTATGGCTTTATCATAAGTCAGTCCCCAGTACGTCTTTGTTTTTACAGGAAGCAATTTTGTGCTGAAATGGTACCACTTATAAAGTTACAGAAAGTGCCTGCAGCAGAGTCCCCAGCATTTCTCTTTTTTTACAGGAAGCAATTTTGTGCTGAAATGGTACCACCTATAAATTTACAGAAAGTGCCTGCAGCAGAGTCCCCAGTATTTCTGTGTTTTTACAGGAAGCAATTTTGTGCTAAAACGGTACCACGTATAAATTTACAGAAAGTGTCTGCAGCAGAGTCCCCAGCATTTCTGTGTTTTTACAGGAAGCAATTTTGTACTAAAATGGTACCACCTATAAATTTACAGAAAGTGCCTGCAGCGGAGTCCCCAGTACTTCTGTGTTTTTACAGGGATCTGATGAGGGCAGTAATACAGATTTCTGTATTTGTAACTTCACCTGTAAATATACAGAAAGTGCTGGGGACTCTGCTGCAGGCACTTTTCTGTAATTTTATCGACAAAATTTCTAACAGTGTATCTTTCCAGTTCGAAGTCCTCGCATCATCATGATCATTTGCACAGTCCGTTCAGTATTGGCATCATCACCATCAACTGGTCAATCAAGTCACGTCCCAAAATAGCAAACCAATCAGGAAGTTCGAACACCACCGCCTTACGTCTTTTAAAAGCATTTCTTGTTACAAATACCTAGTTTATTTGAAAACTTATCCGCCTTCGATAATTAGTTATGTCGTTCCTGTTTTCATAAGTATTTACCAAAGTTTCTCTCCTTTTTGACCCACTACTAAGAGGTCCTACGAATAGCGAAGCTAATGGCCGTATTCTAGAAACTTCCTTAATTCTAAGGTTTACCTTTAGCTATTGTTTACAGGTCAGAATACAAAAGCTTAAAGTAGACCTTAGAGTTAAGGAGGCTTCTAGAATACGGGCCTTTTACAGAAAGTCAAAGACGAGAGTGGCAAATCCTTGACAATTCTTATCCGTGGCGTAATACAGGTACGGCTTATTGAGTTGGTCAGTCTGATATAGCCACTTAGCAAGGTCCTCCACGGTTCTTCCTTTCCCATCCTTCGTATCAAGGAGGGTTCGAGGGCTATTCCTACCCCGGTCGGTTACGATCGATTTTTCATTGGCTCTCCGAATGACGATGAATTCAGCATCCTTTTCAATCGACCAATACCAACGAGGTGTCTTAAACACAACAAAGTCGTGGTGTAAAATCCATTTTGTCAGCTCAGTCTGCTCTTCAGACAAAGGTGTCTTGTACTTTTCTACCCAACCAATTGTCTCATTTTGCCCTGCTATCCGAACAAAATCCGACAGCAGTTCGTCATTGTCGAAGTAATGCAGACGACTGTCAGTGCCAGCATTTGCATCGAAGCGGACCATGGACCTCCACTGACCACCTTTCTTCACTTTCTGGGGCTCAGCCATTTCTGCGACCTGTTAGGGCGACTTCGATAAGAACTTCTCTTTTTGACTGATGTCGATGATAATTTTGGGAAGATCTGCAATTACAGAAAATGTTATTTCCTTGAAAATTATGTCAGGCGCTGATGTCGATGTATGCATCGACAGCAAATTCAGTTACACTTTGCGTAGAAATGAATACAAATGCACCATATCTTTGATATTGACTTCATGCATCTGCATGTTAAGGCCCGTTTACACATGCAACTTTTCATATGCAACTTATGCACCTTGTTGCATAAACCTGATGAGACCAAAAAGTTTCATAAAAGTTGCATGTGTAAACGGGCATGCAACTTGTTGCAACTCGATCACGCTGGATGTTGCATCGATATTTCTATGTGTAAACCGTCCCAGGTAGTTTGCAACAAATTGCAAGTTGCTGCAACTTGCAACTTGGTGCAGCCTAGTGTAAACCACCCTTTACACGCCAATTAATTACTTTTCAACCGACAATTCAGGTCACATTGATCAGCGGGAGTTTCTTATTTACAGAAACAGCCGCAATTCTGGAAACCTGCGGTTTTTCCGTAAATAGCAAGTGACCCAGTAGTCTTGAACGTTAGTTGTGGTGTTGATATTTTTGGTGACTGGGAGGGGAATGTGGATGGTAGTCAGCTGCCCTGCATTCAGAGAGACTTTAGTGAAAAGTCTCTCTGAATGCAGGGCAGCTGACAGGGATCTGTGGTTATAAGTATTTATTAGCAAATGCAGATTTGTAGGGAAATGGAAGGGCTGGGGAGATATTCATCCTGCGACTAAACATTTTCAGCCAAAAAAAATAAACAGAGAAACAGACACGTGAAAAAAATTCCTATCGCAAGGCTCGAACCCGGCGCCCCGGATTCAGAGCCGGACGCTCTACCGATGCGCCAGCCGGCCACGTCATGACGGTGGCTGCTCAATAAATGTTTATAAACATATCCCAGCTACTCAACATATTTTTATGTTAATTAGAATGACGTTACAAATCAGAATAATTTTCCAAAAATCGCATTTTACAACATCCACAGAGCAAGTCCCCAGCAAATCTGTCAGCATATCGCTACATAATGTACCCATCTACGTTCACAGCCTAGACTGGTACCCTGTCTTTATAGATGGCTGAAAATATAAAGACAGGAACGGGGCGCCATTTTGAACCATATTGATGACGTATGACATTCTATTTTTAGCACTCCTCGGGGTATTTCCCAGAACAAGTTCAATATGGCGGCACACAATCAACTCGACAAAGAAAATGTGAAAAAAGTCGCTCAATCTATCGAATTTTCGCTAAGAACTAAAATTGCTCTAGCAAAAGTTAATTGTTTACGTGGTGTGGAATATAGCCAGTTAAAAATTAAACAAGTGGAGGCTATCAGAAGCGTGTGTGAGCAGGACACTGTTTGCGTGCTACCAACTGGCTATGGAAAATCGCTAATTTTCGAAATGCTGCCATATATGCTGCATCCAAAAGCACTTGGTGAGACTGGTGCGGTAATAATCGTGACACCATTGAATTCGATAATGGAAGAGCAGAAAGCTCGATATGGACACAGAGCTGTGTGCCTGAAAAAGGACATGTTTACAAGTGAAGGTAAGTAATAAATACTGCTTGCTCTTGCTGGCCTAGCCTAGTTCAGTAGGCCTTCCTTGGCCTAAGAAGTAGGCCTAGGTTGTAGGGTAGGCCTACCTACCTTCATCCCAATCAATCGCAACTTTCTTTTTTGTAGGCAGCAGTTGCAGAACAGCAGTGCTGAACATGCTGAATGGAAAGGAAATTCAAACTGCTAAATATAGCTAGGCCTCCTTTGAAAATCTGCCTGACAATCCTTTTCCGTGCAACATTGGATCAGGACACTGAGAATAAGACTAAGAGTATCAGTACCGGTGGTGAGGTTTTTACATCCACACGTCGGTTCAACTGTTCACTTTCTCATTTCAGACGACACTGAGAGGGGTCTCTCCGTGTGAAATCAACCAAGGCTCCCCGGGTCATCGTCTTGGATTTCCTTCAAATTTTAATAGTAGCTACCTATTGGTACCAAATGGCCAGATCCAAAGTAAAAATTTCATCTGACCCTTAGTTTTGATTTTCTGGGGGGTCAAAAAGCGGTCGTGGCACCTTCAAAAATGGAAAATGCGATTATTAGCATTTTCAACCTGCAATATCTCAAAAACTAGAAGAGATATTGCCCTGATTTTTTCAGCATTTATTCACTCTTCTGCCTAGATTATAAATCAGCCACAAAATCATGTTTTAACCCATTTAGTTTCATTTTAAGGCCAAGCAAATAAGGCATTTTGTTTGGCGGACACCATATTTGGGGTGGGGCCACCCCGAATATGGAACATGATCTGTATGTTTTCTTTCACTGAAATGATTGGTGCACTAAAGCAGTTCTTATTCACACTTACAAATACCAGTTAAATCGGCTAGTTCTCTGTGACTGGGGGATCCAAGGGTCTCTGTTGAGGGGGGTACCCTCTTTTTGACCCCTTTTTTCAGCATGTGGGTATCCTTCAATTTTGATGGAATTTCCCAGCCTTGAAGCTTTGGATGTGAACTATCACCACAAGAAGTTTCACTGTGGAACTAGCACCCCTTCATGGAAAAAATAGTTCACTTTGAAGGGTACTTTTCCTATCTAAATGTACACGAAAATGTACAGTGCAATGTACATGACTTCACCGAGCTCATTTCGACTGATTTTTCTGGCCTAATAAAGAATATTATATATTCAGATATTTATATGTTTCACAAAAGATACAAAAATGTCATTATTTTTCAGATAGGAGAATGTTTGAGTATGTTGACCTCGTGACCTTTGCAGTGACCTTGAAACTGACTTTGGATCACGTGACCTTGAACTCGGTTTGGTGCCGATTTATTGGCGATGACCTTCTCTAAAGCATTTAAAAACTTCTGGATATATAACATTCATTATTAGGCCAGAAAAATCAATCTCAGTGAGCTTGGTGAAGTCATGTACATTGCTCTGTACATTTTCGTGTACATTTAGATAGGAAAAGTACCCTTCAAAGTGAATTAATTTTTCCATGAAGGGGTGTTAGTTCCACAATGAAACTTCTTGTGGTGATATTTCACATCAAAAGGTTCAAGACTTGGAAATTCCATCAAAATTAAAGTATACCCGCATGATGA
>NMRB01000692.1:157226-178875 GCA_002633025.1 Notospermus geniculatus | reverse complement strand
ACCCACCATAAAAGTTTCGTGGTTCTAGCTAGCAGCGTTCAGGAGATATGGCCAAAAGAAGGTTTTCACAAAGCGCCCCCTACAGGCCAGAGTGTAAAACTGGCAGCGCTAAGTTTCGGTCCAGAGATAGTTTATACCATAGGCTACCTGTACACCAAGTTTCAAGCTTCTAAGCCTAGCGGTTTAGAAACGTGCCAACAAAAACTGGAATTTTGAACTTTGACCTCCGTGACCTTGAAAAGTAGGTCAAATCAAAAACCCGGGATTTATGTGATGAAGCCTCATCAGAAGAACCCACCATAAAAGTTTCGTGGTTCTAGCTAGCAGCGTTCAGGAGATATGGCCAAAAGAATGTTTTCACAAAGCGCCCCCTACAGGCCAGAGTGTAAAACTGGCAGCGCTAAGTTTCGGCCCAGAGATAGTTTTTACCATAGGCTACCTGTACACCAAATTTCAAGTTTCTAACCCAAGCGGTTTAGAAACGTGCCACCCCTGTTAACGACGACGACGACGGACGACGACGACGGACGACGACGACGGACGACGACGGACGACACACCATGAGAGAAGCTCACCTCACAGAGGTGAGCTAAAAACCAGTTGCCTCGGCCCCCTAGGCCTACTAGCCAGAGGCCTTGTTTATGAACTCTGCCCATCATGCTCCAGCAATTGATGCTTAGCCCTGACACTGACAGGCGATGGAGATGGTATTAAAACACGTTTGCTTCTCTGTTTTTTCAAGTTCTCTTGGCAAGCATCATAAAATTCTGTACATTTCTTATGCAGTGTGTCCAACCTTCTCCAGCAGTTCCTACAGAGATGTCCATCAGCCACATGCACACCTCCATATTTCAGTAATAAACCCTGTACATCTTTGTTCCTATGTACAAGTCTATATCTATCTCCTTTGTTTCCACAGACAACACACTCATCAGGCAGAAACTTTCGCGGAGTTATCTTCGCACTCCCTGCAGGACTACCACCAAAGCTGGGCAGTGGCTTTACACCTGGTCCTGGGGGGCCCAACATCACTGCTGCTGAGTGTAGGCCTAGATATCATGATCTGCCGTATTTATTAAGAACAAACCAGACGAATTAGGGCCTAGGACTCCGGCCCAGCATCGATGCATGTACGTAGCTACTATAGTTCGCATATACCGTGAAAAACGTCACGCCTCTGGTGATACTTACCAGTTTCCAACCCCAGTCGCACTGTGCAGTTTGAGAACTGTCAAAATACACGTGTTCCAGGCTATATTTAGAACAATGATAACATATTCATGACATTTCCACTCTCCACGCATAAAACGTCGTCTCCACGCATAGACCTGCGCAGAAGTCTGCGCAGATGTGGAAAAACGAATTAGGCGGAATTCCGACTAATTGAACAAAAGATGGTGGTCCGTGCTTGTCGTTATAGTGTAGTAGCGTAGCGTCACGTAGCGGAACGACAAGGAACTAGTCTATTCACAGCCACTAAAAACGTGAACCAACCGTCCGGTATATTCCATCTGAACATTAGACGCATTTCATCTGTGAGTCCAATTCTATTGACTGACCCATGAAAAGTCTTTGGCTAGCTTCGCTGTTGGCCGCTACGCGGCGCGTTGGGCCCTTGCGTCCAGTTTTGAACGTCGCATGTGAAGTTTCCCGTTATCCTCAAAGGATTTTTCACAGTTTGGCCATTTGCTGTTGTCTGAGAGGTCATGAACGATTGTCATTTTGATTGCGAGCACCTCATTACAGCTGCTACCGTACTAGGAATCCACTGCTGGTTTTCTGCGTTGCGACTTGCTTTCCAACCTGCTACCTGCGATTGGATACGATCGCAAGGAACTAGAGGCATGATATCACCCATACGTATATTACTGAGGATGCCCACTTTGATTATGCAATGACCTTGATGATCAGAGGTCAAGGTAAAGGTCAAACGTGAACAAGGCCATGCTTGACCACAAAACAATACGACGCGGCCAAACGCAATATTGCGGTATTCCGATAGGAAGAAGGAACCTAAAACAAGTCGGAAACCGTCAGACATTCATAAGGTCATCTTGTTGATTATACGGAGGTTTAGTAATCAAACGATAAACGTAAACTTTACGACAACGTTATTTTTCATACTACACGCTCACCAGATTTACATTACATTTTCAGTACAAAAATAACGTTGTCGTTGACGTTTACGTTTATCGTTTGATTTCTAAACCTCCCTAGTACGAAACGGTAAACGTAATAGTAAAACATAAGATTGCAGAAGCTCACTGTAATAGTCCAGTTCCTTGCATGGATTCAGTGAATCTCTACCTGGAAGTTGGTAAGCCTGTGTGTCACTTTTTGTAGGCCTACAACAAATTACAAGTAGAAAGTAGTCGATCATTTTTTTTCGTTTTGTCATTTCGTCGTTTAGCTGCTTTGATGCTGCCATATTCAAAGCCTGATATTATCTTACTTCTCCCGGTAATTTTCTGCGCCGATGTGATTGAATGGGGCTGTGGGTTTCCAAGTGGGGATTCCCCAACCACACAAACTGATAACAAACCAAGAGGATTTCCTACTTTCACTTTCTTTTCACAGCGACCGATTCACTCTGCCCCTTGAACCACTTTGTCCCATCTTTACCTTACGTAAGCAGAGACTGCATGATATAATGACATATTTGAAATTTCTGATTAAATGTTTGTTTTCACATCGTCAGCTGTATCGCGAGTGCGTGGGTTTGATCCCCGGCCAGGAAATGTATGTGAAAACGCTAGTAGAGTCTGTCGGATGAGACTGAAAGCCGTGGACCCTTGTACCTGAGTGTCTATGCCAGGGCAAGTAAAAGACCCCTACACAGGTGGACAGTAGCCTGTCGTGGACTCCACACCTTATATATAAGCTTAAGATCCAAAAGAGTTATGAAGCTTCCAAACGATATGATACCCACCTAGTACATGTAAAACGTCCAGATGATTTTAAAGCCTCACAGTATTGAATTTTACGACATTTTCAGAGTGTTAGGACTGTGCAGGTAGAAGTCTCATAGCCTCGTGATGGTCCTGAAAATGCTTGCCTGATACGTACTTCAAAGAATCAAGACCTAGTTTTCAGCACACAACGAAAAAACTGCAGGCAGAGCTCTAATGCATTCAGATAGAGTATACATTTTATACATTTGTAGTACATTTTACACTACACTAACGTCAGAGGACGTAAGCACTTTCTAAATTCAATACAGTGTGGCTTTAAAAATGAAAGCTTCTGAATTCAAACTGAAAATTGTCAAAAATGCCCCGCCTCTTCCCTGTGCAACGCGTGAGCCATGAAAGTTTATCTCAATGTCAGACTGAAGTAGTTCTCAAAACGTCTTGCCCCGTCCGAAAAAAAATCGTAAAACGGGCCTAGAGTGTGGAAACCCTGACAAAACAAAATAATGCCTCGATGTTCTTGAGCAACCTTCCCGTCCATGAAGTTCGTAAAAAGACTGAAAAGTTGCCACCCACTACGTCCACTCCATTCGCAAATAGTTTGAGCCCGTTCGGCAAAATTTTCAAGAACGTACTAAGAACTAGCTCAGTGTGATTGAGGCATTAGGCTCAATCAATCAGAAAGCAAGGACAACGGTCATGACAGTCCATGAAATTAGGAAGGGATGTTTTGGTCACATCAGAAATCCAAGTTCTTCCGAGATTTTTTTGAGTAATTTTTGATAATTACAGACTAGTATTTACGCGTATGGACTATGAGAATTTGCAAGAAAAACGATAATTCGTATCAGGACCTACCTTTTGGAGGTGGGACGGGCCGTTCTTGTCCTGTAAACTGTTGTCGGTATGGCCGTTTTGAAATGGAACTGATTAGGTTCGCAGTGCACTGAGCGATCAGCAAGTCTTACCACCACAGCATGCAGTATAACGCAATAGGAGCAGCCAGCCGCGTATATTGCCAACGCGGTCGGCCTGAAAGAAATATGACTTTAACAAAGTGAGTCAAATTAGGCATGTGTCTGTGAGTCATCTGTCTGACTCAGCAAAGTTTTTCCGAACTTGTTTGGAAATGATAACCAAGCTTGGTTCCGCCATCGTCAGAACCAACCATGTGTTCTCCATGCATCTCTAAACAAGCTTTAAAGGTTACCTGACAGGCAGGGTTTCATCCACTTCTGGTTTTCTGGTTAATTCTGTAGAGCATTAATCAGGCAGCATGAAACTAAAAACCGCATGAAAATCGGATCACCCATTTCCAAGTTATGGGAATTTTTTAAAAAATGACTACACACCTTGGCAATCATGTCAGGCAGTGGAGAATAGCACTTCTGACGTCATTGGCTTTTTAGCTCACCTGTGAGCTCTTACAATGGCGCAGCGTCCGTCGTCTGTCGTTGTCCGGCGTCGTCCGTCGTCCGTTAGCAGGGCACGTTTTGTAACCGCTGGGGCTATTGATCTGAAACTTGGTACATATGTACCCCTAGGTCAGAGGACCTCTGACACCAAGTTTCGGTCCGATTCGATTCTTGGCTTGGCCTCCAGGTGGCCAAAACCAAAAACACAAAAAGTGCAATAACTCCTGAACTAATGACTTGATCATCTCCAAATTTTTATCATAGGTGTATTATATTAGGATACATAACATATATAACGGGTTTTTGATTTGACCTACTTTTCAAGCTCACAGAGGTCAAAGTTCGACAAAAGTAACGAACCTGCCACAATTCTTCATTATTTCACCGAGCAACTTCATAAACATAAACGTGTATTAGAGGGGTACCTTCAAAATTACCGAGTTTCGGCCCGATCGGACATCCAATATGGCCGCCAGGTGGCGTAACCTGAAAATCTTCCAAGTGCTATAACTCAGGAACGGCTTGACCCAGAGTGCTCAAACTTGATATTTACCTCCCTCTACATGACCTTTACAAGCACGTCAAATTTCGGCCTGATTAAACTTCCAATATGGCCGCCAGGTGGCGTAACCCGAAAATCATCAAATGTGCTATAACTCTGGAACGACTTGACCCAGAGCACTCAAATGTGCTATGTGGCTCCCTCTAGATGACCTTTATGTGCAATGTGAAGTTTTGGCCCAATTGGACATCCAATATGGCCGCCTGAAAATCATTAAAGTCCTACAACTTGGGAATGACTTACCCAGATTGCTCATATAACTGATATACCTCTCTCTGTCATTACACTATTGTATGTCCAAACGGGTGAGCACATGGTCCATGGACCATTCTTTAAACATATAAAAAACGTTTCACCTCTGGGATGTCTTCTACATAGCGCCTGAGGAAGACCCCGATTGGGGTCGAAAATTTGTGAAATATTCGGAGAGGACTTTCCGATTTATTGTGTACTGTGTGTCGTTTTTGTGCTGTTTTTTGGACATCTAAAAACACATCAAAATAACTCATTTAACTGGGGTAGTTAGGTCTAGTTTTGATGTATTTTTCTAGTTCAGTCAGTCGTACTGCAGTTATTTCCTCAATATGGATTCTGAGGGAATATTTGAATTTCTGGATAGCACATTTGACTTAAGGAATTAAACCCGAGGCGGAGGGTCTTGGTTGCGACACCAAACCCGCGAGGGTGGAGCTAAAATGTAGTCCAAACCCTCGGCGAAGTGCCTCGGGTTTGGACGGAATTTTTGCTCCACCCGAGCGGGTTTGGTGTCGCAACCAAGACCCGACGCCGAGGGTTTAATTTCTATTCTAAAATACCTCAAACTACACATGTAAACATTCATAAAATTTAGGTGCTGTGCAATTTGATTGCAAAATAGGCCTAAAAATATCAGCGAGGACGCTCCGTCAATGACGCGACATCTGTGAATCACGCACTGTGTGTACAAACCTGTAGGCCTACATCGTGCCTGTATCGTACATCTGTGTGCAGCGTTAACAGCAAGCTGCAGGAGTCGAAATGAGATCGCATGGTGCTTTCTTCAACGGACTATCCGCAGGAAATGTACCTGAAGGTACAAAACGTCGTTGGGATAGGTCACTGAGTATCCATCTGGCCGAAATTCGCAGTACTACCTCGCTGAATGCTCGAAGCGAGAAATGCTGGACGCCAGACGCCATTAAAACACTGAGCCGGAGGTCTTGGTTGTGTCACCCAGACCCGCTGCATTCAGAGTGAGGCTAATGCATTATCCATTTGAAACACACGCACGAGATACCAAGGTATTTTAGAATCTTGAACCCACCTGGACAACCATGGATTCCAAGTTGTTTGGTTGTCATGTAGAAACAACATCTTAACTTTAGAATATAAGACTGTAATGGGGATCCTAGCTCGATAGGCCTAGAGGGCAACACACCGAAAGCCGATCCTAATACAATGGCCGCCTTTTGTGGGCCATGTCGATTTAGAGGAATAAGAGGAATCGGAGGAATCAGAGGAATCAGGCTGGAAAATCCAGAAAATCACCGTATGATAAAATATAAAATTATCAGAACAGTTAATTCATAACATTTCCTTGGCTATTGAGTTGTTATAATAAACTCATCATGATCGAGGTTGGTGATAAGACAGTTAAAATGATTGAGGGCCGAAAGCGAGCACTTTAGGAGAAAAGGGCCGAATTGCAAGTTCCACTAAAGCTATTATGATGTTAACACGACCACGTGGTTGTGTTTATATATGTAGTAAGTACATACATGATAGTCGTGTGATTGTGTGTGATTGTGTGTGGCTGATGGGCTGCAGACTGAATTTTCCTCTGATTCCTCCGATTCTTCTGATTCCTCTAAATCGACATGGCCCTTTTGTGTGGGAAACTGATTAGGACTGGGATGTCACTTTCATTTCAATAGATTTAACCTCTAGTGACACCTATTGAAAAAGTCGGCTAGGGTCCCTATTAATGGTCCAATCTTCATGCAACTTTCACTGAATTGTTTTTTACTCGAACCACTTTTCAGAGAGAAAAAATCATGAAATGTCGTGCCTTTCAGGTGACCTTTAATTGTCGGTATCTGGGAATTTTGGGCAAGTTATGTCTCCGGAAAACAGACATTTCACACTTTTTTTCATTAAACAGATTTACAAGCTTTGTACTTCGATTTAATGTACGAAAAGGCTTAGAAAAATACATGTATTGTTGAACTCATCAGTAACTCGGGTAACTAAGTCCTTGACGTAAAGAACGCTGTTGAGTGAATTCGGCTGACTTTTAAAACACACAATTACTTTTTAAAACGTTCACAGCAAAGGCCAATGATGTCGAAAACTACAATACATAGACTATGTCAATACGCTGTAAAGACCCAGGAAATATACGAACAAAGATTTGATCGGAGAGCCCACAGTGAGCACTTTCTAATAAATACCTTTGTTTTGGGGTTATGTACAATATCAGGATTTCGTAGATTTAATAGTGGAAATGCAATTGCCACTGTTGAAAAGACTAAACAGCAACACATACTACATGTAACAAGAAATACATAATATTTTATAAATACCAGAAAATAATAAAACACAAGGATAGATAGGAAATGCATGTACTTGTTGAACCAGAATTCTTAAAACACTGCCCAGAATCCCGACTTGTCATGCCTAGTTGACCATGGTCTGTCCATTTTAGATCCCTGCGAAATTCTTGCGGGGCGGAAACTTCAATAAAGTTAGAATAAAGTCTGTCCACCTTTTGTCCATCAGATAAACAAAAGTTGACGTTGAAGATGTTTTTCCAGCCGTCAGCTTTGGACACAAACAACAACTCTTCAATAAATTTCATATCGAATTCCATGGGATTCGACGTTCTCTCTAAAACGGCATGCCCGTATCTGCCATGATATAAATGTAGTCTTTTTTCTTGAGTATTCAAGCGAATGGTAATATTCCCGAACGCGAGATGACCATAGGTCCCGACGAAGTCTGCCAGTGGGCGAGGTTTCATCGTGTTGCTGTCGCTGCCTTTCTTCACCAAAACCTTCGCGTCATCTACAGCTGACCTCTGTCGAAAGTCTGAAAGCCATGGGTCTGGAAAGCTGCATGCGGTCGAGGTGTTTAACCATGGGGCTAAACCGAGGAGAACATCCGAGATGTAATGGTGGATGGTTCTCAATGCATTCCAGGTCTCTAAACGGTTGGGACCGTTTGTGGACGAGAAGATACCGATGTTTGCATCTGGGAGAAGCCAGATATTTGACACATAACCGGACAACTCGCCCATATGAATCACTGTCTGGTATCCTAAAATGCAGAAATAGTAGTGTCATCGGAATCAAATCCGCATCGGGCATGCGGGGCGTAGCTAGAGAGGGGGAGGGGCAAACAAAAAGGGACAAAGCAAATTTTTCTTCTAAAAGTCATATCCTCTCTTCAAACCAAGTTATTGAAATGTGAGATGTGGGGAAAAATGCAACTGAGAGGATCTAGACTTTCAACTTGTTTCTGGGGGAGGACTGCCAGACCCCGCTCCCAGCATGCTCAGTGCAGGCAACTTAGGTGCCTGCAAGGTTGGGCTTCGTCCTCCAGACTTAATCGACTTTGCCCCCCCCCCGCCATCAAAGTTAGCTACGCACCCTCAAATATGTTAGGGGATGAAGGTGGCAGCAGGAAGGACGAAAACACAGCGGCTAGAATTTAAGTCAGTGTTCAGGATACTTGAGACGTTACATTCCATTTCCGCCTTAATCGATGTCAAAGGCTTTGCTCGAATTGGGATTATAATATATGTACACATCATGTACCTTACCTCTGTACGTGCCCGAACCCCAGCCAAGGTCATAGGCAAATCGTCCTTCCGATATAGGAAACGCAGGTGGCTTCAGGATTTTGCGTCCTAACACTAGAGGTGTCGGCATGTGAGGCGTATGCATTGCGTCGAAAATGTTCTTGTTTATCAATCGCTCGCCAGAGGGCAGCACCGACTTCCGGAGTTGAAACGTTAACCATTTTACCATATCCTCCGCGTTCGAGCAGATTGATCCGGCGGGACCGGCTGGGTATACCATACTAAAAATAATTCATTGCAATAAATTGCTATAATTTGCTTCGATTGGAAGTTTCGACACACTGTTGATAACAGTAGGTAAAATTGGAGACGGCAATACTTTGAGCACACTACTACACTGGTTCCTTGGTCACATGATATTCTGCGACATGAGATCTCCAGAATTTCGATTACCTCGATAAAGTGGAAAGGGTTTTTTCTGTTCTGTATACCATCCGTACTTGAAAAGGAGATGAAGAATCGAATTGTTTTTAGCGTAAAATGCACCAGAGTGTCATATACACCGACACACTGTAAGTGTGTAACATCGGGTTTTCCTGGATTTCTCTTACGCCTACTACGTTTACATCTTTTTTTCAAATATATCGGGTGGGCCAAAAAAAACGCATCGAACTTCAAATCTTGATTGCTCAACAACTGTCCATTATAATTCAATGAAATTTGGTACCGTATCATTTAAAGATGTTTTGTTGAACGAGTGAAATTTTTGCATTGATAGCTTTGGTATTTCGACCGTATCACTCAATTTAAAAATCATTGTAAAAAAATGCGACTCCGGAATCCGGTAAAATACGGGTGGATGAAAAATTCCCAAACTTTAAATTTTCATTTCTCATAAAAGCTTTACTAGAACTCAATGAAATTTTGCCTAACACTGCTCCGTGACATTGCCCTTAATATGTGAAAGTATTAAACCAATAACTTTAATATCTACGCTGTGGCGCTCATTACTATAACGCCATATTGGAACCGAGCGTTTCGAAGTTTCACCATTGTCTCCTAAAATATGATGAATGATTACTATGGTTTTTACATTTGGCACCACAATCTTAATACCAAAGATAATGTGTTGAAACGTTCACATTTTAGAAACATAGCCACGGAACAGTATTGAGTGAATTTCCATTGGGTTATAATGAAGAGTAATTGAGAAATAGAAATTTGAAGTTCGGGACGGGTTTTTCCTATCTTTTTGGATTCCGGAATCACACATTTTTACAATGATTTTTAAATTGAGTGATACGGTGCTAATACCAAAGGTATCAATGCAAAAATTTTACACGTGAAACAAAACATCGTTACATTATACGGTACCAAATTTCATTGAATTACAATGGACAGTTGTTGAGAAATCAAGATTAGAAGTTCGATGCGTTTTTTTTGGCCNTACCATATGGACTGGAAAATCTCACTCCTAGTGAAAATATCAAGCCACAAAAAGAAGAAAAATAACATGCACATGACAAAATCTTCATGTGATACTGGATCACTCTTTCTTTTGACGATAATGAAGCCTGATGATGAGCAAGGATTTACAAGAAAGAAAAGAAAAATTTCAAATATGAACCAAGAAAGATATTTGATATTATCGAAAACTATCAATTTCAGCGCACTTTTTCACAGCTGTGAATGAATTTCCGTTTTCTTCATTTTGTAAAAATCTGGTGTAGTCTTTCATTTCAAACTTTTCTAGATAAATAGGTGATATTTTGATATTCTGACATTTCCATGATGCATTCACTTTTCCTGAAATGTCCATCGTGTGCGCTATATTGTGGCTGCCCTTTGGTTTCTACAGAAAGGTTTCTGAATCATAGGCTGGGGTAATAATGTGTGAAGCGCTTAGAGAGCGTAATACGCTATGAAGCGCTATATAAGAACTCGCCATTATCATTACTAGCATATTCACCCGTGGCGAGCACATTTTGAGGGAGTCAGTTTGTCTAAAATATTCTGTGGTAGAGGGTGTGTTGCTTTATTGATGAGTTTATTTGGAGAGGGGTAGTTTATTAATTTATGAATCGTTAACCGTCAAATCCATGAGCAGTGATGAGTTTTGACTTTCTAAACAGCAGCATCACATCTGGTTGATTACACAATCAGCCTTATCTCCAGGCTAATGCCAAGGTGACCCAGATTCATGATAGCAAGCCACCGTGTATCAGTTGGTAGTAGGTCACTGCCATTCTTGTAGATGGCAGCGCAGGTCACCACACATCTGATTTTCTCTCTTTTTCATACAAATAATCACTTCTTTTAAAACCAAAATGCTGTAAGGGCAGTCTCCTCCTATTGTACTGTACACATAGACCGCTCTTCGTAGGCTTCAAACCCTAACTAAGGAGGAGATCGGGCAGAGAGTCCGGTCCACCGTAACTGAGTAAAGTCATTACATAGCAAGGTATAGCAGACAACAGGTCAACTCAGGTTGATAACAAAATCCAACATGGCTACGGTCCATTATAGTATAGATTATTACCCGCTCTCCACAACTGCTTCGATTCGTAGAAGTCGCCGCGTTTGGTCAACAGATGTGTCCTTGCCTGGTGCGAGTTTTATAGCATAGCTTATAGGCACGCTGCTTTCAGAACTCTTTGGCCCGTTGGCGACGGATGTTCTTGTGCTACCATGGCTACTAGATCACGTGATCCGCTCAGGCAATGAAAAAGTGTCTCAGGCTAGCTTAGTTACGGTTGCTGCTCCATTGGTCAACTCTCTCAGCGCCATCTGTGAAGAAGCAGTTCTGGAGAGCGGGTAAACCGAAAGGGGCGCGGTACACAACTGCTTAGGGAGTTTACCTTTGGCTTGCAAAAAGGAAAAATGTGTGATGTCAAACACAAAAATACCTTTGGATACTAAATTACCTGTTCAATATTTTGTCCAGCTCCACGAGCTTGCCATTAATCGAGGTGTGTGATTTAGCAACATCTGGTCCACTTCCAATGTCTTTCACGAAAGTCGACCAAAAAGTTAAATACGGCCCTGGTTTTTGGTGAACAATTCCCTGGAATGCCTCTGCTTAATTCTTCAACTACCGATTGTCTGATTTCCAGTTTTAAATGGATGAAAACTGTAGTAACACTAAAAAACATTTACTTTATTTTTTACATTGCAATACGAATATTGTACACCGATCGAAAAAAGTACAGTTTCCCCCTGCTATCGACGCGAAACATACCGTCGTCCTACCAAATGCCCAACCTTGAGCATGTATACTTATGTCAAGCTGAACATTTGCATAACTACCCCGAAAAACGATATCGCTAGAACGTTTCTTCAGACATATTTGGGAGGTTTCGCAAATCTGATGCAAAACGAAGTACGAAATACGAAATTGGACTTCATTTCCATGACGTAATGTATTTCAGGAGATGGTTGGTACCACAAATATCGCCTGCTGCAAGAGCGTCATTTAGCGTATCACGTTAGACCGATAGAGTTACGGTGTACATTAAACTTTGAAATCTATCTTTCATTTCCACTTCGTAGATACGAAGACGCACCATAACTCTTTCGGTCTTACATAACATGCTAAAAGAGGCACTGGCAGCAGGGACATTTGTGGTACCAACCATCTCCAGAAATACATTAGTTCCTGGAAATGAAGCTGAATTTCATATTTCGTACTTCGTGTTTCGTCAGATTTGCGAAACCTCATTAGGGAGGTTTCGCAAATCTGACGAAAAACGAAGTACGAAATACGAAATTGGACATCATTTCCATGACGTAATGTATTTCAGGAGATGGTTGGTACCGCAAATATCGCCTGCTGTAAGAGCGTCTTTTAGCGTATTACATTAAACCGAAAGAGTTACGGTGTATCTTGAATTTATAAATTTCCACTTCGTATATACGAAGTGGAAACGAAAGATAAATTTCAAAGTTTAATATACACCGTAACTCTTTCGGTCTGACGTCATACGCTAAAAGACGCTCTTGCAGCAGGCGGTATTTGCGGTACTTCGTTTAGCGACAGGTCCCGGCTTCGAATCCAGCCCGGGCCATATGGGATTTCATTCCCGGCTCTTCACGTCCGTCGCATGGGACAGTAAGCCGTGGTGCCTTGTACCTTGTGTCTTTGCAAGGGCAAGTAAAATACCCCATCCAAGTGAGGAACATGAGTAGCTTGTGATGGCCTCCTCCGTACTTACCAGGGCCAATAATGCTATAGCGTCGGCCCTGACGGAAAAATGAAATACAAATACAAAATTTGCGGTACCAGCCATCTCGTGCAATACGTTACGTCATGGAGATGAAGTCCAATTTCGTATTTCGTACTTTGTTTTTCGTCAGATTTGCTAAACCTCCCTATTACTAATTTGTAAAACTTACGAAACGAGCGTTTCACGATCGATGTTGTAGCCTGTCAATATGGCGCCAAAATAACCCGGCACCCCTGATCTGTGGGTCAGGGTGTCTTTGATGGTAAGATACTTCGTTCTGAAGTCATCACTAAGTTTGAAGCTTTTCCCGAGGATCTCACTGACAGGTGTGTCCCAATTCCATCTAGATTTTAAAGGAAAGGATTAGATTCAAAGGGGGTCGTTCGGTTCTGGAATTGAACTATCCCAGGACACAAACATTGCTGAATAATCTTAGTACATGTACATGTAAGTATCTTCGCTATTTCTCATGCCCGGTGTACACGATCAAATTTGTCATCCAATTTTCTGCATATGCTCAATAAAGGTACGATCTCGGTCATAAGTTATTAACCAGTGTATATTTGTCAATTACTCCGCCGTGATCCCTCAATATTTTTTCACCAATTTTTGACCCATGATAGTTAGATCATTTGTCCATCATTTGGCATAATGATTTTTCTGATCAGTTGGCTGACTTGGGTTTTACCGTTGTTCGAAGTTCGCCAGTCAGAATGAGATTTTCGGAAACTCCCCAAATCCTGAAAATTTTCACCTGTAAAATCTTTCAGTGCCTGTATAGATGGATATCAGCATCAAAAATTTTCAAAATATTTGATGTTTTAACCTGAAAATGGCAACTTTGTTGGGATTTTTGCACTGTGGTTTGAAGTCCAGTCAACATCACTCTGAGATGACCCTCCTCAAGCTTTGCTAGACCTAATACAATAGGCATTCTTCCACCCTCATGCCATTGCTCTTCCTAAAAGATGAATGCAGATCAGTTTCAACTATTCAATCAGGAAGTCGACCCGAATCTGATCAGGCCCTATTCAACATGATCAATGAATGCAAACTGACCCATAAAATGCCTGACCACAGACAAAACCTGACTGGACGCAGTGATCCCGGGACCCGCCGCTAGGCGGGATATGTCATTCGAGGTCTATTGCGGATCGTGAGGTCACGTGGCTTAGTCCTAAATCCGAGAGGCTTCTGCCCCCCCCCCCGGACCAAAAAGTTAAATACGGCCCTGGTTTGGTGAACAATTTCCTGGAATGCCTCTGCTTAATTCTTCAACTACCGATTGTCTGATTTCCAGTTTTAAATGGATGAAAACTGTAGTAACACTAAAAAACATTTACTTTATTTTTTACATTGCAATAAGATTAGCGAGGTTTCGCAACTTGACGAACTACGAACTACGAACACGAAATACGAAAATAGAGTTCGTATTTCGTATTAAGCAAATTTTTGGTTTCGCATAAAATACGAAATACGAATGCCCGTTAAATGCGCAGTAGCTGTCGTAGAAGGCGCTTTTACTAAAATTGGCGACTGCAGATGAAGTGGAGCCGGGAGTGTGGAGCATGCTGTGAGCTTATGCCCGCTGTACACGAACAAACACCCTGTCAACGCCTCAAACGTAGGCGCAGAACCTGATAGGCCAGGGGGCGCCATCTTATTTGTCTTCGAGCTGTGGAGGTGTCATCATCCTCTGGTGAGCTCCTGCTGAACACTTTTTTGAAAGAAAAAAAAACTAGACCCAGCTGGGAATCGAACCCACGCTCTGTTATCTTTGTTTCACCGTCTTCCCCATTCGCCCACCGAACTTGATGGTAGGCTTCCAAGGTTTTCTAACTCGAAGGCCTACGCCTATGACGAACACAAATCATGACCGTGTCAGTTGGCTCGTTGGCTGAGTGGATAGAGTGGTCGACTGCAAATCAGAAGGTCGACGGTTCGAATCCCGTCTATGACTATAATTTTTTTGTATGGAATAGGCTGAATTGAAGTTCCGAATGTCAAAGTTCGGTTCGGACTTGGCTCTTCGACGCAAAACGCACGACAAATCTGCAAAATCTTCGTGCCTTCTATCTACCAAAGACGAAATCTGACATCTAATCACACATAAAATGATTACGTCTTACACAAACCATTACTGATCTCGTAATTCCTCCTGCGCGTTCGGCCGATTCGAAGAAAGTGGTCTAGTTTGACAATGGAAATTGCCCCTGTACAAAAGGCGACGAACAACGAACGTCCACCTACGAACTGAAATAAGCAAAAATTGATGACGTATTACGCTTTTCGTGTTCGGTTTTCGTAGTTCGTAAGGCTGCGAAACCTCCCTAATATTGTACACCGATCGAAAAAAGTAAATGGACAGTTCCCCCCTGCTACCGACGCGAAACATACCGTCGTCCTACCAAATGCGCAACCTTGAGCATGTGTACTTATGACAAGCTGAACATTTGCATAACTACCCCGAAAAACGATATCGCCAGAACGTTTCTTCAGACATATTTGGGAGGTTTCGCAAATCTGATGAAAAACGAAGTACGAAATTCGAAATTGGACTTCATTTCCATGACGTAATGTATTTCAGGAGATGGTTGGTACCACAAATATCGCCTGCTGCAAGAGCGTCATTTAGCGTATCACGTTAGACCGATAGAGTTTCGGTGTACATTAAACTTTGAAATTTATCTTTCATTTCCACTTCGTAGAGATACGAAGACGCACCATAACTCTTTCGGTCTTACATAACATGCTAAAAGACGCACTGGCAGCAGGGACATTTGTGGTACCAACCATCTCCAGAAATACATCAGGTCCTGGAAATGAAGCTGAATTTCATATTTCGTACTTCGTGTTTCGTCAGATTTGCGAAACCTCTCTATTAATTTGTAAAACTTACGAAACGAGCGTTTCACGATCGATGTTGTAGCCTGTCAACATGGCGCCAAAATAACCCGGCACCCCTGATCTGTGGGTCAGGGTGTCTTTGATGGTAAGATACTTCGTTCTGAAGTCATCACTAAGTTTGAAGCTTTTCCCGAGGATCTCACTGACAGGTGTATCCCAATTCCATCTAGATTTTAAAAGAAAGGATTAGATTTAAAAAGGATGATTTGGTACATGTATCTGGAATTGAACTATCCCAGGATATAAATCTTGCTACAAATCTTATAATGTTCTTAGTAAGAATCTTCGCTATTTCTTAGTAGTAAGATCGATAAGTGTTACTAAAATGCTTCTGTTAAAGCGAATTGATAGCGGATTTTGTTTACATTTGGCTGGTGTTTGTAAACACAAAATTCAGCCAGTCAAAATGCACGAAAATTTCTTTGTTGACATTCTGGAGAAGTTTGTTTACATTTTTTGCTGAAAATTCGTCCCCTTTCAAATTCTATTTCTAAATCAGATTTTTTCGCTTTCGATTCGCTTTAAGATTTTGATAAGATTTTTGTAGGCAAAATTTATTTATAAGACTTAGGAACTCGAGATTTTTACAAGATTTTTGTAAGTGAAATTTGTTTATAAGAGTTAGCAACTCTAGATTTTAATAAGATTTTTTTTGTGAAATATATTTATAAGAGTGTTAGAAACTGTAAGAGTTTAGGAGTTTTCGTACAAGAATCTAAGATGCCTACCTTTTACTTCTTTGGAGTGCTATCCCAAGAACTGCCGCAGTAAAACCCTTCGTTAAACTCGCAATGCAGAAAATTGTCTTGCTGTTCACTTTATGGTTAGTTTTCAAGTCCACCACACCATAGCCAGGTAAGAAGCGCATATCATCGTGAACAACACCTAAAGTTAATCCGGGTATATTCCTACAGGCCATTACATCTTTGATGAATTTTTCGATGTGATTATTCTGTGTTGATGACAATTCCTTTCCGTAACTGAGGCTGACGATGACGGAGACGACGAAGCCGATCGTTCTACTCGACGACAGAAGCATCACCATTTCTGTTTGTTTTTCGTAGGAATATGAAGCTTTAACAAAACGCCGGTAAAATAAAAAAAAATATATATACCGGTATTGTGGGTAGGTTACAAACAGTGCCACAATCTACTTATCAAAGAGTTTCCGCAAAGCCCTCGAACGCAAACGCGAACGCCAATTCCACTGTTCGATGCCAGGAAGAGAGCAGCGAACAATAAGGTAGACGTTCGCGGCGAAGTTTCGGGGGCTTTGCGAAAACTCTATTATCAATGCTACGCGAAACGAATTTTGCAGACCCATTTGTCGAAATATACATTAGAGGTAGCATTCACCAATACTATCTTCTGGCCCATATTTTTTAGGCCCGTATGTGTTAGACTGTGTTACATAGAAGTAATACGGTATACGAAAACGCCGGTTAACAAAGGCTTCAAATTGATTCACGGCCGTGACGCCATTGTTAACCGGCGTTTTCGTATACCGTATACTTCTATGTAAAGGCAGCCTTAGGTCCCTATTACTAAGTACATAGAAGTGCACGGTATACGAAAACGCCGGTTAACAAAGGCTTCAAATGGATTTACGACCGTGAAGCCATTGTTAACCGGCGTTTTCGTATACCGTATACTTCTATGTAATCGGGGCCTAAGGTTTCCTTTACATAGAAGTATACGGTATACGAAAATGCTGTTTAACAATGGCTTCACGGCCGTGAATCCATTTGAAGCCTTTGTTAACCGGCGTTTTCGTATACCGTATACTTCTATGTAAAGGAAGCCTCACGGGCACAATTGGGCTTTTATAAAAGCACCCAGTTCAACTGTATAAACACCTGTTGCGGACCGACTATGTGCTGGGCTCGTTGGACTGTACAGCCAGCATAGGAAGATGGTTTTGGCGAGAACACGCTGTATATTTTCAAGACGATGAGGAGGCGGGTCTATTAGATGTGTTTAACAATAGGGTAGCGGTCTCTCCTGATCCTATCCGTCCTTTCTCGGCTAGGGAGGTTTAGAAATCAAACGATAAACGTAAACTACGACAATGTTATTTTTCATACTACACATTAACCAGATTTTATATTGCATTTTCGGTACAAAAATAACGTTGTCGTTAACGTTTACGTTTATCGTTTGATTTCTTAACCTCCCTTATACAAATCAGGATGAACTGAGCAGGTGTGACAGGAATCAACGTCCAAGGAATACAAGTCCGCCAAACAAAGCCCGCTGTTGCAAGGTTATATTCGAATGGGCATGATCTCCATAGCCACATATTGTAATCCCTCGCTGAAAAATAAGACCGGACTTTGATCCCTGTCACACCGGCCATGGAAGAGCACTCGGAATGTGAGCCTGAGTTTCATGAAAAAACTAATGAAAACTGATGAAACTGATGAAAAAAAAAACGTTTCAAAAAGAAACAAACGCTGACGTGCGGAAAGAGAAACATCAGTTGTACAAGCGTCCGACAGATTGTGCCAAAAGGGTGAACACGTCGGCCCATATTCAAGTGATATTAATTGTCAATCGAATTAAACCTGTGCACAAAGGGCACTTCTAATATCATTTTGCACAGGGAAATTGATTTTTCGCGTGATGTTTTGAGAAAACAAATTGAGAATTGAGTAGTATGTATGCTTTGGACCTGAAACATATCAGGTGTTTGTTTAGTTTTGATAGATTTTCTTGTACAAATGCTGGAGAGGTTTTTAACCTCTATCCTTGGTTGAGTAGGAAGCCTACAATAATCATGATAATTTCTCTTGTGGTGAGGGCAGTATTGGTAAACGATCCATGAGTACTAATAGCAGGTAATCCTNGGGGGGGGGGCAAAGGACCTCTTTTTGCCGTTTTTTGCCCAAAATCTGCATGAAAATCACGTTTTTTGTTTGGCTCTGGGGAAGGGCAACTGCCCCCTACCTAGACTGGTTCCCCTCTTTGGCTGCACTAACGTTCCGCTATTCAAAGACAGGCACGGGGTACCAGTGTTATGACGTCACGAGCTATATTTGTTCGGGGAAAACCCTTTCCGTTATCCAGGATGGCGCTGTGGTATTTCGTGGTAAGTAAACAATTTGGTGGAAGCCGAAGCAGTTTGAGAGCCTCAGAAGTGGATTACATCGTATTTCGGAGAATTTTCATGGCTGTATTGATTTGCACACCCACCAGGCACAAATTCTGAGTACTTTCTAGGTGTTGAGCAGGCCTTGTGGACTAGGGGGCTTATCCTCTCGCAAAACCCTGTTCGTTGGCCATCTCCTGATAGTAGGCCGACTCCTATGCACAGATGCATGCTGCTCAGTGTTATCGGTGTGCATCTCATAGCCACGATCTGTCAAATGGCACAGCTCTCAGTAGGAACATGTGGATCTGATCTAATTTTAGTTGCAAACATTGCGCAAAAAGCTGCGCAATAGCGATGCGCAGGGATGGTGCGCAGTGGCGTGGAGGAATTCCTTTCAAAATGGCTGCCCCGTGCCTGTCTTTGTATAGCGGAACGTGAGCGCCAGCGGGAGTGCAGCGGCAAAGACGGGAACCAGTCTACCCCCTACCCCCCCCCCCCCCCTAAATACGGCCCTGCGGGGGAGTAAGTAAAGGTTATGTTTAAGATAGAGATGGACGGTTGTGGGAAGGTGACATCCTATCTCTGCACCCATCAGTGAAATAGGACAAACAGAATCACTGCCTTACCTTATTTTCTCATTCGGAGCCCGAAAATAATAGCACTTATCTCTTCTATTTCATTTCGAGCACGTACCTTGGTAGAGTGAGGTTACAGAGCAAATGGTGTATTCCTTTGTTATATGGCATTTACAAAGATAATGATGTACTATTTTTCTGTCCGAGGAAATTTAGGTCAAAACTGTATATCATAGACACCATTGAACTCGAAGTGACAGGTAGAGAATGAATAATACATTCCACCCTTGTTAACCCATTGAAACCGATCATAAAATATTATTATGAATAAATTATTATCCTTGTTGATGATGACAGGCGAAATCTGGGGTAGTGTCTGTCATTATTCCTATCTCACTTATCTCACTGTATTGTTTGGGAAACGTTTAAAGATAATGTATCACCGCTATTTTCGCGGGCCATGAAAATCATTGTTTATTTACATTTTGTTTGTTTGTGTCCAGTCTTTCTTTATCTTATGAGCAATTTTTGGTGGTATGCCCCTCTAGAAATTCTTTTGATACCAAAAGTATTCAACTTGGTGGGTTGGCATCCCCCAAAAGTCCAAAATAACATAATGTAAAGATCAAGGTTTACAAACATTGAATGTAAACAATGAAGTCGTGATACATCACCTTTAAATACGAATTTACACGCCTTCATTCATCCATTTATTCTTAAAGCTGAGCTGATGAACAAAAACTTCATGGGGTCGCAGTAGTGGTCTACACAATTGTAAACGCCCTTCGAAATACACGTACTCCAGAACATGATAGACTACCGGCCACTCTGGCGGCGCCACAATCTGAACGTCAGAGAACGATTCGTGCCAACATCGTAACTCTGACGTATATCGGACAGCGCCATATTGCTCCGGGATCTACTTCTTCGGTGATGCTCGACAAGACTGTTCAAATCTATCGATCTGAATGATCAAAGTTACCAATTAGGGATTGTGAGTGTTGCTACACATAGAAAAATGAGTTGAAGCATGTTACCTTACCTGATGAAGGGTCACTCACGCTATAGCAGCAGGTTGAACTTCTCAAGTGGTGAAGTGAAGGCTGGTCGGCNGGGGGGCTGAGGGCCTAGACCTAGTTCAGGCTCTAATATGTAATAGGCCACGGGAGCCGCCCTAGCAGTTTTAGAATCGCCGACTCCCGTAATAATATACGGACATGGTTTGGGGTACTTTTTCCACGGTTAGCAGGTTATTCATTTCGCCGAATTTAGTTGCAAAAATGGTTTTAAAATGCACTATTCACTTCATAAATAAGTTGAAACCTGGCGCATCGTCTTTGTGACATAGTATAAACGGTGCATGCAGAAAAGCGGCTCATTATTCACGGCGGTTTCAGAGGAGATGCGTGAAATTACGCAAAAATCGCCAAATAGGTCGCAGTGCATCCGGAAGATGGCGCTTGTGCATGGCGCCAGCGATGAGACCCGTGGCCGGATGAGATTCGCAAAAAATGAATGATAACTTTTTTCCTGTGGCATACGCGGTTTTAAGACATAGCTGAACATAATCCTCGTATCCGAAACCCCCCTAATACCAAATTTCACGATATTTGGTCGCGCGGTTTCCGAGGAGATGCTGCCACAAAACCCACCGTTAAGCGTAATAATATATAGATTATCCCACCGAAGAACCCATTTATACGTGAAAAAGTATCAGCATTGGTCTGCACTATATCATCAAGTGCGTAAGGTTACGGTCAATGTCACAGACGACCCACTCACTGCGGCGAATCACTGAATTATCTCGTGATTTGCTAGATGATTACTACGCCGAGGCTCCTATATACAGTCGAGGTAGGTTACGATGGCCGCCCGAATGTAGCCGAGTACCTCCGAAGATGACGTCGATTGGCGGCGCCACTGTATTCAATCTCAGGCTTTCAATCAAGACACATCGAGAGAGGGCGTCCATGAGAAAGAGCCTGATTGGCCAGTATAGTTCGTATGGAAACCGAGTATAAGGTTTGTCGGGGTTGTATTTCAACAGGGCGCAAACACTTAACATGTACATGTGTAATCAATGATCTCGCGTGAATTCGGTTTCACGCCGCGGCTACTTATTCCAAGGATTACAGTATGCATGCGTCGGTGTTTTTTATATCTATGCTTACCAGCCACACTACCTTACC